>CAWUFW010006150.1:0-572500 GCA_963921515.1 Calotriton arnoldi
CCCTGGTGATCCCTGATCCTGTCCCTGCGGTGCCTGGCCTGCCCCCCGGTTGCCCCTCCTAGTGGATTGTCCCTGGTTTTGTGCAGGCATGCGTAGGGTGACATCTGCCAGTGTCACCCTGTTTGAACTTTGACAATGGACTGGCCATTGGCCTTTGCTCTATTTTTTCTGGACGTCGTTATCAAACAACACATATGCTGAATAAAGCAACTTTCTTTTCTCTAGTGCTCATGCTTCAGATGTACATGTTGTTGGTGCTGCTAACCATGCCCTTGCTGCAGTGATGGTGATATCTGGTCTCATGATTATGAAGTGTTACTGTGCAGGAACCCATGTGGTCCAGGGGGAATGTGTCCTATCATGTGGTGTATCCATGTCATCAATAGCAGCATCTGAGGGTGTCATGTGTTCAGTATTTGGCAATGGGTTTCCTACTTACATTGGCAATTTCATATCTGTGGCTTCCACCCCTGCACATCTGTTGTGCCTGCCATCGTTGCATTTGTCTACTTCCCTGACCGTGTTGCCATCTCCAGTGGACATGCAGGTTTGGGCATCAATGGGGAAGGACTCATCCGTGTAGTCAGTGCAACATTGCTATACAAGTGTGTTGGATCTGTGCTGATGATTCCGTTGGCACATCCATGACCAGGCTGATGTGATGGGAGCCCTCATTTGGTGCTAATTGTTGATTGTGTGACCAAGTGCTCAGCTGACATGATGGGGCCCTACTGAGGCAACATATGGCACAGCTTTCCTCACACAGGAGTGGAGTCCCCTCATGGCAGTGTGTACACGTGTGACATTGCCTGCGCCCAAGGTGTGTGTTGTATGTGCATGTCTCTGTGTTCACTTCCATTCATCTGCGCATGCTGTGATCCCTAGTGTTGTACCTGTTTGTGATGCTTGCTGACTTGAGCTATGTTCCCCCAAAGTCTTCTCCCTGTGTTCTCTGTGATGTGGGTGCATGGCACATTACTGGTCATCAGGGTGTCACCCATAGGTGTGTTTTCGGTCAGGGCTGAGTTTGTGTGCAGACGCAGATGGGTCACAGTCAGGTTTCCCCTTGGCACTTGTTGTTTGCCCCTGTCATGTGATTTCCAGTTTGTGTTATCTTTCAGTGATTGTGACACGTTGTGTGTGTGACTGCTGGCACTCCTCAGGGTCCGGGCTGCAATGTTGGTTGTTGTCTATGTGTGTTCTTTGTGGGTGACCTTGGCTTCTTCATTGGTGTGTGACTGTGGCTGGGATCCCATTGGTCGGTGTGGTATTGCCGTCATGTCCATGTACAGCGTAGTGTGCAGTGTGTCAGACATTCAGGAGTCTTGTTGAGTGTCCATGTGTGATGTGTTTCTACACCTTGGTTCCCACCCACCACCCTGGAATAGTCATGGGTGCATGTGCAATGTCACCAGTGCATGTGTACTTCACTGCTGCACATTGTCAGAGGTCGAGGGGTGTGGTGTTGAGTGTGTGCAGATGAGAGTTGTTGCCCGGCTAGGCCCCTGCCTCCATGTTGGCCTTGGCTTACTGGCCATGCTGAATGATTTGTGCTTGTGTAGGTGTGATGGTAGTTTGTTGCTCAGGACACCTGACTGTGGTTCACAGTGTGAACGACATTTAGCTTTGTCATCACAGTGGTATTTTTATTCAGCCCAGGGTCACCACATTGTGGGGGCCCTGGGGGTGGTGCTGTGGTGTGTCTGTGTCTTGCTGTGTCAGTTGTTGTTCCTACGTGCCTGTGTGACATGTGTGTTTTGTGCTCCCTCTCATCTGACAATGCCTGCTTGCCCACATAGGGGATTTGGATCCATGAGTTACCTTAGTGTGGCAGTGTATGCACATCTGTATGATTGGTATTCAGCTCTCCTCATGTGTTGTGTGGTTGCCTGGGGACACTGGCACCCCCACCCCTCACCTGCTGTGTATGATGACAGTGTTGGTCTGCCTGTTTGTGTTTGTGCATCTGCACCACTGCATTGGCATATCTTGGGTGTGCCATTGGCTGTATGTTGTTTGGTGTGTTTCCCCTGCTGTCCCTGGGACTCCTAGGTCATCGGTCAGCACAGTGATCATGGTTTGTGTGTCCCATTGCTGCCATGGTATGGTATCTGTTCACCTCACATCTGCTGTCTCCACAGGATATCTGCATTTGTGTGCCCATTGGTGCAAATATGTGGTTCTGCATTCTGATGGTCACTTCTGTCATTGTGTCATTGATGACTGTTGACGGTCTCAGCCCCCATGGGTGTTGTTTGTCTGCACATGGCCAAAGGAATGTTTCATTTGCACTGCAGTATTTGGCTCCCCCAATTTATGTTGCAATGGGACACATACACTACTTTGCCACAGATGAGTTTTTGGTTCTGTGACCAGGAATGATCCATGCAGTTTGGCAGTTGCAGCTCTTTCTTTGTCAACAATTACCTTTTGGTCACTGTGATGATGAGGGTGTAGACCCCATTGCCACAATGGTCAAAATGTGCTTCAGCTATGGACCCCACACTTGCCTTTTGGTCACTGTGATGATGGGGGTTTAGACCCCATTGCCACAATGGTCAAAATGTGCTTCAGCTATGGACCCCACACTTGCCTTTTGGTCACTGTGATGATGGGGGTTTAGACCCCATTGCCACAATGGTCAAAATGTGCTTCAGCTATGGACCCCACACTTGCCTTTTGGTCACTGTGATGATGGGGGTTTAGACCCCATTGCCACAATGGTCAAAATGTGCTTCGGCTATGGACCCCACACTTACCTTTTGGTCACTGTGATGATGGGGGTTTAGGCCCCATTGCCACAATGGTCATGGGCTGCTTGCATTGTGGGTGCCACACACATATATGTGTGGCACATGTGCTAGGGGGTCACATTGTATGTTCAAAGTCATGTTCGGTGTTGTAGGCATTTGACACAGCCTACACACGCTTGTCATGGTGGTGGGGGGATGTCTTAATCTTGCATTCCCTAGGTTGTGGTGTGCTTGTTGTGTCATGCATTGTCCATCCTATGAGTGGGGGTGGTAGTAGTGGTAGGCATCCAGCCCCCTGGCTAAGGGTGGTAGTAGTGGTAGGCATCCTGCCCCCTGGGTGAGGGTGGTAGTAGTGGTGGGCATCCTGCCCCCCCTGGGTGAGGGTGGTAGTAGTGGTGGGCATCCAGCCCCCCTGGCTAAGGGTGGTAGTAGTGGTAGGCATCCAGCCCCCCTGGCTAAGGGTGGTAGTAGTGGTAGGCATCCTGCCCCCCTGGGTGAGGGTGGTAGTAGTGGTGGGCATCCTGCCCCCTGGGTGAGGGTGGTAGTAGTGGTAGGCATCCAGCCCCCCTGGCTAAGGGTGGTAGTAGTGGTAGGCATCCAGCCCCCCTGGCTAAGGGTGGTAGTAGTGGTAGGCATCCAGCCCCCCTGGCTAAGGGTGGTAGTAGTGGTAGGCATCCTGCCCCCCTGGGTGAGGGTGGTAGTAGTGGTGGGCATCCTGCCCCCTGGGTGAGGGTGGTAGTAGTGGTAGGCATCCAGCCCCCTGGCTAAGGGTGGTAGTAGTGGTAGGCATCCAGCCCCCCTGGCTAAGGGTGGTAGTAGTGGTAGGCATCCTGCCCCCCTGGGTGAGGGTGGTAGTAGTGGTGGGCATCCTGCCCCCTGGCTAAGGGTGGTAGTAGTGGTAGGCATCCAGCCCCCCTGGCTAAGGGTGGTAGTAGTGGTGGGCATCCAGCCCCCTGGCTTAGGGTGATAGTAGTGGTAGGCATCCAGCCCCCTGGGTAAGGGTGGTAGTAGTGGTAGGCATCCAGCCCCCCTGGCTAAGGGTGGTAGTAGTGGTAGGCATCCAGCCCCCTGGGTAGGAGTGGTAGTAGTGGTAGGCATCCAGCCCCCTGGCTAAGGGTGGTAGTAGTGGTAGGCATCCAGCCCCCCTGGCTAAGGGTGGTAGTAGTGGTAGGCATCCTGCCCCCCTGGGTGAGGGTGGTAGTAGTGGTGGGCATCCTGCCCCCTGGCTAAGGGTGGTAGTAGTGGTAGGCATCCAGCCCCCTGGCTAAGGGTGGTAGTAGTGGTGGGCATCCTGCCCCCTGGCTAAGGGTGGTAGTAGTGGTAGGCATCCAGCCCCCCTGGGTTGGGGTGGTGGTGCGCATTCAGGCCCCTGTGTGCATATGTGGCATTGGTGATGGGCATCCCGCCCCTATGGTGCTGCTGTTGCTGGTGTAAGTATATTCAGAATCCCCGTGTATGTGTGTGATGTGTCGTGTACGTGTTGTATGTGTTTTGTGGTTGGTGTCTGGCTTACCTTCTGCGCCGTACGCGTCCGTGCCTGTTCCGGTAGTAGATGTAGAATATTGGTATGATCGGGACGAAGGGATTCATGGTTGGTTCGTGTCGTTCGTCCTTCTCGTTGCTTCGCGTCGTCCTCGTCGCTTCGCTTCGTCCTCGCCGCTTCGCGTCGTCCTCGTCGGTGCCGTGTTCGTCTCGTAGCCGTGGATCGTGTTGTGGCGCGATTCGGAGCTTATGTGCGCCTCTCCCGGATGCTTTGACGTGCCGTGCGTAGCGACGGGTTCGGCGCGTACGGGAAGCGCATCGTACTTGTCCGGCCGGACGGGGCTGCATTTTTCCTTCCGTGCGACTCGATTCGGCGTTTCCGGATTCGCCTCGGTCGGAGAACAGGACCTGGTTTGGGTGAGTACGGCTCGGCCGGAATTTTTGCTGTTGTGCGCATCGTACTTGCTCGTTCGGTGTGCTGTACGGATCGGTCGGGAAACAGGCTTTCGCATGGCTTTTTTCCCGGCCGAATAGTATTGGGTGCGCCTCCGACCGAGATCGGAATCGGCCCCTGTGTCTTCGTACTGCTAGGATGGATCTTGCCGTCCTGCATATGACCCTTTACAATCGCACAAGCGGCGCTGTATTGTTGTTTACTTCCTACGGCGGGCTGAGCAGACCCGTCAGTGTAAATAATATATTCAGAATAATATATAGAGGCCTTATTTCATTTGGGTGAGGATATTCTTGTTCATATTGCAGAAATGCTTGTGTTTTTAGTGAAGTCACATCTGTATTCTACATCTGTGGCAGTGAGAGAATTGGCCCATTGTATCCATCTTGGATGTAAGGCTTTAGCATTAGGAACGCTAGCCTTTGTAACAGTCTCTGAGGCTGGTACTGGAGTCACGACAATTAATTGTTTCCCCTGAGCCAGTGCTCTTTCTCTTGCTACAGCGGTCGGAACTACTGTCAGAATTTTTTCTGTTGAAGCAAAACGCATATCTGCGTTTGTGTAGAGGTGTGATTTGTATGCTATGGGTACTGTTTCTCCTTCATTGAAGGTTAGGTAAGTGTACAAAGATTGACCCACTATAACACGGATCACCAGGTTGCGGACATTCATGCGTGTCTGCAATTGTTTTGAAGCTTTCATGTCAGCCTGTATTGAACGAAGGATATCTGTGTGTTCCTGTGGCCAATGCCCAACTGAATAATCAGGTCTTATTAAGTTGTAGAAAGGTTTTACTTTTTCTGCGTAATCCAAAATGTACGTTCTGCCAAAATTTAAAAATCCCAATATGGATTGTAAATTTTTCAAAGATTTAGGAGGTTGGAGCAGCGCACACTTTCCTAAAAAGTTACCTGCCAGGCTTTTTCCTTCACTTGAAAGCTCATATCCCAAGAATAGGACATTGAGGTGGGCTATTTTAGATTTTTTTAAGTTGAATTTATAGCCCTCATAGGCGAACCCCAATATTATGTTGCTCACCCTGGTCAAGTGATCCTTTAAATCATCATCCATTAGATAAATATCATCTACATAGAACAATGCCTCTACATCCAAATTCTGAAGTAACTCTGTTGACGTTGAGAACATACGCTGAGAATGCTGTCAAATATCTGCTTTCAGGCGCTATATTTTGGCAGAAAAATCCATTTGAGATATTTGTTTTGTTTTGTTTGTTTTGTATTTTTTCTGCACAATGTTATTCGTTAATGCAGCACTGTGTGCATTCTGTACTGCAAATGTTTTAGTGCATGTGCTCAGATGTCTGTAGTCTAAAACTAGACCGTATGAACTATCGGGTTTCATTACGGGAAACAAAGGATTATTCATTGCAGAGGTGCAAGGTTCTATTACACCCTGGTATTCAAGTTGATCCAAGATCTCCCTGACCTGTTTTTTCGCTTCTTGTTTTATTGGGTACTGTCTCTGTGGAGTTGGAGTAGTTTTTAATGGGATTGTATGGTGAGGTGACTCAGCATCTCACCCAACATGGTTGCAATATAATGCTGGAGCAAGTGCTACCGCCCACTCCTGCGCATATGTATGTTTTAAGTATATTGGAACGAGGTCATAAAAAAACTGTAAAATTACTGTTTCTCCCTTTGGGCAATCCATATCAATTTAAGGCGGCCAATCATTTTCAGCTAAAAGGATGTTATAGCCATAAGTCAGGTTCTCCCAAAACAGACCTTTAATTTTTCTGGGTTTGTCCCCCTTAATTTGGAGTGTTATCTCATGTAACCTATGTGGGGCACTTACCCTTGTATCAGGTGTCTCCACCGTGATATGCTCATTCAACTCCGCTGTCACCAGAAATTCCATCAGGTTCTAGTGAGCTATTAATGTTATCTTTATTCCTAAGGTTGTATCTCCTTTCGGAGAGCTCCTGTTGAGGAGACCCATTCCTGGATTGAGATCTAATCTCTCTATTCTTTTGTTTTTTATTATTATTATCCCATTTCTTCTTGGAAGAATCAGGTATTTGCTTGGTGTTCTCTTTTTCAGGACCACCCATGAGTTAAGGTTTTGTTGCTCTAGCTCCCAAACTATCTCTACCTAATTCAGCATAGGTGTCTACCATAATTTTAGGTAATTCACGTTCCTGTTGTAAAGGAGTGAAATCCCTCAGGCGTTGGCGTATTGCTACTGCTGCTACATCCCCTTTAATGTAAGCTAAGATGATAGCTGATACCTGGGCAAAATTTCCTAACAATTTCATCCTTAAGTTCAGAGCAGGTTCTGCTCCATACTCATTCTGTATTTGTCTTAATACATCTGGTATTACTGCTAATGACGGGATACCATGATTTATGGTATATATGGCAGAGCAAACTGTACCCCATGTGGTATAATCCTCTATCTGGGGAGCTATCCCCATTGGCAAGCAGATTGTTAGCATTCTGTGTTTTTCCTGAGGGCTTGTGTGTGGCAATACTGCCTCTAGCTGTGTTATTTTTTTTAGCTATCCAGATGGCATTTGCTCACGTCTAGTGAGCATTTTATCCATAACTGTGAGTAGCGTTTGTGGTGTAATTTTAGTTGTAGATCCCTGAATTTGTCTTGTTTGTGTAGCCCTTGTAGGCTGTAGTGTGAGTGTTCTCATCACAAACTGAGTCAGGTTTCTGTAAAGTTTTATTATTTCTTTATGAAGTAGACGTAAGTCTGCTACTGGCATTGAGTCAATGTCTGGATGCAGTGTGTAAGCCGCTAGGACTAGCCAAGTGTCTCCGTCTCTTCCGAGCGGACCGAGTCTCACTTTTTCTTTTGTGTGTGGGAGGGCACCTTTAAACCAGTTTATGTGCTCCTGGTAGGTGAGTGGAATTTCAATGTCCTCATATGGACAGTATTCATCTGGTGTTTCATCTTCAGTGTAAGAGTGAAATGTATTTGATTGTGCATCTGCTTGTGGGAATTTAACCCATGAATAGAATAGCTTTGTTCTGTATGACTAGTGAGCCTCAATCACGAAGGTTACTGTCCCACCCCTAGGTGTGACTCCATAGTCTGCTAGTTTTAAAGTAAGGGCAGTTCTAACATTTTCTGAAATGTGGATTTCCCCTTCTTGTTCTTCCTCCCTTGCTGCAGCACGATGTGCTGCTGCAGCGGCATCTTCGTCAGCCATTATTTTGAAGAAGGAAAATGTTTCAAGGAAAAGTTTCAAGGAAACTGAGATAAGGTTTTATGCACAATAGGAACTTTTTGTCCTGCAAGCTTGATAAATCTACAGCCAATACATAGGATATGCCTACTCAGCTGTGGCGGATAGTTCCCTTCCCACTCCAGACGTCTCTGGGGAAATGTGAGTAGGGGTCTCTGAGAACAGCACGACTGAACTACTCAGATTTGACTGTTAAATAAGTACCAAACCAACGTTGGCGGTGCCATGTCGTGTAGTTCCTATAAACCTATATAGGATCTGCGTGTTTAGACTAGGCCTGGGCGGTAAACTTCGCTCCATTCGTGGAGTTTGCGGAGTTTTCTGCACTCCGCACTCCACGGACCTCGTGGAGTGCAGAAAACTCCGCTTCGCGATGTGCAGCGGAGTTTTTTCCCCGCTCGCGATCGCAAACGTCAAGTTCGCGAGCGCAAGCTGCCGCTCGGGTAGAATTTCTACCCGAGCTGCAGGAATACCAGGACAAACTGCAGTTCGCACTGCACTCCACCACTCGCGGAACTTTGCTGAGTTTTTTTGTAACAAAACTCCGCGAACTATGCCCAGGAACATACATTGTGGGACTGGTGTCCGGACTGATTCTAGACACCACCACCGGGTATGTTAGCCTGTATACCAGCTAGTTCACAGTGCCACTAGAAACCCCTCTTACCAAGGAAAGAATAGCTCTTGGCAACTATCGAACATGACAACCCTGATCCCTCAGGATCGTGGAAACAGTGCGATACTTTTCGCTTAGTCACTCGAGCTCACTTCGTCTCAGAGAGATACACAGAATAAACGGTGGGGACGTTTTTCAATAAAAATGTATTGAACCAGAGTCATTCTAGTGTAAAATAGGTGTGCTGAAACAACCTTTAGACAGAAACCGATATAAATGATCGTAAGCACCCACTGAGTAAAAGGATGGTAGATTTCTACCATAGTGCTAAAACAATGAATGCAGGGAAGTATAAAAATACATGACAGTAATATGCGTACTCCTACGATGCGACCCTAACTAGATGTACCCAAGTGTACCTAGCATGTATGTGGGTGTAGAGCCAAGAATCCCTCTAGGATAAAGTCAACCCCATTACCTGAAGTGAGAGACTGTGGGACCCCGTCTTGGTCTCGAGATGGACACCCCGCAAGGGATGTCAGACCACTGCGAGCTGGAGTGTCTGCATGCAGGAACCTCAGCATCTCGCGTCAGTGTGTCAGCATGGAAGTCCTTTTCTCCTCTCTTGCCTCAGCAGAGATATGGTGTTTATATACCCAATGTGGTCCTTGCTGTGTCATGTAGAACTAGGATGACGGAAGGAATGACCCTTATACAAAGTTATTATGCAGGAGATGGTGTCCTGCTGTGATTCCAAGAAGCCTCATGCATAATGAATGAGGCTAGTTTTCAGAGAAAACCCCATGTCCTTTAGGCATTACTGTAACTAGGTAAAAGGTCAGTACTGAGAACCGTTGTGTAGTGTAATGTAAGGGGAATATAGGTGAAAGGTCGGGTTGCTACCTGAGCCTATATCGGGCACCTGTTTGAAACATAACACTAGTTGATGCAATGTCTTTTAAATACTATCTTTTAATTATAGAATTGTATATTAGAGCATGCCCTTCTGACAGAAAAATTAAACAGGTCGGCACTGGCAGCAGTGTGGGCAGCTGCACAGGGCCCTGAGCTACACTCACCACCATGGGGCCTTTTGCAGTGTACCAGTAAACATATTTCTATTTTAAACTCTCTTCACATTGCTCTTGAGCCCCTCCCCCATCCTATCACACTAAAAGTTGTGAGAAGAGCTTCTGGCACTTCCAGGGCGTGTGGCTTTTCCAGGGGAAGGGGGTCTACCATGGCAACATTGTTGATGCATGAGGAACATAAGGGCCTTGCAGCGCTAGATAATGGCTACATGGTCCACAGGTGTGCGGCCAGTCCTTCTGGACCTTGCAGCACTATGCCATGGACGATCAGGAGAGGACTTCCCCTTCCTTGAGCCTCGCTATGCTGGCTCCTGGCCTCACAGCACTGGATCATGGCTCTGAGACCAAAGGAAGTGTGGCCCCTTCCCCATGGCTTTGCAAAGCTGGATTGTGTCTTACAGTGCTGGGCCATAGTTGCAAGGCCAGGGAAGGGAGTCACTTGTAATATCATGTTGCTGACAGGTTATAGTGGCCTCCCACATTCCTTTTCTCCCAGAGCCCAAAAAATTATTGAACCGTCCCTGATGTACACTCACTGCAAATAGTTGGTGGGATATAATTACTTGCCATTGATATCTGCCTGGCTTGCAGCCTACTGGTTTGAATTTTAGTAGGGATGCCTCAGTCCTGAGTTAATTAGTGTGCCATTAAATTGGCCACAACTCATTGAATGCTACAGGAAACCACATGAGCAGAAAGTATGATTTTCACAATATCTCTGCATTCTGTACTATCTTCCTATCTCTTCCTCTGTCTTGTCTTTGGTTTCTTCTCTCTCTCAGCGCCTCTCTTACTTTAAAGGCTTACCCTGTGCTTATTCTGTTTAATCTACTATCATCCTATATTTCTCAGTATCTTTCCCCATTTCCTTTCCTATGCTGTCTCTGTCCCACTTTCTTACGTTCCTTTTCTCTCATGCTGTCACCATTCTCTCACTTCCCCTTCTATCTTATTTCTGCCCTTCCTCTTCCATTCTCTCTATTTCTTCCTGTCTTTCGGAATGTACTTGCCCCTCGCTGTCTGCATATCTTCTTCATTGCAGCTTTGCAAACCTGAATCTTTTCATTTTTCACTTCAAGTTGGCTGCTTTGTGATATCCAGAATGGGCCCAGTCCAAGGCATCACTTGCATACCAGCTCCAGTGTCCATAAAGAGTGCCCTGAACTGTTTCCTCGACCACCTGTCTTCTGTTAATGTTATGTTATGTTAATTGTATTTTTAAAGCGCAACGGTTACCCAGGGCTGTCCTGGCGCTGGTAGGTAACTCTACAGAGAACAAGATTGCAGGGGAAGTGTCAATGGGAGATTTATAGGCTAAATAGCCATCTCCGTCCTTCAATGTACTTGGTGGGGTCTCATCATTCCAGCCCACTTTTAGAGCTCTCAGAAGAACAGTGAGGAGGTTGATCTTTATTCCGGTGGACTGGAGGAGAGTAAAGTCAATAGACGAGCAACTGGTTCAATGATTTTGGCCAGTACACAGTCAGATAATAGCATGGTTGTACTGTCAGAAGTCCAGTAGGGTTACCCGGTTGGGTGACATTTTCAAATGTCATGAGTGCCCTTTTAGAGTGCCCTTTTGGAGTCTGTGGTGTTTTAACTACCTTAAGTTAACATTTCTCTCTCCAATCTGCTATTTGACAATATTTTGTCAAGATTTTCTCAGGAGGAGAAACTCTCTTCTCTGCCCCAAAATCTCCTGCAGTAAGGCTGTTACTGTTTTTGCTTGCTTGCTACCAGCCAGTTTTGTGTGGTCTCCATGCAAGCAGCAGGCATGCCAGTTGTAGATTCAAATTATGCTAGCTCTGGAAGTGGGAGCTGGCCTCCTAAGAAAAGATTAGGTACCTGTACTTATTTTTTTCCAAAATAAGCACTGCATGTACAACCCAACATGGTGCAAGGGGTGTCATTTATCCTTGCGTATCTAAGGGAACATGGCTTTCTTTACCTTAGAGAAAGAAGGGCATCACAACTGGCCCGTTGATTGCTCTGGGCACCCTACACAAAGCCACACCTTACATTTTCCCTGTATTGTTTATGGCCTTTTATTATGCATAAAATTGTGGATTTAAAATTGAAATGAGAAGGTTGTAGCACATAGTTCCACATTTCTTCCTCAGTCTCAGATCCTTGCTTTGACGCACAGTCCTCTCCCTTCCTGAAGCAAGCTTCCCCTCACAAAATGGCATATCTAGAGTTAATATTCATGTCTGACTTCAGGAACAGTAGAGCTTCAATCTCAAGTTCTGAGGGTCATTTGCGCATGGGGCAGAGACTGGAGGTTGGATTGCGGCCAATGTCACTTTGAAGTAATATTCATGTCTGACTTCAGCCACTCTGGAGCTTGAATCTCAAGTTCTAGGGTCATTGTCCATAGGGTGGAAACTGGAGATTGGACTGCAGTCAATGCCACCATGAGGTAATATTCATGTCTGTCTTCAGCCACTCTGGAGCTTGAATCTCAAGCTCTAGGGTCATTTGTCCACAGGGTGGAGACTGGAGGTAGGGCTGGGGGCTAATGTCAGATATCTCGCTCTCAGTGATTTGAGATTTGCTTCCCCAGATACACAGTTAACTGTGATCCTCATTTCCACTCTTCAGGTTAGCATCATTAGGGAATGCAAGAAAGAAGTGTCATTTGAACCGGAGCCCTGTGGTGATGCTGTGATGAAAGAGGGAATGATCAAAGGATGGAGCAGGAATGTAAAACAGACACTCAACAAAATAAAGAGAAAGGTCTCAGAAGTGACCAGTGGTGTAGCTCAGCAAGAGAACAAGGTAGAGGCTTTCCATTTTTTCTCTGCATTCCATTACATCAATCTAATGCTCTAATTCTGAGCATTTCTGTGTATTCTGTCTTGTGTACTAATTGAATTTCATATCAATACTGTACGCTAGCATCCATCAATCTTCTGGATATGGAATAAGTGGGATCCATGGAGCGATATGGTCACGTCGCCTGATGAGACCAGATCCGTTGAGTGTAAGCCAGTTAAGAATGTTGTAAAAGGAGGTAGCCTGGTTCCAGAATGAAATGTGGGCATGCCAGGGAATTTGGAGAAACACACCTGTATACTTTCAATACTTATGCATGTGTGTGAAGTATGTGCATAACTTAAGCATGCCAAAAAGATAGCCACAGTGTTTTTCTTCCAAGATGCAATTATAAAGTAATAGACAGTGGTGATTGTAAAGGGTAAGTAGCTAGTTTTTGAGTTTTTGTCTGAATCTAAGACAGTCATCCATTGTTGCAGTTGGAAGAGTTCAACCCCTTGGTCGAAATATGATCTTCCAAAGTTTTTTGCACAGTCGGGATCTTGACATCTGCCGACCGCAGAGTGTGATTTGGTGACAATGTTTAAATTTGAAGTTAAGGAATTAAACACTGTTGTATGGCTGGCATTTTGGTGAGTAATCAAGATGCTGATTTTTTTAGACTCCCGGGAGCAACAAATGAGCCACCCTTTGAAGCTAGACTGGAGGCTATTGGCATAATTCACTTGTTGGCAGAGGAGGGAGTATGTGCAAAAAAGGAGACTAATGCAGTCACTACAAATATACCTTTTTTCTCGGATATAGCGCTGCCTCAGAGGTATTTTAGGTTTTGAGACAGAAGACTGTGAAAAGTTCAATACTGGAAAATGTTGACTATTTGCAAAATGGACGATGAGAGGCAACATTCAACATCAGGGTAGCTTTGGTGGGTTGTAGTTGAAGGTAGCTCCAGAGTCCATCCCTTAAGTATTTGGAGTGGGCATTAGTCTTTCAGGCAGTCAAACAGGGCTGGAAATACTTGTTGTCATTCGATCCTAGATGTTATAAGGATTTCACAATTAATTTATTTATATTTCTATAGGAACCATCATTCAAGGGGCCAGTCAAAGGTGTAACATAGGAAAGGTTCTTTTTCTAACACATTTTTTGATAATCCTAAATGACAATAGCAAAAATCTGTGAATAAAGACACATAATAGCCATTCATGGTTATCCATATTACCCAATCACCATATTGGTCACTCAGGCTCCCCCAACTGTCTCAAACTTCCTGGGGTGTCTGTAGCTTTGATAGATCACCCATTCCTCACCAATACATCAATCGATACCCCTGATCCATCCTTTGATCATTGGTACCATGGGGCTACCCCTTTTTCTGGCGATGTCCCTCTTTGCTACAATAAGAACTTAATGGTACTTGATGATACTTCGGTATCTAGCTAGGTCTGTGATTCCCTTCATCTAGTCTCCAATAGTTCCTCATTAGGGGACAGTCCCACAGTGTGTGAAAGAAGGTGCCCTCTTCCAGCATTCCTGTATCTATCGCTTTTGGATCTTCCAGATGTATATATTTGTTCCCTGGTGTAACACATCCTGTGTAGAATCTTGAGCTGAATCAGCCTAAATCTAACCATGATCAATACTTTTCGGGGTAAGCTAAAGACCTCCTACCATATGACATCCTTCAGTGTGGATATGTCCTCATCCCATCTACTTCTCAGTTTCATCAGATCCTTACATGTGTTGTTCATTAACGTGATGTATGTCATGGAAACCGCCTGTCCTTCAGTGCATAATAGTGTCCAGCAGCATGTTCTTCTGTCATCTCTCTGTTGTCCTTTACAGATGCTTCCAATTCTTGCTTAAGTTGTAGATATCAGAAAGTTTGGGATTCATGCAGGTCATGTTATTTTTTTAAGGTGTATGAATGAATGATCCCATGCTATTGCTACCCTAAACCTTACCCACTGTTGATATCCTTATGGTATTCCAGTCTTTGAAGTGAGTCAAACTGGTCATGTACTTTTATCTTGTTCCTACCCGCAATGGAGTTCTAAGTGTTAGCCTTTTCACCCATTCCATTGAGTTTATGCTATGCTTTAATCACAGAATTTGTTGGGGGCAGGCCATCATCTGTCATCAAAAACCCTTATTGAACGTGTGCACAGCCCTTTACGCCTATGATTACACCAATGTGTTGTAAAGGCTGGCTTATCTTGGATGCAAAGGCCAATCCAGCCATAATGATTATTATGTGTGCCTTGACAATATTTTATTATATTTTGCGATTTGATGCTGCCCTCATATGTGGATCTCTGCAGAGGCCACCAATGTAATCCTCAGACATCCCTCCCTCCACAATAGCATCATTTTTAATGTGTCTACCATCCAAAAAATCCATCATGAATTGCATGTCCTGCAACATGTGCATCAGCTTCGGTAGTGCCACCTTTTTTAACAGTGCTGCACGGCTCATGAGAGAAAGAGTCTCTGCCAAAATGTGAAATTGGTCTCCAAACCCTGTGGCAGAAGGCGCAGATTGTCAGAGTAATATGTTTGTGGATCTATAGATATCCACAATCCCAAATATTTGAAGTGATCATAATCCACCAAAGGACATTGTTAGATGTATGACCAAGGGGGGAAATTGAGCATTTGATCCAATTGATAACAAGTCCCAAATATTAGCCATATTTGTCAATAAGTGATTCGACCTCACCACGGTTTCATCCAGGTCAGCTATTTATAAGAAGATGCCTTCCATGCAAAGGGAATTTCTTTCTTCCAGTTTTGTTGCTTTGTTGCCCACCTCTTCTGTGCGTGTGTGTGTATTAGTTTGGCTACGGGTTTGAATGTCAACTCAAATATTTTTGGGGAAAAGGGATATCCCTGTCTCTTCCCCTTATGAATTTGGAAGTTTCTAGATTGTCTACCATTATTTCTTATTTTTGGCAGTGAGTTAGCATAGCGTAGCTTAACCTGGGATATTAAATAAGGTCCAAAAACATTTTGCCCAGGTGTTGAAAAATAAATTTCCATTGCACTGAATCAAAGGCTTTATTTGCACTTAGAGGTATCACTGTTATTGGCTTTTCTGCTGTCTTGGCCAGGGCGTAGTTGTCATAAAGCCTCCAAGTTAACATAAACCCTGACTGGTCGAGATGGACCAGGTCTGTTAATGTTGGCAAACACCTGGGAAAGGATCTTCATTTCACTATTAACATCAATATCGATTGGTATAACATAGATTCCTCTTTCGCTTTCCTTTCCCTGTGGATCAGGACTATATGGGTCGGCAACAGATCTGCACGCAGAGTGCTCAGTTTATGAGATTCTAGGAATGTATTCAACATTGGTTCAGCTATTGCCTCTGCCATAATTTCCTTTTTTGTGTTTAAATCTTTTTATTAACATTTTTTGTATTTCCATACATACATCATCTAGGACAGCAGTTCGATAACATGATAGAGTTGCATGACAAATATTTGACACATATAACATCGTAGAGCATAAAATTGTGAATTGTTAGCTATGTACCTGCAGAAGGTAAGCCATGTGGGTTGCATATCAGATGCACAGTAAAGGTGATATTCGTGACATCACCTCATGTATCAGTCTCATAGCATATACCTTCTGATTGAGACCACAATAAGGGTTCAGGCATGTTGAAATACAATCGAAAGTTCAACTCTGGTAAACTATGAGCTAAGCCGCACCCAGCCAAGGAATAATTATCTAAAACCTATTGTGTAATGTGGTGATCGGAATGAGGGCGCTCGGGAATGCCGTGGCGCATTCAAGAGGGCATGCTGTGCAAAGCGGATGTTTGGAACAGTATGCTCACTTAGACATGTGGGCTTCAAGCTGAGAGATCACTATGAGTCGTCTGGTGGCTGAGCAGCCATCTGAAAGTCTGTTAGTATAGTGTCCCAGTTGTTAGCCAAGGGATGTTTACGTAAACCTAGTGTGTCTTCTTTGTGTAGGGTGACACTCTCTGCCTGAGCCCAGGCAATCGCTGAGTGCTCCCATGCTATATGTGTAGGGGGAGTGGGGGATTTCCATTTTCACATGATCAGGCGCTTGGCTAATAAATGACCTAGGTCAAGAAACCAATCTGTGGCTCTATGTTTTTTGTCATAGCGGCGCAGTCCCACCAGTATGCATATTTCCCAGGTATGCAGCACTGGGCGCCCATACAGTGTTCGAGCCGGGTTGTGACCTAGTGCCAATATGAGTGTAAAGGTGGGCAAATCCATAGCATGTGTAAGATATGAACCTCAATGAGGATGCATCAGGGGCAAGCAGCATCTGTGCGTGGAAAATACTGATTAATCTTGTGTGGGGTGAGGTATGCTCTATGGAGGATATAGTGTTGTTTAAGGTGGAAGCGAGCATTCCATGGAATGCGAGTTGGGCTCTCCAAAGCTAACCTCCATTCCCTGTCTGTGCATGGGTGGCCTGGATTTGCCTCCCAGTGGCAGCGTAGAGGGAGAAGTGATAGAGCCATGTGTGTGCGCAGAGAATCAGTGAACCAGTGTGTCAGATGCATACCCGCACCCATGACGTGTAAGTATTGTATGGTGAGATGCATGGGGCATTCTTGTTGCATATCACCCCAGATGTTCCCCAGTACTCCTACCAGTGAGTTATACAGCGGCGGCTCCCCCGCTAAGGCGTAGGAGTTTCGCCCCACTTCTTCGAAGCAGTGAAAGAAAGGAAACATAAAATGATAATAACTTGAGGTTATTATCATTTTATGTTTTCCTGATGCGGCAGGTTCGCGAGCGGGGCAGGGCTGCTCCGATGACAGAGGAGCAGGGGGAGCAGTGGCCCACTCCAAGTGCCCATGAATGTTTGGCGGGCCCTGTCGGGCCGGCCAAACATTCATGCGCTCTTTACATGTTCTCCACCCAGGCTACATTACAGCCTGCGTGGAAAACATGCCCACGCTCCCATTCCCTGGCTGAGCGCCAAACCACTGCGCAGCGTTGTGATTGGCTCAGGGGAGCCTGAGTGCTTACCAATCACAACGCTGCATTGCAGCATTGTGATTGGCTCAGGAGTGCTTCCTGTTCCGGCCCCAGGGGAGAGCGGTGACGGGGACACGGAGGAGAGACGCGGCATCAGGTAAGTGATTTTTATTCATTTTTAAACCCTTTTACCCCTTTTTCTGCCCCGACACCCCAATCCGTGCAGGCCGCTACTGGAGTTATAGAGAAGGAATTCACCCGGAGGCAGTCCCTCATCCTCTATCAGGGTCCCCAGTGGTATGAGGATGCCATCGGGGTACAGGTCTCCAAGTGTGTGGATCCCTGCAGCATGTCAAGTGGTCAGTTCAGCCTACAATGTAATCGGTCCTCTGCGTGGCGTACCGAGTAATGGAAGTGCTTGCACATATGGGTGGTTATTTTTGGTGATAAAAAGGCAATGTTTATAGCAGCAGTAAGCGACCCTTAGAAGTGTGGGGCCAGGCATCGGGGTCGGTTATCCAGGGGTGAAATAATTGGAGTAGAGCTGACAGGTCTCAGTCTGTTAGACAGTGGCAGTATCAGTTAGATATGAACCAGCCATCCATCGGGCTACCCACTGAAGTTGAGAGGCCAGATAATATTGCTCGAAGTTGGGGACTGCCAACCCTCCCTTATCTGTAGGTAGGTAGAGTTTCTGCAGTGCCACTCTGCAGCGTGTGTTGTGCCAGATCAGTGATCCCTTTTTTGCCTCTCAAGTGAGGCGAAAAAGGGCTTCCAAATGTAGAGGGGAAGATTAGTTAAGTAGTATAGGAACTGGGGTAGCATTATCATTTTAATAAGAGCGATGCGGCCTGCCACTGAGAGTGGGAAGGGTTGCCATAATCCCACTTGAGTGCACACTCATGTCAGGGCTCCGGTGAGATTCCCATCATATAAATCAGTTTGAGAATGATTGATGCGAATACTTTAGTATTGAAACATGTTTGGCTGCCAAGGCAAACGAATACCATTTAGTGTGGATGCTGGGTCTGGTATCACGGGACTGAATGGGAAGAGACAGGATTTGGTCCAGTTGACCTTCAGACCCAACAGGGCCGCAAATGATTTAAAAATGGAGGCCACGACTTCCGGTATTGCTGCGACATCCTTGAGGTATAACAGGAGGTCGTCAGCATAAAGAGATAATGAGTGTAGGCCATCACCTAGTGGAATTTTCCAGGTGCTGCCACAGGCGCGAAGTGCTAGAGCTAACCGTCCAATAGCTAGTGAAAAAGGAGGGGGCAAAGGGGGCAGCCCTGGTGTGTGCCTCTGGCAACTGGAATGGGTTCAGAGATAAGGGCACCAGTCTTTACCCGGGCCAATGGGAGAGAGTAAAAGAGTTTACCAGATAGGTGAATTGGAATCCAAGGCCATAGCACTGTAAAACCTTTTTAAAAAAAGGATCATTCCAGGGAGTTAAATGCTTTCTCCAGGTCCAGCACCATGCAGCCCGATTGTGGCCAAGGGTCAGGGGCATTCTCCAGTATGCTGAAGAATCTATGCAAATTGAGTAAGGTACTGCTGGCTGGGACAAATCCTTTTTGGTCCGGGTCTACCAATGTCGGTACTAAAGTCGCCAGACAGTCGGCAAGTATCTTGTCTAGGATCTTGTAGACAGTGTTCAAGAGGACTAATGGCCTATAGAAACCTAGTGCAGTCAGGCCCCTGTCCGGTTTGGGGAGAGATATAAGTAATGCTTCATGCAGCGAAGCCGGCAAGCAGGAAGAATGGAGTGCGTTGTCATAGACTGCCAATAGGTGGGCGCTAGTAGTGGAGCGTATGCCTTACAGAATTCGGTGGGCAGGCCATCTGGGTCTGGCGACTTACCAGTGGGTAAGGATTGAATGGCCTCCCAAATTTCAAAGAGGGTAAGAGGGCTGTCAAGTACTGCCTTCTGCTCGAGCATCACTTGGGGAACAGTGATGCCAGTGAGGAATGTGTCTACATCAGTTGTAGTGGATGTGGTAACTGATTGGTACAAACAGGAGTAATGGTTGGTCAGTTCCTCATGTATGTCACATTGTGTGCTGTGGAGATCCCCCTGGGACACATGCAGCTCCAGAATTGGATGACGGAGTTGCTCTTGTCAGATGTGCTAAGCCAGCAATGATCCAGACTAGTCAGCCCTGGTGTGTGTCCTGGCGGAGTGGGCTGCATAGTTGAGGCAACAAAGTTTCTCTATCAGGAAAGTGTGTTCCTGTTGTGCATGTGTCAGGTGAACCCGGTGGGTGGGAACCTGTTGGGTGCAAGTGATCGCGTTCAATTTTCATGATGCCTTTATCTAGTTGGCGCTGGATGTTCCAAGTGGTGCCAATACACTGTCCCCTTATCATTACCTTAAAGGCATCCCAATCAATTAGACGGGAAGTGGCGGTGTTGGTGTTAGTCTAGAAAATGTCAGTGATGGCAGTATCTAGGAAAGTGCAAAAGGGGGGTAATCTAGATCTGTCAGTTGTAAACCCCAATTGGGTATGGGGGGGCCTCCTTTCTCAGTCAAAATGCAGGAGTTGAGGGTTATGATCAGAGTGTGTGGGCCCCAAATAATTGATATGTGTGACGTGCGGGGGGACGTCTGGGGAGCCAACAATGCGTTCAATGTAAACATGCAAATCATGCAGGCAGGAGTAAAAGGAGTAGACCCTGGTAGTGGCCTTGCGCTGCGCCAAATATCCACTAAATACCAGTGTCTGAACCATTCCGTGAGGTACAGGGCATTCGTCGTAGTGAATGTATTAGGGAGGAAAGGAAACGAACGATCTAGGTCAAGCCTCAGGACACTGTTGAAGTCCTCTCCCAACAGCTATAGCAGACCACTCCAACCCAACAGGACATCAGACAATTTAGTTAAGAACACTGCCTGGTCCGTGTTAGGGGCATAAATGCTTCCTGTTACCACTTGTCAGCCATCCAGTCAACCCTTGATCTGGACATATCGACCGTCTGTGTCAACTCTGGTAACTTCCACCTGAAAGGGAACACCAGCCCTGATCCACACTAATACTCCCCTTGCATATGTCATTAAATTGGTGGAGTACACCTGCCCTCACTAGCACCTCTGTAGCCTGTTAGCCTCAGCAGTGATCATGTGTAATTCTTGCAGATAAGCAATGTGGGTGTTGCGGCGGCAGACGTAGGAGTATACAGCATACCTGCGTGAGGGGGTGTGCCTGCCACAAACGTTCCCTGTTATCATGTGGGTGCCAGGCATGGCACTGATTGAGATGTGTTACGGGCTGGTCTCGTCTAACAAAGCAAGAGCCAGACCTGGTGCAATGTGTGTTGGCTGGGTGCAGACAAGAGACCCAAACATTAAACAAGAGTAAAATAACCATGAAATCCAAATATAGAATATCATTGGGGCAAAGCAGCAACTTGCGACCGTCCAAACTATCTAACATATCGCACATTAAGGAACAGACTAACTGATAAGGCTAGATGAGTGTATGGGGTGCAGGTGAGTGGGACCCCCTGAAATGTAGTAATATGAGTAACACTGTTCAGGAGTAGGTGTGGTGTCTACGAAATAAAGAACATTATTGCAAGGCATCATCCTCAAGCCTGAATGTCTGTCGAGTGCGCCAGATAACATTTCTAAGGTGAAACCTGGTGGGAGTTAATAATCATCTGCACTGCCTGGTGCACAGCTACCATGCCGTGGCTGATGAATGAAGGTCTGTAGGTGAGTACCATTGTGCAATTTCAAATAGGATCATCTGCAGTTTGCGGCATGACTGCTTGCAGGAACTTTGTGTGTGTGTGGCAACAAACCAACCAACGAGGGTAGCGGGAGGGATACAGGCATGAGAAACCCCCCTACATGCAACAGTGACATTTATACCATGCACATGTGAGTGTGATAACCACAGCATACCTACAACAACACCAAATTACGCACCTCAAGAGCAATCAACCAGGTAAGTACTGCCGACCGGTGAACACGAGGAAGGGAAGGGGGAAAAGGGGGGAGAAATGGGAAAGGAGGGGGGCTTCCCCAGGGACAATCTCCAATACAACAATAGTTAAGGGTATGACAGTTGGTGAATAAGCACTATTCAAAATATGGTGCAAGAAGACCAGTAGTAAGGCAGCATTAAGGACCAACAATACTCAGATGAGCTCGTCGCCAGTCTGTGGTGTTACTTCAGGTGACACTACGGAGTCCTCCCCAGAGGGCCAAGAGGTGAACAAGCTTGCTTTGCTTGAACACCCAACCGAATCTCCCTCAATGTCAGATTGGATTGCAGTGTTACACATTGTTTCAGCCATCTGCAAAGTGTTCTGCTGCTCCTGAGTCACCTGCTAAAGATTAGAGGTGGATTTGATTCATGGAGAGCGTTCCTCTCTGAGGTGTCTCCTGTGGTGACGGTCTTTCCTCAGAAGCAGCTTTGGCATTTCTCCAGTCTGAGAGGGGTGGCAAGGCGCCAGCCCAGATGTCTCAATCCAGTCCCAAGCCCCCTTGGGGTCCGTGAAGAATTAGGAATTCCCATCCATGAGAGCCCGGAGTCTCGCTGGAAACAGGGGAGAGTACTTCACCTCAAGTTCGCAGAGCCTGAATTTGACTGTTAAGAACGAACCCCTCTGACTTTGCACAGCCAATGTATAATCTGGAAGGAGCATTATACGGGCATTGTCTATAACAAGGTCAGCAAGATTGCGATCTTATCTGAGAATAAGGTCTCGGGCAAGGTAATATAGTGCATAAAAGACTAATGGTCTGGGATTGGCTCCCGGTGGAGGCCTCTGGGCTGGGACACGGTGTGCCCGCTTGTTAGACTTGGCATCTTTTGGCGTGTTTCCCCTGACTTTTTGCTTTCTGACCACCCGTCTTTGACTCTGTTTTTGCTGGTGTAATGATTCTGCGCACTTTCCTCACTGCTGTCCAGTGGGAAAGTGCAAGTGCTCCTGTCTAAAATGTGTATGGATTGGTATTTCCATGATTGGCCTATTTGATCTATGTGTCAGTCCCTAGTAAAGTGCACTGCGAGTGCCAGGGCCTATAGATCAAATGCTGTTGGTGGGCTGCAGCACTGGATTGTGCCACCCACGCAAACAGCCCGTAAAGTATAACTCTGGCCTGCCATTGCAGAGCCTGTGCGCAGCCTGGAGCTGCCATGTCGACTTGGCAAGTGCACAAACTTGCAAGTCCCTAAACCTTCCCTTTTCTACATGTTAGTCACCCCTAAGGTAGGCCCAAGGTACCCCTGTGGGCAGGGTGCATTGTATGTGAAAGGTAGGACATGCCCTGGTGTGTTTGGCATGTCCTGATAGTGAATTACAGCCTATTTCGTTTTTCACTATTGCAAGGCTACCTGTTCCCCGTAGGCCAGAATGGGCAGTTTTGATTATTACAGCTTATAATCCTAACTGACCCAGGGAACATGGTAGAAATTCGAGTTTAGTATGCCTGGACTCAGAATGATAAAATGCATCTTTTAGTAAAGTTGGTTTTAACATTCTGTGTTTGAAAATACCACTTTTAGAAAGTGGGTATTTTCTTGTCTAACCATCCAAGCCTGCCTCTGCTAGGATGTGTATTCCTTGTCTGGAGTGTGAGTGACAGGGGCTGGGGGATGCCAGGAGACAGGGTGAGTCAGCACAGGGCTGAATAGCAAGATCTACATGTAGATGGGTGGGAGGAGTTGCACCTGGGACCTGAATTGGACAGTGCCTTCCCTCCACAATGCTGGCTCCACCTCCTGTGGTGCGTCTGATGTCCCTGGCCTACTCTCTGAAAGAAAGGAAGGAGACTTGTCAACAAAGTGCTCCAGGACTGACCAGAACTGGTTTGGACTAGGCAAAGGCCTCTCTGCCTTCAGAGAACAAAGAGAAATTGAGGATAAAAAGGGGGACCCAAACCCCAGAATTTTAGATCTCGCTGGAATCAAGGAACCTGCCAAAAAGAAGAGCTGGAGAACTGCTAGGAGGAGTACTGCCCCTTTGCTGAGTTGTTGCCTTGTTGGGTTGGCCTGCAGTTGCTGCTTCTGCCTTGGGCAGTGAAAGGACTGGACTGAACTTTCTATTACTTGTGCTGAGAATCTCCAAGGGCCTGAAACCGAGCTGGCCTCCTGTTAAGAAGTCTCAGGGCCTGCAAAGACTTCACAACCCTCTGGGTACCGCTTCTGGAACCGCTGTTTTAGTTGCCACAGAGGAAGGGAACCGCAACCGACTCCATCGCTGGCCCGGTGCCCTGTGTGCACCGCAGACCGCACCGTCCGCATCTCGCACTGCAACCCTGGTCTCACCGACGACGACGTCCGACGCCATCGCCACCGAGCCGCTGCTTGCACCGTGACCTGTGGGCCCCGCAGTTCGCATCGCATCGCTTCACTGTACCAGCCGGACCAGACCGATGCTGTCGCTGCAACTGGCTCAACAATCGTGACCGCATCGCAGTTGGGGCACCGCTCGCACGCTTCGCGACGCACCGCTCCGACTCGCACCACTGTCCGACGCCAGCTCCCGCACTCCGGCTTGGTCGCCTGCATCGCAACCTGCCAGCACCGCATCGAGCACCATCTCACCCTGCCCCGCACGCCTTGGACTCACCGACTCTGTCTGCACGATTGTCACCGAGCCGCTGCCTGCACCGCATCGAGAGGACACCGCGCCCTGCACCGCTTCCATCTTGCACCGCAACCGCGACGTACGCCGACCGGCTCGCACACTCCGTGCCCGCCACAACGAGAAAAGGTACTGTGACTGAGTCTGTTCACGACTCTGCTGGCCCGTATCGACGCGGTCGGCTGGAACTGTTAGATTCTGTGGTTTTCAGCATCGCGGTAGACTTGGACGGAGCTACCGACTCGTACGAACTTTGTTTTTGAACTATTGCTACAAAGAAGAAGTTATCTTGCAACGTAATCACTTTTAAAGTACTGTATTGTGGATTTTTATCGTATTTGGTCTCATCTTGAATATATAAAAATATTGGTTATTTTTCTAAACTGGTGTGGTGTCCTTTTGTAGTGCTTACATTATATTACTGTTGGTTATGTGCAAATGCTTTACACACTGCCTCTAAGATAAGCCTGACTGCTCGTGCCAAGCTACCAAGGGGGTGAGCAGGGGTTATTTTAGGAGTGTAACTCCCTTATCCTGACTAGAGTGGTGGTTTCTGCCTGGCTTTGGCACATGCCCTAGCCTACCAGAAATCCCATTTCTAACTCCGCTCAACAGAGAAGAATGATGAAAGGGCCGATTAAGGGATAAAGTCACGTACCCAATGTTCAATGTAGGTGATGGCATTTTGACTCCCAGCATTTTCAGGGAGGACCACAACATGGACATTATTTTACCTGGAGCAGCCCCCAGTGTCCTCTACTTTCTCCTCCAGTAGGCATACCAGGTCAGTAACGTGGCATACCAGAGCTTCCGTTGCACAAGTCCTTGGCTGCAGTACAGCAAGTTATTTTTCGTTGTCCGCCAGCTTCCAATGATCAGCATGTAAAAGTGTAAGGTCTGCCTCAACAGTGTCAACTTGCTCTCAAATGAGACTCTGGATTTTTCAAAAGCTTCCAGTACGATATCCAATTTATTATCAGGGGTAGTGGGACCATCAGAATTCAAGGGGTACAGTACTACACAGCAGCACGAGCAGATCAGGCATCAAGTCCAACAGTATATTATCACAGTAATAGCTGACAAGACCACTATCCTCTCTTCAGCACCGATCCGAGACAATATACATCAGCTTATAGCTGATAGACAACACAATCAGGCATGAGGTGGCAATGTGTGGGGCCCGCTTGCACTCGGAAAGCAGTGCAGCACGTGGCAAGGTCTCACATTGAAGCTCCACCCTTTCCAGCACAGTCCAAATGGGGCTGCGGGGCGGTTCACAGTGACAGTACAAGTCGAATGGGCAATAGTAGTCGGCAGCCCAAGGAGCACTGTATCCAAATGCAGGTGCCAATATACTAATTATAGTGCACCCAGAAGTATATAATAGGAGGTAGCGCAGTGGAGGCGACTTACATTGGCAGTGCAGGGGGGAGCAGGCGGCTCAGGTAATGTCAGTCAGTAGACAGATTCAGAGTCTGCGATGGGAAACTTAAATCCCAGAAGGCTTCAGAGGCAACCATGACACGGATCACCTACCCACCAGGCGAACATTGAGTGTGTGCATAAAGGGAGCGAAAGCCAGTTGTGGCGTAAGGGTCCAATGAGGCTAACATGTCAAGTAGTGACTGCGGCACAGTCCAGTTCCCTCTGCCGGTGAAACCAAATGTCACAAATCACAATACAATAGCGAGACTTGGAATGCGTCCATTCCGACAGCAGAATGAAAGTGGGATCAGGGATGGAGGGGGAGAGTGAGAAAATGTATGCTCCGGAGCTGCACTCACCACCATTGATGAAGATCCCCCAGGCTGCAGAGCCGCAGGGCCGATCATGCTCAACGGCGCCAACAGTCGCAAGGAACCAAGCTCAGCATCCTCCAATGCACCCCGGGCCAGGCATCAATGGGGAAGTAAGTCAATGAGGCATGCTCATGTGAGTAGGGCAACATGCAGGGAGGCAAGCCCTTCCTTGTCTTGCAGTCAGCGCTCCAAGGCAGCATGCCCTCACAGGCATGGGACACCTAGTAAGCGGCAATAAGGGTGGTCTGCAGGCATCTCACGTCACATCCAGGGGCAGCAGCAACAATGGGGGAAAATAGCATGTGTAGCGCTCCCCTGGAACCAGGGCACAGCAAGGATTATGCGGGTCGTATCCGCCGGCATCTGGTGAGGGCCTCAGCACCAGTCAGCACAGGGCGGGGGCAGCCCGCTCTGTCAAAGGGATCTCCGATGGTGCCAAGGGTCCAAATCACAGCAGCAGCTTCAACACACCTTTTGGAGTACAGCTACACCTTAACAGAGGACGATGGTGTACTGTGTACCGGGTAAATGCCAGATTAGAGGGGTATGATGCAGAGTTCCATTAAAGGATGCCCTCCTTCTTGGTCTACCAAGCCACGCCCCGCCTCTGCCATGATTTTATGGAAGTCCGTGTGTGACATTGTGAACATTTGGGCTCAGTGTTTTCCACAATTGCAGTTGCGGTAATGATGCCCGGACCTTTTCCACTGTAATGACTTCCTCCAGGTCCTGTGTCTGTGCCTCCGTAAGGCAACCTGTTGGACAATCCGAGATTAACTTAGTGAGTTCACTATCATCACAGTTTAACCTGGATTTCTGGAAGTATTGGAAACAGTCTGCAAATTCCTCTGCTGCTGCCAGATCTCCCTCTATGGTCCCAGAGGTTCAATTTTTTGTATGGGTTGAAGGCTCTTGCTTCTCCTTCACTGCCAGGCTAAAAGCTTTCCCAATTTTATTGGCCTATTTCATAGAGCCATCTTAACTTCCCAATATATCATGCACAGGGTCCATTAGTCAGCAGTGCTTTATATTCCACTTTTTTGACCTGCAGTTGTCTAAACGTTAGGGTCTCGTGATGGGATACATGGTCCTCATCCAATTCATGTATCTTCTTTAAAAGGTATAAGTATTGTTTCTTCCTCTTTTGGTCCATACCCACAGCCCGGATATCAACTGGCCTCTTATCACTGGTTTGCATGCCTCCCACAGTGTTTTCTACACTAGTAACCATCCATTCTTTTTCTTTAAATTAATGCCAAATGAATGCCTTAAATTGCTGCACTTGTTGCCAGTAAGCATTTTTTACAGGGCAGGACCAAATGGTACGATAAAAGTACCCCGGCTATCCCCCGCATCACAGACAGTGAGAATTTACCCATGTATCACCTCATATAATTTAGTAGGATGATCATAACTCAGCCGAAGTATTGTAATTTGATTATTCTGAGGCACATAGATACAGCAAGGACCGATGGGGACATCTTCCCTCAGTAATCCTCCAAACGGCCTGTGTCCTGTGTCTACTTATCTCAGAGCTGCTGGAGTGTATCTGGAGTATTGAGCATCAATGAACAATAAAGTTGAGAT
The DNA here is from genome assembly GCA_963921515.1 of Calotriton arnoldi. Lineage (NCBI taxonomy): Eukaryota > Metazoa > Chordata > Amphibia > Caudata > Salamandridae > Calotriton > Calotriton arnoldi. Next base: position 27,342 of record CAWUFW010006150.1, read on the forward strand.
ATTCCTTTACGTTCCATTCCTCAAGTGTCAGGTGGGTCTTCAATGGGTTTTATTCCAGGAATGCATCCCTGCCTCATGAATGGACATCTAAGACGTGGCTTAATTGGAAGTATCTATAGAATTGCGCTTGGTGCATGGCGTAGGCTTCCACCAGTTGTGCAAATGATTTCATGTGATTGCCTTCCCATACGTCTCCCAGCTTGAGGTTCCTATATCCCAAGCACAAAAGCCACTGAGAGCTGCTGCATGTCAGAGCCCCACCCCCTACACAGTGGAGCGCCTGCTGTCGGAACCCCACACACCGCCTCCACCTAAGTGCCCTATACCAACATGCCAGGAACGTGTTTGTCATGTGAAAGTTCCTATATCGATATGGACTATATAGTAAATTGAGGACCCTGTATTGTTCAATACATTCCAGCTCCAGTGCTACAGACTTATCGGCCCAGTCTGCGAATAGCCAGTCATTGATAGGTATACTTTGCTTAGCTAAATAATATAATCTAACACCCACCAGGCCCAACCCACAACCGTAAGATGACAGAACACATTTCCGAAAGATGATGATGATGATGGTATGAGATTTTTCTTTTTTCTCCCTGAGTTTTATATAGCACGAACTTGACCCAAAGATATCAGTATCAGAGCGCTTTACATGAGCACCAGTTTCGTTACAGATGGACACATTCATTTTTGTTAGGCACGGGGAGATTAAGTGATTTGCCCAGAATCACAGGACGTTGAGCGTCCCTGCAGAGACTCGAACCCGGTTCCCCAGCTTCGAGATCAACCTCTCTAGCATATAGCGCACAGATACTCCAAGGAGTGTCCTGGACATGTCCGCTTCCCCTTGAAAGGATAAAATGGAGGACCCTTGAAAGTATAAAGTGGAGGACTGGTGGGACTGGAACATGGCACGTGGTATTGTGTGTGGGTAGTTCTGCAGCACATATATTAAATGAGGGAGTGAAATAATTCTATAAAATGCACCTCTACCAGCCATGCTGAGTGTCAGACGCCTGCATACTGTCATATCTTGTGTAATAGGGGTTACCAAGGGTTTCCATGTTTAGCTGCCAGGCCCAATGGGGGCAGAGGCAATTTGCATGCCCAAATATTTGAAATATATTTGTATTTTGCAAAGGTGGCAGCCCATCTAAGTCAGAATGGTCTTCTGTTATCAGCATATAGACTGTTTTCTCCCAGTTGACTTAGAGTCCAGAACCGTCCCCATATATGTCTAATATACACATCAGTCTGGGTAGTGAGTTGTTAGGGATCTGAATGTACACTAAAATATCATCTGCATAAGCGAGAATCTATCTTTCCTTTCACTGATCGAACCACAACATTACTCTAATGGTTTAGCAGTCAGTGCAAACAGAAGAGGTGAAAGGAGACACCCTTGTTGTGTACCTGTTTAGATTGGAACGGGAGCAGATAAAGCACCATCAACCCAGACCACCACCCAAGTTCCTTGTATAAGACCCACACATATCTTTGGAAAAGGCCAACAAAGTTCATCTAGGCCAGTAATTAGTACAGAGAAGAACAGTGAACAGAATCAAAACCCTTCTCGAAGTCAATCGCAACAAGGGCCCTCCTCTCGGTGGAATTCCAGGAACGATCCAGAGCGATGTTTAGTCATCACAGATACTGCTATTTAGTACGACCCAGCATGAAAGCATTTTGGTCCTGGTGTATCACTGTATGAATGACCTTGGTCAGTCTATTGGGCAGGACTTTAGCCAGAATTTTTGCCTCCAAGTTAATCAAGGAGATGGAACAGTAGGATAAACATTGTGCTGGAGGTCGTCGCGGCTTCAAGATGACCAATATTGTTGGGCCACGTAAGTCATAGGGCAGTGTCCCCATCTCATAGGCTTCTTCATAGAGTTGAAGAGAGAGGGGGTCAAGAACGAAGTGTACTATTTAAAAAAATTCAAGAGGGAAATCATTTGGGCTGGGGTTTTTCTGAAAGGCATAGTGCTAATTGCGTCAAGGATTTCATCCCATCGGAGAGGCTCATCCAGCTTCCGACTGACAGGCCCTGAGAGCTATGGGATTAGTAAATCCTTGATAATAGGGTTCTGGGCTTACGTCAATGGAGATCAGGATTATTCCCTATACAGTGAATGGTAGTAGTCTGCAAAGGCCGTGGATATGGGGAGTGGATGCATAAACACCTGTCCTTCAATGGCCCGTATGATGGGCACTATCTAGGTCTCTATTCGCCAGCCGTATAAGAGCTTCCTGGCTTTATCACCCAGCTAATATATCCAATATTGCATCATGGCACATGCTTGCGCAGAGATGTCTAACAACTTTTGTTTTAGGATAAAACAGAGTAGGTCTAGCTGATGTTGTGCTGTTGAGTCAGAACAGTGCACTTGTTACCATTCCATATCAATGATGGCACCCTCCAGTGTGTCAGCCTCTCTGGATTTCTTTTTTTGGGCCTCCAACTGATAAGATATGCCTTAACCCTGGAGAACAGTCTTGAGCGCAGTCATGAGTGTGGCCATCGATTCTACCAATCTCGTGTTCAGCTTAAAGTATTCTGCAATGTGATAGCGCAGATACTCCGAGATCAGGTCATCTTGGAGGTGCCATTCGCTGAGTCTCCATGACTCGCCTCGTTGTACCCTGGCCATCGAACATCTACCCGTACTGGAGCACGGTCTGTAAGAGCACAGGGGTAACATACACGCACCTGCTACTGCACCAAAATTGGCTGCAGGGAAGGCACACATAGTCAGTTCTAGAAGAGGACTGATGTGGGATGGAATGATGGGTAAATTTATTCGTAGTTGTGTTCAAGGTCTGCTAAACATTCCTCAAGCTCAGAGAGTGTGACTACTTGTGCAGGGGGTATGATCTGTGTGGGGCCACTGGACTTCTGGTTCTCTAATGGACTCCATGACAGAATTAAAGTCGCTCCAACTATAGTCATCACAAAAGGGGACTGGAGCAGTAAATCTGAGAGTGGCATCAATGTGCTGTCCACAAGTGTAGGTGGGATATAGACCCTTGCAAACACTCAGTAGGTCTCCCCATTGTACATTCCACAACTCTGTATCTACATTTGTCTTCCCTGTGTACCTGTACAACCTATAGTGGCAGGTGTTTGTGCATTAGAATTGCTGTGCCCCGGGAGTGCCTTGTGTAGCCTTAATGGTAGACCCGTGTGTAGCCATTACGTGCCAAGAAGGCATTATTTGTCCAGTAAATGGGTTTCCTGTAAGAGGACTATCTGCGGTTATATCACTTGAGGTATAGATAAATAGCTCCTCTCCTAGTTTTATTGTTAAGGCCTGTAAGAAATTTGGTTGTTGGTTGACTGGGGGGTGAGCCCTGGTCAAGCAGCAACCAAAATCCTTGTCAAGTGTGAGGCACAAGCCAACCTTTTATTAGCATGTGCTCAACCCTTTAGTAGCTTGACACAGAGCAGTCAGGCTTAACTTAGAGGCAGTGTGGAAAGTAGTTGTGCAATCCTACAAATAGAAATGAATTGAAAACACCACACAAAAAGGATCCCACACCATGTTAGAAATATAGAGTGATTTGTATCAAATAAAACAAGACCAAACCAACAAAAATCCAATCCCTAGAACCAAAAATATGCAATTTTAAAGATTTCAGTAAAAATAGTGCCAAAGACACAAAGCGCCTACTATGGATATTTGGTCACGCCGGACCGGGACAAAGTCACAAGTTCAGGCTAACCATGATGGCACGCAGGCCGGCAACAGGGACCCAGTTAGACCTTCTGAACAGAGAACATTAAATCCTGGTTTGCAGAGCGTTGCGAGGATCCGCGTTGAAGACCCGTCACACAGCCGCCGCAGTGCGTCGGTTTCGAGGTGCTGCGACGTTGCAATGCGAGGTCCTTCATCATTGTTAAGGGTCCCGTTGACCCGGGCTTGCAATGCACAGTCCAGCGTAGAAGATGTGTCACGCAATTGGGGCGATGCATCGGTTCCGATGAGCTGTGAGGCTGCGATGCAGAGTCCAGTGTTTTCATTGAGGCTGCTGCCAATAAGGGATGTGAGGGCCTGTAGCAAGGATGCGTTGTGCAGCGGCAGTTCCAAAGAGGCTGCAGAGGGGATGCAGGTTGGCATTGGCTCTGCTCGGGCTGGCACCGTGCAGCAGAGAATGTGCGTCAGTTCAGCTAGATCTACGGAGGCTGGCAGAGCACCTCAGGCCCACTTCCATGGGTCCAGGACTGGGGTGGCACCACTTCCCCGGGATGACTCACGAATGGCAGAGTCCAGTTGTGAGAACCTTCTGTCCTTGAGGCTGGTCAGGAGGCTCACCAAGTAGCCCTTGGAGTCACTCTGGAGTCCTGGCTTCAACAGGTGCAGGTCCAGTCCTCCTCATCCAGGCAGGAGGGCAGCAGGCAGCAATCAGTACAGCAGGGGAGCAGTCCTTCCGAGCAGCAGACCAGCAAAGTGGCAGTCTTGTCAGCAGCACAGCAGTCCTTCTTGACAGAGTATCCACAGGTCCAGAAGTGTACTGAAGAGTTGGTGTCTGAGGTCCAATATTTATACCCAATTGTGCGTTTGAAGTGGGGAGAAGCTTCTAGAAGTGTGCCTTGGAATGCACAGGTGTGCTGCCTTCCTGGCCCTGGCTCCAGACTAACTACAGGCGGTATGCATCCCTTTGTGCGGAGGCAGGTCACAGCCTATTGAAGTGTAAGCGTGGCTGGGCCCAGCCCCTCCCTCCAATCCTGCCAGTTATGGCCCATCCAGGCAAACCTAAGCTCCCCATTGCTTGTGGCTGTCTAGGAAGAATACACAAACCCCAACCATCAACTACACCCAGTCATGTGAGTCAGAGACAGGCTGCAGGCACCAAATGGCTAAGACACGCCATGTCAACTTTCCAAAAGTGGCATTTTCAAAATCGTAATTTAAAATCACCATGAGTTAGGATTTTTCCTTACAATTCAAAAGGCAACAACAATTAACTGGTTCCCTAGCCCCATTTGGAAATTAGAGCGTATGGGAGAGGTAGGCCTTGCAGCAGTGAAAAACGAATTTGAGGGCTTTTTACTACCAGGATGTAAAACTTCAAAGTACATGGCCTACTTTTTTAAATACATTGCACCCTGCCCTCTGGACTGTCCAGGGCCTATTCTAGGGGTGACTTATATGTATTAAAAAGGAAGGTTTGGGCCTGTCATTGTGTGATTGCCCCACGAGTATTGTTAGGCTATGGGTCAGTTATGTGCCTCTGTGTATGTATGTATGTATGTTACTGAAACAAAACTGGAAAAACTATTAAGAGAAACACACCAACACCCCACCCCACTCTACACTTCCCAACATGAAGTGCCTGTTGCCCTTACCCAACTCCAAAACCATGGAACAACAGGGAAGGTAGCCTTATGAGGAAACATTCCAAGTACACATATTAAAACAATAGAATGCATAGCTGGCCTTGCATCCTGCATTGATCATAGAAACAGTGTGTCCTGGGAATCAGGTCCATGATCTCCCAACCCCTACAATTTCAGGGAAAAGGTGCTTGTTATAAAGGATATCAACCATCGTCCAAAAATAGAGTTGCATGGTACAGGGTGGGTAGTTCTGGCAGGTGGTTCAGCAACCATGGAGCCCCCTACGCCATTGTCCTCTGTGATATTATTTGTCAGCTTGTTCTTAGGAGGCCCCCTGGCATCATCTGCTTTAGTCTCTTCTGCCTCGAGGTGGCTTGGGGTTTCCCCCATGTTCCGGGGAATCCACTGTCCGCTGGTGCCCCGAAGCCATCCTCCTGGGCATCTAGACCTCAAGCCAGTCCCACACATCCTTAAGGCTTTTGAAGAAATGTGCTTTGTCGCCGTGGATTACTTTCAACTTTGCAGGAAATAGGAGCATGTAAGTCAGTTGCATTGCCTTCAACTTCTGTTTCATGGCGAGGAAGGATCTTTGCAGCTGGTGGCCCTGTGTCATATAGTCTGGGTAGATGTTGACCTGCAATAGCAAGAGACAGGATTGTTGAAGTATGGAATCTTGGTCGAAATAATTGAGGAAGTGTGCCGGGAGTGGTCTAGCTGGAGTAGCGTTGTGTGATCCTGATGGATAAGGTAATGTTGTTCCAGATCCTGGTTGCATAGATGGAAAAGGCCTGCTGCCTCGTTTTTTCTTTTTTACACTTCTTGGTTTCCAGTCTGCTGATGTTCTTTCTGTGAGAAGGCCTAGAACCACCAAAGATGGTGAGATTCTCTGGAAGTTGGTTGTAATTGCTTGTAAATGATGCAGCTGGTTTTGAAGGTGGTATGGGCCGGTAAGTGGTGCCAATAGAGTTCCACTAGGATAGAAGTGATGTGATCATATTTCTTTAAGTCTGGAATGGCACACGCTGGAGTGTGTACGATGCCCTCAAGGGATGCTAGTTTGGAGTTTGTGAGGCCATGGAGCAAGGCCTTAAAACCATCTAGATGTGAGTCCAATGGCTTGAAAAGCAGTTCTGAAGTTGCTCTTTGGAAGAAACAATTTCATTTTCTTTAAAGAGAGAGCTGATAACAAACTCTTTTTTTTTTTTGGCAATGTGTTCTTTGAGGGTGACGGTGGTGTCTAGGCTGAATCCAAATGATTTGGCATTCAGTGAAAGTTGGAGTGCGAAACTGTCAAGATTTTTAAGTTGCTGAGACAGGTTTTTACTGTTTCTTTTGTGTTGCTCTTGGCAACTAACAGGAATGCTTTCTTGCTTGGGTTGGTATGGACATCCACGTATGGGGGATGTGGAGGGAGGTTTGGAGGATGTTGGAGGTTGTGAAGGCAGCTGGGAGGTCCACCAATATCCGGAGGCAAGGGTCAACTTCATCTGTGGTTAAGAGTACATCATCTACGATATGTAAGATAGTGGTCTCAGCGCTGCAGCATGATCTGAAGCCAGACTGGAAGTTGTACAGGAGATGGTTAGCAATAATGTGATGAATACTATTCTATCTTCAGCCCCACAAACATTGGAAAAAGAGCCTACACCAGTGGGGGAGGGGCTAGATTTACTAGTCTAACTCCAGTCCAACAAGAACTGGGGAAAGTGCATTTGTTAGGAACAATTAAATACATTTAAATATTTTATATAAATATTTTTTACATCACAAAAATACAAAATGAACAGCGAGCCCAATGAACAGCACCTCCCCTTTGTCCCACAGTAAGTAATTTCCAAAGAAATGTTGTGCACTCGCTATAAACACCCACTGCTCATGGGTGCGACCTGAGGCCAAAATATACAAAAATACATATAGGGGTGCACCACCAATAAATAATCATGTGAAAGAGTCCAAATCAAAATGTAGAATGTTCCATATCTTCCTTATTGTGCTTGTACTACAGACATATAGATCCAAGTGTTACAGCAAAACAACACAGCCTACATGTTTAGTTCACCACTATAAACTTTTTCAGGGCGTTCTTATTTTGTACAGCCAATATACCATGATATGCGTCTCGTGAAACTGTAGTTCATCATATGGAAATATACCATATATGTGTGGGGTACCGTTAGATTACACACCCTGGATCCTTTAAATATCAGGCCAGGCCACCCCGTACATGACACCTAGGTCTTTCGTGTTTGCACTCACGTCGTGCAAGTTGCAATTTACTACCCTGTACACAGACTACGGTGTTTTTACATTTTAATATTATTATTTTTTTTAATCTAAACTTCAATTAATTATTTTAGAATTTTAATAAGACATTAAAATATTCTTATTAAATGTGCAAATATATCAGAATTGTAAAGCTTTTGAAATTATTAATTAAATCATTTGTAAAATAAACAATATCTTGCAACCACCCATAAAGCACATAAACCTAAATGAAAAGTAGTGAAGTCAGTTATGATATTGAAATATTATTTTCACAATGAATTTTCTTTTACCATTTTTACTTTTGACATATTTTCTTTTTAAATAACTATAATTTAATAATATTAAAAACACACTACACATCTATTCCTCAGAATATCACACAACCTGTAATAAGAATGTAATAAATATGTTTTTGAACAATTAATACAAATAATATATATTTTAATGAAAGGACTTCACATCAAATCCCAGACTAAACCCCATAACCCAAAAATAAATCAACTAAACAATTGTTAATATGCAAAATATGCAACACATAAGTAACAATGTCAAACATTTCAATTTTAACATATTAAACAATTAACAATAAATAATATACACATTAAAAATACCACTATCTCCTCAAACCCCAATACACCCTACAACTCTTAAACAATTCTTAACATAATTCTAAAAGACAATATTTGTACTTTAAAATTAATTATGCATATAATACATATTTTTATTAATTACATAATTGATACATTAATCAGTTAATATCAATATATATATATATATATATATATATATATATATATATATATATATATATCCCACACACTCTGCCAATGAATCCCAAAATTCCAAATTAAAATGCATTGCATAATTTAAAAAAATTAAACATGGAAACAAATAAATAACTAGATATAATTAAATGATTATCAAATTAATGGTTTAATATGGATTGTAATATAGTTTAACAAAATTCTGTCCACGCAATCTCACAATAATTCCAGCCAAACAGAAATTACACATTAGTATCATATTTATTTTAAATTGTTAAAATAAATTTAACAGTAACATAAAGAATGAAATAAAAGCATATTACAATACAATAAAACAACAGAATATAAGATGATATCACAGTAAGTTATATTTAAAATTATACTTAGCATGGATATTTTGGCCTACAATATTGTGTAGTCACAATATTTTGACCAAGATATTATGGTTAGATGATATTTAGAAGTCAATATGTAAGTGGATTACTAAAATGCCACCTTGAAAACACAGCAATAGACAGAATCTTCAATAGATGCGGAAACACTGATTCCAGCACATTATTTCCCATTTCTCAGGGATTTAGTTGCAATTGGATAGTACTCGCCCATAAACAGGTAGCAATACCTGTTGTTTCTGTATTTTTGTGCAAGAATACCTATGCAGTATTCCGACAATACTCGTAATGGGACTGATTATCTATTGGGAGGAGTCCTGATTTCTTCCCCATTTATTCCATTATCGGTTCTCCTTAGAGCTGTCATTCAAATACTACTGATTGTTTTCATGGTATTCTGAAATAACATTTGAAGAACGCACAATTCAATCGGTTTCAGCTTCAGAAGGTAGACCTCTGCAGGACCAGGTTAGCTCCAATATAAATAGAAGGTGTCTACTGCTTAATTTGTGCCAGTGGTTTCAGGTAGCGGGCATAGGTACTCGATTTTGGAGTCGGGACTTATTTTTCATCATCAGATTTTGACCCAGACAGAAAAGCTGCAAAGGGAGAAAGAAGGAAGAAGAAAAATGTAGGAACGCAGTGAGAATGGAAGAAAGCAGGGTCTGAAGAAAAACCTACAAGTGTAGATTAAAAGTACAGGAAGTTTAGGGTTGTGGAAGAAAAAGGCCTGAGGTGGAATCAAGTCTGGGTAGCCATGGAATGTGGTAACCTCTGCATTCGGCAGCACCAGTGGCAGGCTAGTATGAGAAACTTTGGGAACCCTGCACTTAAACTTTTGTGTTATTACAAATTAGGCATTGAGGCCCTCATTTATGGGGATTTGGTGTAGGGCAACGCAGCAAGTCAGCTTGCTGTGCTGCCCTACGTCAAAGTGAAAGGCCAGGAATGCACCATATTTATGCAAGGAATTGTCCTTTCCCCCTCCGCTGGCACAGTTTTGGCAGACTAGTACTAATGCAGGCACCTTTGCACCATGGTCCACCATGCTGCCTTGCCTTACTCCATATCTATGAGGCCATTCGAAGCCACTCATAGTGGCTTTGTGTTGCCTCATAGATATGATTTTGTGATTTGCTTCTTCGGAGCGTCTCAAAAGGTGATGCCCAGGTGGCGCCAGGAGCTCGTAAATATGAGTGTATGTTTGCCATGGTTCTCTGGAACCCTTCAATACTGTCCAGTGAGGCTAAAGGAGGATCGAGGGAGTGGGCCCTAAAACTCTGGCTTCTCCCCATGGGAACATCCCATTCTGATTATTACTGAAATCCGACTCTTTGCTGAACCCGGAAATTAGAATATTTCTTTAAATTAACATCTAAAAAAGAAGAGAAAAAATATTACGTGGAAGAGCCCAAGAGTGAAGGTAAGCATTAGTTTACAAATTAGTGAGAAATAACTGTTTTAAATGCCTCCGGTGCAGATAAAAAGCCTGGTATATACATTTTATGATACTTATTTCATTTTATGATAATTATAGCTAAGATACTGTTATATTCTGATATGTTGCTTTCAAGCGCTCTTTAGTGGAGCATTTATAGCCAGCGTTCTAGGATGACGGTTAGAGATGTAGAGGCAGTTGGTGCTGGTGGTGTGTGGACGGTTAGGATGTTGACTTCCATTTCCGCCTGCACTTGTGACTAATAAACTTCAATTTAATGAATCTTGTCTACTGCGTCTTACATCACTGGCGACCAGATGTGTGTGGACCGACGCACTGTGCTTACTATGCTTTCCTGAAAGCAGCCTTTGCACTGGTCAGTGCCACTTTGGTGCTGGGCAGAGCCTAGAGGAGTGCCAACGCACTCCACATATTCCAGGCAACCGCCTTTCCCCTGGGAGGTGCAACTATGGTTTCGGAAGAAGCCTTGTGGGGCGTATCATTGGAGACGGGGGACAACGAAGCGCCGCTGCACAACTGGTAACACATTGACATACTGGGAGGTGTTTCAGGCAATTGCCGTTCATGTCCCTCTTTTGCTAGTCATTGTGGCGATACTCATGCCTAAAGACATTTGAGTTCAAGTGCTTTTGGTCTAGCGTATTGTTGGATTCACCTCTCATAGAAATTCTGTGACATCCTGTTGTGGCGTTGTTTTTTCTGGGCACAGTTATTCAGTGTTATTCTATACCTCCGAGTGCATTGTTTGGCTACGTGCACGTTTTACTGAATACTATTTCAGTTGTATTTTGCTTCATTCATACTCATAAAGCGGTGTGCACGCTTTCCCACAAGTTTACTCATTAGTTGTCGGGTTGGCAGCCATTTTGTAACAAATGTTCTAACCCTGTGCACTCTTCAGCGCTGCCTACTCTTTCCAAAACGTTTACTTACTAGTCGGTCTGACAGCCATTTTGTGACGAATGTTCTAACTCTGTGCACTATTCAGCGATAAACACGCTTTTCCAGAAGTCATTTTAATAAGTTAGTTTTTTTTTTGGTGCGCATCGTACGGTGATGCACACACTTTGCTGGTGGCAATAATTTCAAATTACTCATCCTCTCACCGCGCATTACACTGCGATTTGCACGCCTGGAAAGATTTTATTCTTAAAGGGTTTTTTGGATCTTTCTGCAATATAATCACTAGTGGGGTGTTGTTTCTAGGTAAAACACATACTTATTCAGGTAGCACTAATTTTATATTTGAGCTGTACTATATCAGATATTTCTGGCAGTGTTGGTGAATTATTCTGCTGTTTTATCCAACTATGCAAACAATTACTCCACCTAAACCGTTTCTGCAGTTGCTGTGTAAACCACTGATGAGACAGAAAGAGTGGTTCAGCTATTAATGCATATTTAGGGGCAATTGATGGTATAAAATTCAGACCGGAAAGAATAACAAGGATTTTGGAACATTCACTAGGCATGGAAGGCCAAAATATTTTTGAGCATTAACCAAAAGCAAGTGGTGATGGATCTGAAGAAGAACTAGATGAATATGAAGAAGCAGTTCAGCATTTAGAGTCACATTTTGATAAACCACCTAATTTGATTGTCAGAGGGCACACATTCTTTTCAAGTGAACATACAGCAGCAGAATCCATTGATACGTATGCTGCTTCTATACGAGTTTTAGCAGCTAAGTGCGAATTTGGTGCATTTGCAGATGAGTTAATTAAGGATCAACCAGTTACCAGATGTTTTTTTTTTGTGTTCAAAATATTTTATTGTATTTTCAGGTAATAAACAGACAAGACAAAAAATGAAATGGTACATTAAAAGTACCTAAAATGCATATATGATATTTAACATCCATATTAAACTTAGAATAGGTACAATATAATATAATCTATTATTGTATTAAATTAAAAAAAGGGGAGGGGGGGAGAACAGAGATAATATACAGGCATTATTAATAAGCCTAAAATAGAACTACTATCCACCAAAAGATATAAAAAATATTGATAAATACTAAACTTAAGGAGAAAACATTTTAAGAAGATAAATAATTATCAATAGGTTTCCAGAATAAATTAAAAGATTCACAATTATGAATAACACCATTCAAAGATAAATGAGCTCCTCTTCTCGTAAAAATAACCCACGACCACCAAGCATGAACAGATAGTGATGAAACATCTTTCCAGCAAGAAGTAATGGACTTTAAGGCAGCTGATAATAAAAAATTAAAAAGTTTACACTCTAAATCAATTAATTTATGAGAAAGAACAGCAGATTTACAAATTATCAAATTAAATGTTAAATCATCTTGAATATTAAGTATGTGCTTTATAACATCCCAGACTTCAGTCCAAAATTTGAAAATAAGGGGGCATTCAAAAAGCAAATGTTTTAACGAACCAGTGTGGAAATTACAATGCCAACATTTAGGGGATGGGAGGAGTTTAGCTTTAAACAGTCTTAAAGGCGACCATAGACAATTATATAAAATATATGAATTTGTTTGATAAAGCGAAACAGGTAGCCATCCTGAAATACTATTTAACCAAATAGTTTTCCATATTTCGTAGGATAATGATAAAGAAAGCTCATTATTCCAATAGGTCAATAACATATTAATATTGTCACCTTTAAATGTAATCATCTTTTTATACAGTCTAGAAACACCATGTGGTAAGGTGGAAAGAGTTTGAATATAAATCAATAAATCCGATTTAGCACTAAGAGGTATAGAATGAGGAAATGAATCCAAAATTGAATTGCATAAATATTCATATTTGAATAAATCAGTAGAAGGTAAGTTACATTTTTCCTGCAGAACATCAAAAGTTATAAAAGTATTATTATAATAAATATCTTTGAGATAAAAAATACCACTTTTAATCCATGAATGCCAAAATCTAACATTTTTAGTGAGTTTTAAGTTTGAATTATACCATAACGACATGTCTTCAGTAATAGACATGGGTGATTGGAAAATTAAATCAAAATCATGTAATATTAACTTAGTAGATTTCAGAATAACAGATCTATTAAAAAATATTGACCTATTAGACATAGTTAATAAAGAAAGTAAGGGAAACGGATCTATTAAGCTCTTTTCAATAGAAAGCCATGCAGGGGGGTTACTCAATTGAGAATGATTAAACCAAAGAGAACTTTGCTTTAAAATAAAGGCTTTATGATAACAAAAAAAAATCCGGTAAACCAAAACCTCCATTACATTTAGGCAGTTTTAATTATTTATAACTGATACGAGGAGCTTTATTGCACCAAAGAAACTTGGTTAGAAGCCGATCTATATCTTTATAAAACTTCATAGGAAATTGGGTAGGAATCATGGAGAGGGAGTAAAAACATTTTGGTGCTATAGTCATTTTTATGGAGTCCATTCTCCCCCACCACGAAAGATGAAGTGGAGACCATTTAGATATTTTATCTTTAATATAACTTAGAATAGACTCACAATTTAATGAAATTGTAGATTTTATAGTAGATGAGAATGAAATACCTAAATATTTAATTTTTTCTCTTTGCCAAATTATATCTTTCATGGGTAACATATCTGGGGTACAATGAATATTTATCAGAAAGAATTCTGTTTTATTAGTATTTAGCTTGTAACCAGAAAGTATGGAATATGATGAGATAATCTCAAATAAAGGAGGGAGTGAAGAGATAGGATTACTAATAAATAAAAGTACATCATCTGCATATGCCAGTGTTTTAACATTGACCTTATTAATATTAATACCATTAATATCGTTACAATTCCTAATTGACACAAGCAAAGGTTCAATCACAAGAAGAAATAGGAGCGGGGAGAGGGGGCAACCTTGTCTGGTACCTCTGAAAAGAGAAAATTGGTTAGAGATTTGGCCATTAATAAATAACCGGGCTGTCGGTGAAGAATACAAAGCAGTTAACATACGAATAAATATATCACCAAAATTAAATGCAACTAAAGTATGGAATAAAAACTGCCAATGAACTTTATCGAATGCTTTTTCAGCATCCAGAGCTAACACTCCTATTGGGATAGATAACTTAAAACCTTGTTCGATACTATGTAATAATGTTCTTGTATTATTTGCAGAGTGTCTATATTTCATAAACCCAGATTGGTCTGGATGAATAATAGAATCTAAAACAGAGGTTAACCTGGTAGCAAGTATTTTGGCGTATAATTTACAATCTTAATTTAATAAAGAAATAAGGCGATAATTTGAGACTAGTGTAGGATCTTTATTGGGCTTGGGTAACACAACAATTAACGCCTCAGTAAAAGAGCCTGTAATAGTCCCTGTAGTGCTAAAAAAGGTAAATAATTTAAATAAATAAGTATAAGTTGTATTTGAAATTCTTTATAATATTCAGCTGGGATGCCATCAGGACCAGGTGATTTTTTTTGTTTGAGAGATTTAATAGCTACTCAAATTTCATCCTCAGTAATGGGCAGGCCCAATTTATTTTTAGCTAAATGAGAAATTTTGGGTAATCCACAAGTAGATAAAAAAGAATCAATTAAAGAAGAATCATTAGAATTAGGTTGATTATATAAATTAGTATAATAATTTAAAAATTCATTAACAATATCATTGTGTGATATGGCAATTTTCCCAGTGGGACCATGAATCGAATTTATTTGGGCTTTATCTTTTTTTATACGTAAATAATTAGCTAAAAGCCGGCCAGACCTATTAGCATTAAAACAACATTTTGCTTTGGATTTGGAAAGTTGGATACCAGCTCTTCTACTAAGAATGGAATTAAATTCATATCTAAGTTTTTGCAATTTAAATTTATATTGAGGATCGTTAGAAGTAATAAAAAGCCTCTCAACTTCTGCAATTTGCTTATCCAACTCTTTAATTCGTACATTATAGGTTTTATTTTCATATGCCATGAGAGAGATAGAAGCGCCTCTAACCTAAGCTTTAAAGGCGTCCCATCTATTCACCAGGGAAGTAGAACCTTCTGGGTTAAGCTGAAAGTAATCCTGTATAGCTGCTAATATTTTCAGTTTGTTTTGTTCATTAAGAATAATATCAGTATTCATTCGCCATCTAGATTGTGTTTTATAATTTGTATTAACTTGCAAAACAAAAGATACGAGAGCATGATCTGATATATCAATATTGCCAATGTTAGGAGAAACCACAGAATTAAGGAGCTGCCTGGAAATTAATAAATAATCAAGTCTAGAGTGTGATTTATGAGGATTGGGGAAAAAAGTGAACACTTTGGGGTCGATTCCGATTCGGGCCGGAAAAAGCACCGACCGACTTGGATCCGGAAAAAATACCGACCGACACGTACCCGTGGCGCACGACACGCCAAGTACGATGCAAGGCGCGAAAAATCCGACCGACACGTAACGAAACCAAGTCGACCGACCGAGCCGCACGGAAAACAGCAATCCGGCCGGAAAACACGCGAATCCAACCGACCGACACGCACCCGGAACAAATCCGACCGAAACGTACACGCTAACTCCAAACCGCAAAGTACGATGCAAGGCGCGAAACCACGAGCGAGTCGGACGGAGGACAAGCCGTACGACCGACACGCATACAAAACCGAGCCGAAGCAACACAATACACCGCGACCGACGCGTATGCAGCATAGAAAACTGCACAAACACAGTGTGAACGAAACGGAGAACACCGTACGAGACCAATGCAGGGTCCGACTCGGTCACACGAACGTTTCCAACATACACAAACAGCACAAAGGAAAAATCACCCAAAAAAAGGCCAAACAAGCAATAACCAAGCCAATAAATACTGGGGGGGGGGGTGGGGACAGAGAACAAAGACACACCCACAACTCCACCTATATAAAGGACACAAATAACTACCATGAGCCTTTGCAAATGCCATTCCACTGCCAGCACCCAAGAAAAAGCAACCACACACCCACAGCTCATCCCTCACACAAGCCACACACCATCAGCACACCAACAAATACCAACCTCACATACACCCAGCAAAACACACACTCACACACCCTCACCCGCACACCAACACACACATCACTCACCATCACCACCCATCACCATGCCCCCCAAGAAGAATCACAAGTTCCTAGATTGTGAATTGGAAGTCCTGGTAGACGAGATCCTCAGGGTAGAGCCACAGCTGTTTGGCGCACTGGTCCAACAGACCCCCATCTCCCAGAAAGCCAAGATGTGGGAGAGGATCATCAACAGGGTGAACGCACAATCACCATGTCTGCGCACAAAGACCGACATCCAGAACAGGTGGTATGACGTGCGCAGGAGGGTCCGGGAGCTGCTCAAGAAAGACTACCTCATCAGCCAATACACCGGCAGTGGCCCTCCTGCCAAGCCAGTATATCTCAGGCCCTGGGAGGAGAAGGTGCGGGCCATCCTTCCGCCAGTGAGCGTATATGGACTAGAGAACATCCCAGAGCCTGGTGAGTACACAACAAATGTACACAATATTCTGACACAAAACACACACACATCACTGTCAAGGGGAGAGTCAAACCATGCACTCATAGCAATTACACAGCAACCAGAACAGAATCATCCCAAAATGTGTATGTCAGTCAGATAAACACAACACATGCCATCAAAAAAGTTACATCCAACCGTGCCATCACATGTACAAACACAACTACAACTACAGCTAGGCAGTGGCACAAATAGAACTAACAAACACATCCAGACATGTAGCCACCACAACAACACCAACACACAGTGAAGACCACTCAAAGGAAGGAATTCTGTGTATGCTGGCCAAGTCAGTGTAGCCAATAGCATCATGGGAGTCGCAGTCACACATATTGCCCCCCCACAACTGTCCCATCAACACCACCATGAACCATGCGCACATCACAGGGAGTGGAGAAGGACTCACAAGATGGCTGACACTGGCTACTGCTGTGGGGAGCACAAGGCCCTGCTGGCAAATGTGCACCAACAAACAGCAGGACACCACTGACTGACATCCTGAGAGACAACTTCCACTCCCTGCAATGCAAGCACGTTCCATGGTGGGATATCTGGCTGGCTGGGTGGGAAGGGGGACTTGCAGCACTGACTATAGTCACAAGCACCTCCCCTCACACACCCCCCCCAACACAAACTCCACAGTACCCACCTGGTAGTATGCAATGCCCTCCATCCCAACACAAGATCCCACAAAGAACCACCACCCTGGGTTATGTTGTGTGAAGCACAGGGACACTCTTGGGACTCTTAGCCAAACAACTGCCAGGACAACACTCCCAGCCATCCTGTCAGCACAGCCAGCCCACCCAACAGGGAAGCAGAGTCAAAAGGAAGGAAGCATGGGCATGCTGGGAAGGGGGTGGAGGCAATAGCATGATGGGAGTCGTAGTCACTGATATTGGTCACCCCCACAACTGTCCCATCAACACCACCCTGAACCATGCTCACATCACAGGGAGTGGAGAAGGACTCACAAGATGGCTGACACTGGCTACTGCTGTGGGGAGCACAAGGCCCTGCTGGCAAATGTGCACCAACAAACAGCAGGACACCACTGACTGACATCCTGAGAGACAACTTCCACTCCCTGCAATGCAAGCACGTTCCATGGTGGGATATCTGGCTGGCTGGGTGGGAAGGGGGACTTGCATCACTGACTATAGTCACAAGCACCTCCCCTCACACACACCCCCCAACACAAACTCCACAGTACCCACCTGGTAGTATGCAATGCCCTCCATCCCAACACAAGATCCCACAAAGAACCACCACCCTGGGTTATGTTGTGTGAAGCACAGGGACACTCTTGGGACTCTTAGCCAAACAACTGCCAGGACAACACTCCCAGCCATCCTGTCAGCACAGCCAGCCCACCCCACAGGGAAGCAGAGTCAAAAGGAAGGAAGCATGGGCATGCTGGGAAGGGGGGTGGAGGCAATAGCATGATGGGAGTCGTAGTCACTGATATTGGTCACCCCCACAACTGTCCCATCAACACCACCCTGAACCATGCTCACATCACAGGGAGTGGAGAAGGACTCACAAGATGGCTGACACTGGCTACTGCTGTGGGGAGCACAAGGCCCTGCTGGCAAATGTGCACCAACAAACAGCAGGACACCACTGACTGACATCCTGAGAGACAACTTCCACCCCCTGCAATGCAAGCACGTTCCATGGTGGGATATCTGGCTGGCTGGGTGGGAAGGGGGACTTGCAGCACTGACTATAGTCACAAGCACCTCCCTTCACACACACCCCCCAACACAAACTCCACAGTACCCACCTGGTAGTATGCAATGCCCTCCATCCCAACACAAGATCCCACAAAGAACCACCACCCTGGGTTATGTTGTGTGAAGCACAGGGACACTCTTGGGACTCTTAGCCAAACAACTGCCAGGACAACACTCCCAGCCATCCTGTCAGCACAGCCAGCCCACCCCACAGGGAAGCAGAGTCAAAAGGAAGGAAGCATGGGCATGCTGGGAAGGGGGGTGGAGGCAATAGCATGATGGGAGTCGTAGTCACTGATATTGGTCACCCCCACAACTGTCCCATCAACACCACCCTGAACCATGCTCACATCACAGGGAGTGGAGAAGGACTCACAAGATGGCTGACACTGGCTACTGCTGTGGGGAGCACAAGGCCCTGCTGGCAAATGTGCACCAACAAACAGCAGGACACCACTGACTGACATCCTGAGAGACAACTTCCACTCCCTGCAATGCAAGCACGTTCCATGGTGGGATAACTGACTGGCTGGGTGGGTGGGAAGGAGGTCCGGCTGCCAACCAAACACAACCAATGCAGACCATGTTCACACCCCAGAAAATACATAGAAATGCCCAAATAATGCAGGACAATGTGCCACACCAATATCAACCCCTGACTGTGACGACTCAGGACAATGCAATGTACAGGCCCGCACCCAGAGGCACAGTCACAACTGTCATGTGTGTCAACCATTGATGCCTGCAGAAACATGACATACATTGTTTGTGTCTCCCAAAAACAGGTGATGATGGGGACACAGCAGCAGACGCTGAGGAGTCCCAGTCCCAGGCTCAAGAGGATGCCGAGCTCACTGGCGTCGTACAGCCTCTGTCCTCCTCGGACGATGAAGAACAACCTGGCACATCCGGTGCAAGTCAACATGCAGCACCAGCAGGACCACCAGCTGCAGCACCAGCAGGACCACCAGCTGCACCCCCTGCACCCACCCCTCCAACGACTGTCACCACGAATACCATCCCTGCCGACATGGACAGAATAAGGAGCAACACCAGCACAGTGACCCTGGACCAACCTGGGGCCATGGCCACCACCACCACCACCAACTCCCAAGGTGGACCAGGGTTATCTGTGCGTGCCACTGCACACACTGCACATGTCAGCAGGGGTGGTGGGAGGGGTGGGAGACAGAGGTCGCTGCTTGCAGACGTTGCTGGTGTGCATGATGACCCACAACTGGTACGCATAGCTGATGCGTACCAGTCCAGCACCGGAGAGCTCAGCCAGGTAGTGGGGCTCCTCAGAGACATTAAACAGCAGCAGGCTGCCCATCATGCCCGCTTGGACTCCCACATGTCCCACGTGGAGTCACACATGTCCCGTGTGGACTCACACATGTCCCGCGTGGAGTCCAAGTGGGATGCACTGCATGAGATGACGGCGGTGCACAGGGACATTTTACAATGCCTCCGCCAGATGAACAGCAACCAGTCCACACCTCCCTGTGTGCCAACAACATCTGGTGCCGAACAAACTGCAACTGCCACAGGGAGGGAGGAGGACTCTGGCGGAGAGTCCCCTGCACCGCAGCAGCCTGCACTTGAGGGCCCCCCCCAAGAAGAGGGGTCGTCCGAGGAGGGAAAAGTGAGAGGCCGATGGCCAAGCGCAACTCCCAGGAAGCCTGAACCTGTTCTGGATGTTCGCCTTTGTGCACAGACTGTTCACCCTGTTGACGGCAACACTACTCCCACACATTGCATGGGGAGTACAAGTTGGACCAATGTGTCAGACAACTGTGGCCCCGATACTGGGGATCCTGTCTACCCGGACTTTCAATTCACCTAGGAACTTGGGATTGCAAGATTCATGTACAGCACAACCCATCCTATGCACTATTAACACAAATGTATCACAATAAACACACTAATACACCATACTTGCCTCTGTCGTGATTCCAACGTGGGTGCTGTTATGGGGATGATGAACTGCAAAATTACACTGTGTATGCGAACTGCAACAGCAAGGACAACACAGGCATGTGAGTACAGGAAACGTGACACACATGAGGGAGACACACCACCAGGGCTACACGACACATACACACCTAGGCCATCTGACTCATTGCCTACACTGATGTTGCCAGGGAAGACGGTGCAATGCACAGACACCACACCCATTCCCAGTTGTAGTCAAGTAGCCCACAGGTGCAGTAAGCAAATGGCAGTCAAATGTGTGACCACAGACAACGCACATCACAAAGTGAAGCACAGGTTTATTACACAGTTGCAACATGCCGTAACCACTACAGATGCAAGGTAACCCCACCTGGCAGCGGGCACACAGTCAACAACTGTAGACGGAAGGAAGTCCATGGGTGTGGCGCACATCACCTGTAGGGACACAACAGCTACCAGCCTGGATGTGCAATCACATCGTCGGTGGACACAGTTGACCAAACGAATCTGAAAGTACCCTGTGAAGGACAGAAATGACACACAGTCAAAAGCAATGGAGTACAGGACAGAACAGCAAAACACATGCACAATACATGTTACAAGATACCCACCCAGAACCAAGTTAGCATGTCAACACTGTTGGGGAGTACAGCCCACCTCTCACCACACATCGCAACACACATCCAGTCAAGTGGCCCATGGACACACTCCCACAGCACCAGAGCACCACCCACACATCATGCCAACTCACATCATTGACATGACACCTCAGGATACTCACATTCAGCTAAAGAAGTTGGTGATGAGCTGTGTGCGGACATCACCATCACCATCATCATCATCATCGTCACTGGCATCGTGGTCCAGGCCAGGATCCTCCACAGGTGGCGGATGTTGGTCATTGTCATCCTGGATGAGAGGCAACTCCTTCCGCACTGCCAGGTTGTGGAGCATGCAGCAGACGATGATAATCTTGCACACTTTCGCAGGGGCATATGGGAGGGACCCTCCGGTCTTGTCCAGGCAGCGGAAGCGGCTCTTCAGGAGACCAAAGGTCCGCTCAATCACTCTCCTGGTCCGACCATGTGCCTCATTGTAGCGCATCTGGGCAGGTGTCACAGTGTTCCTGAGGGGTGTCAGCAACCACGGCATGTTGGGGTATCCCGAGTCACCTACGGACAGACAAGTGCACATTAGCTGACTTGGAAAAGTGGGCGGAATACTACAGATCAGATCACACACAATGGCACAAAGTCAGTACACACCGACAAGCCAGGCACGCTGGTTCTGCATCTGTGCCATCATCCTGGGGATGCGACTACTCCTCATCACAAAGGCATCGTGTGCTGAACCAGGGAAACGGGCACACACGTGTGTGATGGTCATGTCTGCAAGACACACCACCAGTGCATTGACCGAGTGGTAGTGCTTGCGGTTCCTGTAGGCCTGCTCCTGGGCCTGTGGTGGTACCAAAGCCACATGTGTCCCATCAATGGAGCCAATTACATGCGGCATCCTCCCCAGGGCATAAAAGTCACTCTTCACGTCAGTGAGTCGTCGCAGTCTAGGGAAATAGATGTACCGGTTCAGGAAGAGCAACATTGCCGCCAAAACATCGTGGAGCACACGGCTGAACATGGTCTGTGACATCCCACCAGCAGTCGCCACAGTATGTTGGAAGGTACCAGTGGCAAAGAAGTGTAGGGCTGCCATCACCTTCACCTTGGGGGTCAGCGCTGTAGGATACGGCCGGCCAGGCTGCAAATGTGGGGACAACTGCACTGCCAAATCCTCAATCAGCTGCCTGGTGAAGCGGTACCGTCGGATGCTGTCCCGTTCCACCATCGTTGCCAGGTCTGGGAATGGCCGATGGACAGCAGGAGCCCTGCAGTGCAGAGGAGAAGTAAGCAAGATTGTCAGTCACCCCACATATGCGGCATTGAACACACTCAAGATCCCAACATACATCATTATGAGGCACAACTACATGAAGTGTGCAGTACCGGAAGGACATGTATGGTACATACATGGCCAACATCTGTCAACACGGTCCAACAGGTGGCATCAATTAGTCCCAGGTTGGCCCATTGGATATCATGAGGCCGTGTCACAGTTCCCATCTCCTGCTGCCGTGTCACAATAACCCCCCACAGGGACATGTGAGGACAGATGTGCCCCAGGCACCACAGCTCAATGACAGGTACATTCCCAGGGACCCTGTAATGCCACATGGACACTGGCATTACATGGAGTATCATGTATACACCACAGCAAAACAACCATGACCCCCACAGGTAGTGGCCCCACTTGCCACGGCAGGACAGACATGGACGTCTGTGACACACACGCACAACATCAGAGTCCATGCACACACAACGTGGATGTGGAGACTGTCTCCCATTGTGCACATGAAATCAGAGACATTGTAAACACCACATGCACAAAGACTGTGGAGGACCATCACTATTGTGCCACTGGGACACCCTGGCTCAAATATACCGTCCCACATGGGACTCATGGGGTATGTGACATGACATACACATACACCACTGTGAAATGTGACCATGGCACATGCACAGATATGAACAGTTTGACATCACAGTGGTCACGTACACGTAACACCCAGGATCCTGTCCCCATGAA
The DNA here is from genome assembly GCA_963921515.1 of Calotriton arnoldi. NCBI lineage: Eukaryota > Metazoa > Chordata > Amphibia > Caudata > Salamandridae > Calotriton > Calotriton arnoldi. The sequence goes on from CAWUFW010006150.1 coordinate 50,382, forward strand.
CACGTGCACAGCCTGGGGGTGGCTGCCCACAGGTGACACCCACAGGACAACATGTACACCAACATACACAGAATAGGAAATGCAGCCTTACGATAAAGTTTGGACAGGCTGTCGTGTGGTAGGTGTGCCCCTCACTCCCTGGGAGCTATCTGTGGCTGGCATATGTCCATCTGAGACAGGCATGCTGACATATGCCAGTCACATGTACAGTGATGCGTTGAACTGCAATGGACCGATCGGTGCCTCCGGCCGGCCCATTGCTTTCAATGTGTGCGGGTACGCGTTGTACCCCTGTGCGCGTTGAACTGCAATGGACCGATCGGTGCCTCCGGCCGGCCCATTGCTTTCAATGTGTGCGGGTACGCGTTGTACCCCTGTACGCGTTGTACCGCAATGGACCGATCGGTGCCTCCGGCCGGCCCATTGCTTTCAATGTGTGCGGGTACGCGTTGTACCCCTGTGCGCGTTGAACAGCAATGGACCGATCGGTGCCTCCGGCCGGCCCATTGCTTTCAATGTGTGCGGGTACGCGTTGTACCCCTGTGCGCGTTGAACTGCAATGGACCGATCGGTGCCTCCGGCCGGCCCATTGCTTTCAATGTGTGCGGGTACGCATTGTACCCCTGTGCGCGTTGAACTGCAATGGACCGATCGGTGCCTCCGGCCGGCCCATTGCTTTCAATGTGTGCGGGTACGCGTTGTACCCCTGTGCGCGTTGTACCGCAATGGACCGATCGGTGCACACCCATTGACAATGGGCTTGCCTGGCAACGGACACGTCTTCGGATTTCGAACGAGTCGGTTGCTGGAAATTCAGTTGGTCACCCACAACAATGTTGCAAAATCATGTATGTCATGAAGTTGAAGATTTGAAGGATGCTGTGGGCGTGTTTTGGTGCTGCTATTCCATGGATTGGCCAGATTCAGAAGATGCAAACGACTTGGACCTATCACTTTGGACACAAGGGACAGTATCTGCCTCTCCAGCACATATATATTGCTGGCTGTTCCCCTGAGAGCCCACTTGCCTGCACTACATGCTCCAAGACGACATCTGCCACTGCACTGCTGCTGTCTCTGCCCCTCTGGACCCTGCAATGGCACGTACTGTGGAGAGAGCCCCAGCCTTCAGCCTTGAAGAGAACCAGGCTCTGCTGGACAGCCTACTTCCACAGTACAGCAAGCTGTATGGGACACCAGGGGAGCAGGTGAGTGTTCTGTGCACTGCCTTTCTGAATGTGCTGTTTGTCTGACTAGCAAGGCTGAGAGTCTGTACGCCACTGGCTAGCAGGCTCACTGAGTAGTTGTCACCCCCCATAGTGTGTAGTGACTTGCACTGGACAGGTATGGTGCAGTGACAGTGCATTTGAACATGGTTTTACTTCCCATGCAATGATACCATGTAGTGACGTCTGGCAAACTGTCCATGGTCAGCGTTGCACTGCCTGTGTACATCATGTGCTCCTGTGATTGAGACATGTATATACAACTGTGTCATGCACGGATATGTTGCATGTGTGGTAATGGCCTTTTCACTTTGTCATCCTGACAGGTTAATGCCCATCGGAAGCAGGAAATCTGGAAGGACATCGTCCGGGCTGTCCGGTCCGTGGGGGTCTACAAGCGCCGGATCCGCAACTGCCAGAAGAGGTGGCAGGACCTTCGGGCTGGACCCGGAGGATTGCACGGGTCCAGCTGAAGCTGTCGCCTCCTCGCAGGAGGGGCGGAACACGGACCCTGACCCCCCACATGCTCCAGATCCTGGCGGTGGTCTTTCCAGACCTGGATGGGCAGCTGAAGGCCAGACAGCAGCAAGGAGGGGGTGAGTCAAAGACTGCACTGTGAACTCTGTATTACATGCTTTGTGCCCTCCTCTGGCCTGGTTCAACTGCCACAGTGCAGCAGTCATGTTGTCCAGGAGCCATGTCCCTCTATTGTGCACTGCCCACTGCTCATCTGATACCCAGGTGTGGCCCTTACATTCAGGGAATTGTGTCACTTGGGACTTTGTCCTTGCAGTTTGCTTCACTAAAGGTGGGGGACAGCATCTGTTTCCCTAACTCTGTTGTGGGCATCATGGGTGGGTCCATTGTTCACACAACGCCTGGGTTTGGACATGTGATCTGCGTGTTGCTTTGATATGCGGTCCACTTGCTGAGCTGAGCCACCACATGTGCCTGGGGTATGTGGCACACGCCCATGCAGCGGGTGGGAACACTGTTTGTGCCCCAGGAGTGTGCAGATTACGTGTGTCACACATACATAGCCAGCTATCCACTGTCCAGGGCACATCCCTCATTCATGTGGAGCAGGACAGTCATGCCTACTCCAGGCCATGCAATGCACTCTGTACTCCCACTCCCGTGTATCAGCTGACACATTGTGCACAGTGATTTGACCCCTCCGGTGTCTGCCTCTGTGTCAGTGTGCTGTGGATTAGTTGCCAGGACTGCTGGGGTGTTTCTTGGTAGGGGCTCAGCATGCCCCTGGAGATGTGACCATAGGAGACGATACTTGTGTGTCACATAGGTGTTTGATCAGCTGCCCGTGCAGACTGGGGTATGCAAATGTGATGTTCAGGCAGCTGTTCCCCATTCACAGCAAATTGTGAGGGGCTCAGGTTCAGAGGGTAGTGTCACAGGTCTCCCATATGTCCAATAGGTGTGACCTGGACAGATGAGGGTTGAGATGATGTGTTGTGTGGGGGATGTACATGTGCACTTGTGCAGCTCCAGGACTTGCATTCCCCATGACCTACTATTGTGACACAGTGCATAGTGTTGTTGTCTGGCTGCCAAGTCATACATCACTGAGACAGTGATGTATGACTTAACAGTCATGCCTCTGCCATGGCATGTGTCAACTTATTTGTGGTCCTGCAGGGGAGTGACATGTGCTACATGCACACCATAGTGGCGCTGGCTATCAGGACATGGGTGCATCATGGTGTCTGTCGCTGGTATGCATCACATGCATTTCCTATTTGACTCTGGGCATCCCTTTCATCCGGAAACCTGTACTGACTCAGTGGCAAGAGCTGTGATGTGTCCACACCGTGTCCTCTGCACTGTCCAACTACTGTGTACTTGGTGCATGTGTCCACACTGGGGTGTTGCAATCCAACAGACACCAGACAGATGGGTGCAAGGCCATGTGGGATGTGAGTGCCATGCTTGGCATCAGACTGACAATTGGCTTCTCCTGTTCAGTTAGGGCACTTTTAGCAATGTACAACTAATGATGCCAGGCCTTGCTCTGTGATGTGCTGTGCTCACAGTGGTGTGTGCGTTTGGTGCAGGTGACTGATGTCTGTCTGTTTCCCCATTGTTTGCAGATACATCCACGGCCACGGAAGGGGACAGCTCCACGGACCAGGAGGAGCCAGAGAGCCAGACTGGGTCAGCAGCCGAGGAGTGGTCGGAGGGACCCAGTGGCACGGAGGGCGAGGGGAGCCACACCGAGGAATCCTCAGCACCATCCACCTCAGCTGAGGACCAGAGCAACTCGGAGGATGACTCCCTTGTGGAGGCGGGTGTCAGCAGCCACCACACCCCAGCTAGTGTTGCTGTCCCCGCCACCACCAGCACCACCACCGCCCTCCCATCGGCTCCCATTCCCCAGGTCCGTGGAGGCTCCCATGTTCGGGAGCGTGTCTCCTTTGGCCCAGGCACCGCACCCCCTGCCCCTGTGTCCCCTGCTGCCCTGAGTGAGGAGTCTGTGTACCTCCTTCGCCAGCTCCATGTAGGGCAGACAGCCATGCTGAGTGTCCTCCATGCGCACACCGCACTGTTGACTCAGCTGGTGTCGTTCATGGAGGGCATCTCATCGGGCATGTCTGACCTACAGAGGGGCAACAGGTCCATGGACTCCTCCCTGACGGCAGCAGTCCCTCACCCCTCCTGCCTCTGCTCCATCCACACTCCCCAGCACCTTGCCCGTCCCAAGCACACACACACCGGCACAGGCACACACCAGCACACACACATCCAGCACACAGACACACACGCCACAAACTAAACGCACACGCACGCACAGTCAGGGGACTGAAACCAGACTCACAGGGGATGGGGCCCTGGTACACACACACGCATCCACGGGCACTGCGCAGTCCTCACTTGCCTCTCCCTCCAAAGCACCCTCCCTTGCCTCACCTGCAACCCCAAAGACCCAGCGCCTCTTCCTCAGTGACCTCGGCCTCTTCCCCTCCGATCCAGCTGCCCCAGCATCCAGGGGGAAGAGGAAGCCCCCCACACGGAGCAGAGTGCCCCTCGCCCCCGGACACCCTCCCCCAGGCGCAGACAGACTGAGGCCCCCACCCGCAAGTCCCCCCGGAGTGGTAAGAGCAAGACCCCGCCGCCGCCCTGCAGCTCAAGCACCAGGTCACCTTCCTCCATCCCTCAGGCCCCCACTCCACAGGTGCCCCCGCCACACCCTGCCCCAGGTTCCCCCACCCACAGATATACCATCCCCAAGAGGCTCCGGCCTTCTCCCCCTGCCACTTGCTCTCCCGGCACCACACCCCCACTGCGCTTGTCTGTGCCACTGATGTGGTGAGGGTGTCCTCCCCCTCTGTCCAGCCCACCTTGCCTGTTCCCCATTCTCCTCCCCTGGTGGTAGGCACTGCAGTGGAGTCCACTACCACCCTGTCTGACTTGGGCACTGCAGTGGCGGACCTGTCCACTCCATCTGCAGGGTCCACTGCAGTCGTGCCGGCACCCACAACATCTGAGCCATGCCCCCCAGTTGTGCCGGCACACACCATGTCAGACACCTCCACTGCAGTTGTCAGTGGCTCTCCAGCACCCACCACCCCTTCCCTGCTTCCTCCTGGTGAGCCCTGATCCTGCCCCTGCGGTGCCTGGCCTACCCCCCCTGGTTGCCCCTCCTAGTGGATTGTCCCTGGTTTTGTGCAGGCATGTGTAGGGTGGCATCTGCCACTGTCACCCACTTGTGACTTTGTTGATGGACTGGCCATTGGCCTTTGTTTATGTTCTACCGGACTTCTGCTTTTAATGCCACATATGCTGAATAAAGCAACTTTCTGTTCTCTAGTGCTTTTGCTTCTGATGTACATGATGTTGATGATGCTAACAATGCCCTTGCTGCAGTGATGGTGATATTTGGTCTCATGATAATGAAGTGTTACTGTGCAGGAACCCATGTGGTCCAGGGGTTATGGGTCCTATCCTGTGGTGTATCCATGTCATCCATAGCAGCATCTGAGGGTGTCATGTGTTCAGTATTTGGCAATGAGATTTCCTACTTAGATTGGCAACTTCACATCTGTGGCTTCCACCCCTGCACATCTGTTGTGCCTGCCATTGTTCTATTCGTCTACTTCCCTGACCGTGTGGCCATCTCCAGTGAACATGCAGGTTTGGGCATCAATGGGGAAGGACTCATCTGTGTTGTCAGTGCAACATTGCTATACAAGTGTGTTGGATCTGTGCTGATGATTCCGTTGGCACTTCCATGACCAGGCTGATGGGACGGAAGCCCTCATTTGTTGCTAATTGTTGATTGTGTGTCCCATTGCTGCCATGGTATGGTATCTGTTCGCCTCACATCTGCAGTCTCCACAGGGTATCTGCATGTGTGTGCCCATTGGTGCAAATATGTGGGTCTGCATTCGGATGGTCACTTCTGTCATTGTGTCATTGATGATTGTTGACGGTGTCAGCCCCCATGGGTGTTGTTTGTCTGCACATGGCCAAAGTTATGTCTTATTTGCACTGCAGGATTTGGCTCCCCCAATTTATGTTGCAATGGGACACATACACTACTTTGCCACTGATGTGTTTGTTGTTCTGTGACCAGGAATCATCCATGCAGTTTGGCAGTTGCACCTCTTACTTTGTCAACACTTGCCTTTTGGTCACTGTGATGATGGGGGTTTGGACCCCATTGGCACAATGTTCAAGATGTGCTGCAGCTATGGACCCCACACTTGCCTTTTGGTCACTGTGATGATGGGGGTTTGGACCCCATTGCCACAATGTTCAAAATGTGCTTCAGCTATGGACCCCACACTTACATATTGGTCACTGTGATGATGGGGGTTTGGACCCCATTGCCACAATGTTCAAAATGTGCTTCAGCTATGGACCCCACACTTACCTTTTGGTCACTGTGATGATGGGGGTTTGGACCCCATTGCCACAATGGTCATGGCCTGCTTGCATTGTGGGTGCCACACACATATATGTGTGGCACATGTGCTAGGGGGTCACATTGTATGTTCAAAGTCATGTTCGGTGTTGTAGGCATTTGACACAGTCTACATACGCTTGTCATGGTGTTGGGGGGATGTCTTCTTCTTGCATTCCCTAGTTTGTGGTGTGCTGGTTGTGTCATGCATTGTCCATCCTATGAGTGGGGGTGGTAGTAGTGGTAGGCATCCTGCCCCCCTGGCTAAGGGTGGTGGTAGGCATCCTGCCCCCCCTGGGTGAGGGTGGTAGTAGTGGTAGGCATCCTGCCCCCCCTGGGTGAGGGTGGTAGTAGTGGTAGGCATCCTGCCCCCCCTGGGTGAGGGTGGTAGTAGTGGTGGGCATCCTGCCCCCCCTGGGTGAGGGTGGTAGTAGTGGTAGGCATCCTGCCCCCCTGGGTGAGGGTGGTAGTAGTGGTGGGCATCCTGCCCCCCCTGGGTGAGGGTGGTAGTAGTGGTAGGCATCCTGCCCCCCCTGGGTGAGGGTGGTAGTAGTGGTAGGCATCCTGCCACCCTGGCTAAGGGTGGTGGTAGGCATCCTGCCCCCCCTGGGTGAGGGTGGTAGTAGTGGTGGGCATCCTGCCCCCCCTGGGTGAGGATGGTAGTAGTGGTAGGCATCCTGCCACCCTGGCTAAGGGTGGTGGTAGGCATCCTGCCCCCCCTGGGTGAGGGTGGTAGTAGTGGTAGGCATCCTGCCCCCTGGCTAAGGGTGGTGGTAGGCATCCTGCCCCCCTGGGTGAGGGTGGTAGTAGTGGTAGGCATCCTGCCCCCCTGGGTGAGGGTGGTAGTAGTGGTGGGCATCCTGCCCCCCTGGCTAAGGGTGGTAGTAGTGGTAGGCATCCTGCCCCCCTGGGTGAGGGTTGTAGTGGTGGTGGGCATCCTGCCCCCTGGCTAAGGGTGGTAGTAGTGGTAGGCATCCTGCCCCCCTGGGTGATGGTGGTAGTAGTGGTAGGCATCCTGCCCCCTGGGTGAGGGTGGTAGTAGTGGTGGGCATCCTGCCCCCCTGGGTGAGGGTGGTAGTAGTGGTAGGCATCCTGCCACCCTGGCTAAGGGTGGTGGTAGGCATCCTGCCCCCCTGGGTGAGGGTGGTAGTAGTGGTAGGCATCCTGCCCCCCTGGGTGAGGGTGGTAGTAGTGGTAGGCATCCTGCCCCCCTGGGTGAGGGTGGTAGTAGTGGTGGGCATCCTGCCCCCCTGGCTAAGGGTGGTAGTAGTGGTAGGCATCCTGCCCCCCTGGGTGAGGGTGGTAGTAGTGGTGGGCATCCTGCCCCCCATGGCTAAGGGTGGTAGTAGTGGTAGGCATCCTGCCCCCCTGGGTGAGGGTGGTAGTAGTGGTAGGCATCCTGCCACCCTGGCTAAGGGTGGTGGTAGGCATCCTGCCCCCCTGGGTGAGGGTGGTAGTAGTGGTAGGCATCCTGCCCCCTGGCTAACGGTGGTGGTAGGCATCCTGCCCCCCTGGGTGAGGGTGGTAGTAGTGGTAGGCATCCTGCCCCCCTGGGTGAGGGTGGTAGTAGTGGTAGGCATCCTGCCCCCCTGGGTGAGGGTGGTAGTAGTGGTGGGCTTCCTGCCCCCCCTGGCTAAGGGTGGTAGTAGTGGTGGGCATCCTGCCCCCCCAGGCTAAGGGTGGTAGTAGTGGTAGGCATCCTGCCCCCCCTGGGTGAGGGTGGTAGTAGTGGTAGGCATCCAGCACCCCCTGGGTAGGGGTGGTGGTGCGCATTCAGACCCCTGTGTGCATATGTGGCATTGGTGATGGGCATCCCACCCCTATGGTGCTGCTGTTGCTGGTGTAAGTATATTCAGCATCCCCGTGTGTGTGTGTGATGTGTCGTGTACGTGTTGTATGTGTTTTGTGGTTGGTGTCTGGCTTACCTTCTGCGCCGTACGCGTCCGTGCCTGTTCCGGTAGTAAATGTAGAATATTGGTATGATCGGGACGAAGGGATTCATGGTTGGTTCGTGTCGTTCGTCCTTCTCGCCGCTTCGCCTCGCCCTCGTCGCTTGCTCGTCCTCGTCGCTCGCGTCGCCCTCGCCGGTGCCGTGTTCGCCTCCGGAGCTGTGGATCGTGTTGTGGCGCGAATCGGAGCTTATGTGCGCCTCTCCCGGATGCTTTGACGTGCCGTGCGTAGCGCACGGGTTCGGCGCGTACGGAAAGCGCATCGTACTCTGTCCGGCCGGACGGGGCTGCATTTTTCCTTCCGTGCGACTCGATTCGGCGTTTCCGGATTCGCCTCGGTCGGAGAACAGGACCTGGTTTGGGTGAGTACGGCTCGGCCGGATTTTTTGCTGTTGTGCGCATCGTACTTGCTCGTTCGGTGTACTGTACGGATCGGTCGGGAAACAGGCTTTCGCATGGCTTTTTTCCCGACCGAATGGTATTGGGTGCGCCTCCGACCGAGATCGGAATCGGCCCCTTTATCCGTAGGGAAATGTAATCGCCAAATATCGATTAATTTTGTAACTCTAAGGAAAGATTTAAAAGTTAGAAAAGCTTTTGGAGGTCTAAATTTAGTGACGGATGATCTAACCAATAAAGGATCAGAAATAAGGTTAAAGTCTCCTCCAACTATAAGAGGAACGTTGCCTAACTTGAGTACTTCAGTCGTTAAATTAAACCAAAACAAAGGATCATCAGCAGTTGGACCAAAAACATTAATTAAAAACATAACAGAATCATACATTTTAACTTTGACTATAACATTTAAAAACATCTATAAACATTTATAAACATCAGACCTTCTAAGTCTGATGTTTTACTTAAAATTTGACAATGTAGTCTTTTAGCAAAAAGAATAACAACACCATTTTTTCTCCCTTTAGCAGGAGAAGAGACAATAGTATCTACCCATTGTTTTTTCATATAATCCAATATTTTGTCGTCAATATGTGTTTCCTGAATAAAACAAATATCTGCTTTACAGCTTCTGAAATAGTTTAGAATCTTTGTACGTTTTACTGGATGTCTCAAACCTTTAACATTTAAAGAAGTAATTTTAACATTATGAATATTAGCCATAGTAGAATAGAGAGGAAGAGGAAAAAAGATTGAAGAAGAGGAGAAAACATTGAAGAAAAATACCGAGAGTAGTAGTTCTAGTATAATATACAAGGAACAGGAGGAAAAAGAACAGAAACAGAAACAGACAAACAGAAAAAAGACGACCACACATAAACATTAATACGAAATTTGAGACGCACACACGCTCTACAAGCATGACCAAACCGTTGGAGCCCAGCGTGTAAAGAGCTAGAAAATTAGTCAGAAGTACATATGAAAACAATATTCAAATAACAGAGTCATGCGTATCCATAGAATGTTGTGAGAGCTGTGGATGCTGTTCCAGGAATAATTTTAAGTCTTCTGGACGTTGGAAGGACTTAGAAAAATTATCTTTCCAGATTCTCATTGTTGATGGATCAAACAAGCCATATTTAAATCCAAGACTTCTCAAGAGAGGGCGACAATCAGTAAATTCTTTACAAATCTTGACAGTTTCTTTGGCAAAGTCTTGGTGAATAAAGATTCTATTGCCATTAACTATTAAAGATGGAATTTCCCGTGCTGCTTTCCTTATCATGACCAAATGATGGTGACGCAGTACCTTAAAAATCATTTGTCTTGGCTTAGTATGTTGAGGATTGTGATGGGATGGAATCCAATGCGCTTTATCAATTTCAAATTTCTCCGGGAATTTGATGTTTAAAAGGCCAGGTAACAAATTTTCCAGGTATACTCTGCAATTAGAGCCTTCAACCTCCTCTGGTAAATTAAAAATACGCAAATTATATTGCCTGTTACGATTTTCCATATCCAGAAGAAGGGTAGACATGGGGAAATTTTTGCCACAAGTGGTGTAAAAGCGTCAATTTTGACTTTATTGTCTTGTATTTTAATTGCATTATCTGAGACTTTCATCGACATACTGGCCATATCTTTACGTAAGTTCTTAATTTCGGACGCAATGGTATCAGTATTTGCACGCAAAGCATGAAGCTCGTCAAGAATTAAAGCCAAGGATGGCTCACTGGATTCCACCACTTTAGATTTTACTGGAGGAGGAGAAATCTGATTTTTCCTCTTATTATTTGAATTTTGTAGATTTTTATTCTCCATTTTCATATAATAAAATGAATAGGAGTAATTAAAAATAATTAAACAAGTAGAGATTGAAAGTACCGAAATTGCTTCACTGGAAAAGCTGGTGCAGCAGCTATACCAGACTGTGGGAGTGGTTAGGCCAAAGCCAGGCCCTTTCCCGAGAAGACGCTCCGCCTCCCTGACAGGAATCTGGGCAGTACCTGAATGCAGAGCTCGAGGCTGGAGCAGGCTGAAGCAGGAGGCAGAAAACATGCACCTCTGATGGTCCAAACAGCAAAAAACAGCATCAACAGCAACAGGTAAGGTTTCAGAAGGCTGCTACCGTCATTTCCAGTAATTTCTTGACTGGAAATGCAATTTTCGTCGATAAAAACGGGCCCCTTTATCACGGAGCTCACCGGGAGGCGGCCATCTTGTTTTTGCGCGCTCGCGCGTCCCTGAGTTACCAGATGTTTTAACAAAAAAATACAGGAGCGTTTGCTCACTCACAAAAACCCATCTCTGGGAGAAACTGTTGACGTAGCAAACAGCATTCAAGATTCCAAGGATTACTCAAAAGAGATAAATAAAACTTTATCTGACACTTTTATTGTTAAAACCAAGAAACAAATGTCTTTACCTGTTACAAGTAATATCCAGCAAAAACACAAAGGGCCCCATTACTATGTTGGGCAGAAGGCTATCTGACGGCTCATCGGTGGCGGTCCACCCGACATCTGAGACATCAGTCTGACCTCTGTATTAGGATACATGCAGTCCAACTGATGCCTGCGGGGGAATCCGCTCCACCTCCGACAGGCTAAAGGAGCCCGTCGGGGCTGAGGGTGGATTGTAATCCTCAAAATGGAGGTGGTGCCTACTCAGGCACCGCCGTGGGGATTACAATGCACGTTTCCAACAGCCTTTCTATGGCAGTCCGAACGCCATGGAAAGGCTGTTGGAAATGGACTTTGGGGGCTCCTAGCAGGGCCCCCATTCTCCCGCGGCCTCCGCTATGAGGCCTGGGGGCATCAGTGGTGCACCCCCAAACATACATGCATCTTGTAGCAGGCACCGCATGGTACCTGCCACATGGTGCATGTATGGTTAAAAAGTGTAATTTTCCTATTGCGACTTGTGCTGCAGCCAGCAGCACAAGCCGCAATAGGAAATATAGACTGTCCGACCGCCGTGAAGGCTGTCACATCCTAACTAAGAAAGCGGGACTGCTGACTCCTTATCGGGCGGTCCTGTTTCTGACAGTATGCCTTTCGGTCGCTTATCTGGCCGGCATAGTAATGAACCCCAAAGTGTTGAATGAACTTGTATGTTTTAAATGTGGCTCAAAAACGCATGTAGCATCTTTTAAACAATGTCCAGTTATGGGGAAAGAATGCAGCAAATGTGGGGTTAAAAAATCACTTTGCACAAGTTTGTAGAGCTAACAAGGGAGTTAAAGTGAGGGTTAATTCTGTGGTAGAAGAAGATGAGTTAGATTGCATGAGTAGTGACATGAGCAACATGGTTCTATGTGTGAAAGTACATGAGAAAGATGTACCTTTTTGCAAAGATTCAGTAGAGAATTTTTTTATTAATGGTGTCAAGATTCCTCTACCTACAGATTCAGGTTAAAAAATAACCATTATTTAAAAAAATATATACATCTTTTGGAGTATAATCTTTTTCAAGATCTTTTTCCTACTGATGTTAACCCAGGAGGGTACAATGGGGTAAAAATAGATTTGAAAGGTTATTTTGACTCTTCAATACAATTCAAGGACCACATGGTTGTGGGGAAAATCTATGTGTCTGTTGCAGGTCCAGACATTTTAGGATGGCACCATCAAGGATGTTTGGGTCTTCAGTTGAGGTCAGGGTGCTCTTCACAAATATTGTCTGCGGGTGAAGAAGATGTATACATTTCAAGTTTTGGATGGTATCCTAGAACTTTACAAAGATTAATTTACAGAATAATTGGGTACTGTTAATAATTTTGAACACCACTTTAAGTTGAAGGAAGGAGTCGTGTCTATGCAACACAAGCTTCTCAATGTACCTTTCAGTATAAGGAAAGAGTTGTCTGCAATGTTAGAGGGTTTGTGTAAAGAAGGGATTATAGAACCAACTGAATCCTCGGGGGCATGGCTTGCAAGAGCAAGATAGCGGACGTGTTTTAACACCGCTCCACACTACACCCAATTAATCTGTAAATGACACCACCAGTACTTTCTTTGTATCTGTAACAAGTGTATGATGTCACTTGCTGCCTGGCCGCACAGCATGGAAATGAATCAAACACTCTTTGGCAAATTTTACATCATGGTATTTGGAATAGAAACAATGTTTGTAGTCAATTGCACCTTTATATATTATTTTAGGTGCTTTTCATACCTAACAGATACTCTGTTATAAACAAGATTGAATGAGTCATACATTCATATTTATAAACTCCAACATAAACATTTTTTTGAAAAAGAACTTCACAGATTTTCCTATATAACATGAGTCAGTGCTTTCTCAAGAAGTTGTAGTGCATGCCCAATGCATTTCGGGAAGAGGATCCCTTCTTCAGGGGCCACTGTGAAAATAATTAATGAATATGCTTGTTTAGTGTGTAACAATATGCAGGAAGGAAATACTTTTACACATAAATATTTTGATGTGAAGAATTATGGAAAAGACACTCACAGAAAAGTGTGACTTGGCCATTTTAGTTTGCTTACACATAAATATTTTGGTCTGAAGAATTGTAGAAGAGACACTCACAAAAAATGTGACTTAGCCAATTCAGTTTTCTTCCTTGCAAAATCAGCTCAAGTTGTTTCATCACCCTCCAAGCAGGGTGTTCATGATCACATAAAGACAGAAAAAATAAAGATAGTGCAATACCGTTACCTAGTCAGTTAAATGAATACTGAAACGTTAGTAGCTGTGATATCAAAGAAATGAAAATTTTGGAGCAGGTTCACCAGTCCTGAAGTGTTATACCAACATGCTGACCTTTAAAGAAACGCAATAAGAGAAGGCGCTGAACCGCTATGGAAAAAGAATCGACTACTGTCTATACTTGCTTAAGAAAATCTTCAAGTGCGCTCATTTCCAAAAGTTAACCTGTGAGATGGTAAGTATTGAAATAAACTGTTGTTCCAATGTTCTAAGTGAGCTCATTCAAACAAGGTGAAAGGTGAATGAGTAATAATACCTTGGAGTTCTTTCCTCGAGGGAAAGCCCTAATATACTGGAGTGATCAAAATCATGCGATTAAACAGACGAAATCCCTGTAAAAAATACAGGGCGCGCCAAAGGCAAGCCCGTCTGCGCCCGTCCGCGCTCGGACCGCACTCAGCGCCAGCTACTATGCCGGTTTCAATCCAGATTCACAACCAACGCCCAAACTCCACTACTCCAGAGAAATGTTTTTTTTAAAGATTCTTTTTATTGATGACAAGTTAAAACAAATCAGGTACAATTCCAAGCATTACTTACGACATCATCCTTACAAGTTATCGTGCATTGTATGACTATCTCTAGCTTCTGCCTTTGCAAAATTCGCATAACCCTCTAATACCACTGTTAATCTATGTCAGAATCAGGATGTTGTGTTGCTTGAGGGGGCTCACAGATGTTCTCTCTATACACGTTCCATTTACCCCATACCTGTGACCATTTCTTGGGACAACCACGTGACTCATATACAATTTTCTCCATTACCATGCACCAGTCCATGTCTTTCTTCCATGTGCCCAGTGTTGGAGAATCGCGAGCTTGCAGCAATTGTGCCGTATTTCGCTTAGCCACTATCATCCCAAGCGTCGCCCAGGTTTTCTCTGCCCCATTCAAGTCGGTGGGGTCCCACATATTTAAGAGACAAAGTTTTATCTTGGGCTCTACTCGTTTTCCCATCACCCTTGTCATGCACTGAGTCACCTCTGCCCAGTATTGTTGGATGTGAGCACATTCCCAGATGGTGTGAATAAAAGTGCCTTCCTGACCACATCCTCTATTACATCCGGGGTCGTCTCTGTAGCCCATCTTAACCAGGGTAGTACTTGACAAGTAAACTCTGTGTAGTATTTTGAGCTGCACTAGCCTCAACCGAGACGAAATTGCTATCTCTTTGGGAGATGCGAGGGCGTCCTGCCAGTCGTCATCCTCCAGTTCCACCACGTCTTTTTCCCACTGACTACGGAGCTGTAAGAGGGGGTCCGGCATGTTATTGACTAACTTTCGATATGTCAATGTGATTGCCCTTTTGGGCATGTATTCGTCTGGAATTCTGTCTTCGAGTGGGGAGGACTCGGGGAGCGACTGGCCTTTTGGAATGGCCGATTGTAGGGCATGATTGACCTGGAAGTAACAAAATGTTTCCGTCTCCACCATTTCGTACTCTTTTTGTAACTGTGCAAATGGGACCATGCCACCTTTCTTCCATACATCACCCACCCTGGAGATCCCAATCAAATCCCACCCCTTAAAGCCCTTAGAGTTTCTTAGCATGCCTAATTTCTCAGTGCCCCAGAGGGGTGTAGCTTGCGCTATCTTCCCTGCTCATCCCATACTATTGTTCACTGTATGCCATATTTGTACAGTGTGCCTCGTCGGGCCCATCAGAGGTGTTGTAGGCGTGTTAGCGTAGAGCGCCCTGAAATAACTCCCGTTTGGGAGAAGCCACCTGTCCATTCTGTACCCCGGGTCGTCAATGGGTCTATATATGCATTGATTAATTGGAGCCAACTGTGCTGCCCAGTAGTATCTGCATATGTCGGGTAGTCCTATGCCTCCATCATACCATCCCCGCGTGAGTTTTTGAGTTGCTATCCGTGGCGGTTCCCCTTCCCACAACAGTTCCCGCTGTGCACACTCGACACTTGAAATAGTATGTTTTGACTGGGGCCGGCGAGTTCTGCAAAATGTATAGGAATCTTGGTAATGCCACCATTTTAAAAAGCGCAGCGCGCCACATGAGTGTCAGTGGGAGGGACCTCCAGTGTTGGACATCGCTCCTGAGTCTCAGTAGGGGGGGAAGGAGGTTACGTTCATAGTGTTGCACAGGGTCTTTGGTGGCGTATATACCCAGGTATTTGAACCCTTCTATCGCTTCCGGTATTACGTACCCTTTAGGCAGTTTGGGGAATTTGCCCCTCAAGACATAGATGACCGATTTGGACCAGTTTATGTTGTATCCGGAGTATTTGCCGAAGTTTGCAAAAATGTGAAGTGCTCTATTTATGGAAGCGCTCGGTGATGCCAGATATAGTAATATATCGTCTGCATACAAGGAGATATGGTCCTCCCAGTCTGCGGCCCATCGTAATCCCCTCAAGGCTGGATCGTTTCTTATCCAATGCGCCAAGGGTCCCAGCATCAGTGCAAAAATTAGTGGGGAGAGAGGGCATCCCTGCCTGGTTCCTCTCTCAAGGGCAAACACTATCGACTGTCTATTGTTAACTACCACTTGAGCCAGTGGCTCACTATATAGGAGCCTTACCCAGCTGGTAAAATTGGGGCCGAAACCCATTTTCTTAAGGTCTGCGAACATGTAAGTCCATTCTATAGTATCAAATGCCATGGTGGCGACCAGCGACACCACCACTGCGTCTTCCCTTAATGTCTCTATCCTGCCCATTACTCCGTGCAATCGCCGCAGGTTAAGTGAGGTGTTTCGCAACGGCATAAAGCCAGACTGGTCTGGGTGCCCTAATTTGGTAATCACTTCGAGGAGACGAGTGGCCAGTATTTTGGCCAATATCTTAACCTTCGCGTAAAGCAACGATATCGGTCTATAAGAGGTGCTTTCGTTTTTGGGCTTACCACTTTTGTGAATGACTACAGTTGTGGCCAGTCTCTGGTCAGCTGGAAGCGTCCCCCGTTCTTGACTGTCCTCGAACATCTTGGTGAGATGTGGTGCTATTTGGCTAGGTGCAAACTTACACAATTCTATGGTCAGCCCGTTGGGGCCCATCGCCTTTCCCGACTGTAGGTCACGGATCGCCCTTTCTACCTCAAGGTGTGAGAGCTCGTTCTCAAGCAGGGTGGAATCTTCCTTTGATAAAGTGGGAAGTGTCATGTCCGACAACAGGGCCTCCGCCTCATCAGATGTAGAGGCGGTGTGGGATTTATATATGCTCTGGAAGTGGTCGGCGAACCCGTCCGCGACATCTTGTGGATCTGTTAGGTGCAACCCTGACGTGGATTTTAGCTCAGCTACTGGCCTGTTCTCTTCTGTCGAGCCACGCCAGCACTTTCCCTGCTTTGTCCCCGACCTTGTATATCCTGCTCTGCGTGGCCCTGTGTTGTGCCCGAGCAGCATCCGAAGCTAGGTCTTTGTATTCTTTCATCTTTACATCCAGCATATGCTGGGCTTCTGTCTCTTCGGATTCCCGTGCCCTCCCTTCTAGCTGTAAGATTTCCCCCTCCAATTTGGCTAGTTGTGCGGATTTCTCTTTTTGAGTCCCAGCTATCTGGGAGACTGCATGGCCCCTACTCACTGTTTTGAAGGCCTCCCATAGCGACTGTGCCGATGCAACCGATCCTTCATTTTCCTTGAAGTACAGTCCTGTTTCTTTTGGCACTTTTTTCTTGACTGTTTGGTTTTTCAAAAACCAGGGATTTATTGGTGCTATTCTGCCCACCTGTCGCTCTCCCATCTCTACCTGGGCCCACAGGGGGAGTGGTCAGATATACCCCTGGCACCTCTCTAATGTGACCCACCTGGTCCACAGGTGCTATTATATAATCTAGTCTGGATAGGCACTCATGAGCCCCGGTGTGATAAGTAAATTGGGTATCTGTGGGGTGTAGGGTGCGCCACACATCAACCAGCCCCATAGCATCTATAAAGTCGCGGAGTTGTGTTCGTCAGGGTGGGACCTCCTTTGGAGGATGTCGGTCCATCTGTCCCGAAATTAGTGAGTTGAAATCTCCTCCCATTAGTAGTATCCCTTTGGGGAGTGTCAGCAAGAGGTCCCCCAAGTCTTTAAAAGCTGTCGCCTGGAGACCCGGAGGTACATATATGGACAGTAATATGAGTGGTTTGCCTTCCCATGTCCCCGAAACGGCTGTGTGTCTACCCAGTTTGTCTGTCCAGGTGCGTTCAATCATCATTGGGAAACTCTGTCTAATCATTATGCCTACCCTTCTGTACCCGGCAGTGAATGCAGAGTGTGCTACTAGTTTATAGCCCCATCTGGTCAGAGCCCCACATGCAATGCGTCTCCTGCAGGAGGACTACATCCGGTAAATGTCTCTTGATATATTGGAGCACTATTCCCCTTTTTATCTTGTCCCCCCAGACCATTTACGTTCCAGGACAGTAGTTTAATGCTACCCTTTGCCATTATTACCTTCACCCCTGGGTGTGTTGGGAGGCCCCGCATACAGTGGGTTTGTTCATGCGTGTATGGGTGAAGTCAGGAGATAGTTTGTCCATGTCAATTCTGAACGTATCCTGAGGCAATCACCTGATACCCCTTTCTGCAATAACATAGTGTCATCTAAACTACAACTAAGAAATAACTTTAACCCCAAACCCCCCTCTCTGCCTCCCTGCAATCTGGACTGAAAACTGTCCCTATCCCCAACTATGCAGAGTGCCTGTCGCCCCATTTGAAAACTTTAACTAGGTAAGTGGGGGGGGGGGGTGCCTTCTCTATCTTCTCACTGCCACAATTACTTTGGAGTTGAAATGAAAAGAAACGTGGAGTCCCACCATACAGTAACAACAGCAACGAATCTGAAAGTCACTCAGCCATTAGTCCTCCAGGATGGAGCTGAAAAACTTTTTTTGATCTGCTTACTCTGTCCACATCGGTCAATGGTTCAAGCCCACCCCCCAGCTGCTCCATGATTAGCTCATCAGCAGGAGAGTTCAGCTATTTCGCGTCCTTCCTTTCTTGCTGTCGCCATAGGTATTCCTCTGTCTATATTATCTTCTTTGGGGACTGATCTTTCCTCAATCCGGCTCAGTTTGTCCCAACCAATCTCCAGCCATCAATCCATTCTTGTGCAAGCTCCGGAGTGTCAAAAAACCAGGTTTTTCCCTCTGCCTCCACTCGTAATCTTGCCGGGAACAACATGGAGTATCTGAGGCCCTTTTCTCTGAGTTTATGTTTGACGTCTATAAAAGTGCGGCGTTGCTTTTGTACGTTCACGGTGAAATCAGGGAAGAATGTCACCACATTATTTTCTATTCTGATTGGCTCCGCAGTACGGGCGGTTTGCAGGACCACATCCCTATCCTCAATATTGGCCTTGGGGGAGCCCCGGGCTTCGGCCTGCCCCCAGGGACACGATGCGCTCTTTCAACAGAAAATAAGTTTGAGAGATGTTTGGGTTGTAGGCGCTTGGTTATCAGGTCTTCTACAAAGAGGTCGGGCGTGGGCCCCTCCGCCCGCTCCAGCACCCCAAGTATTCGAATATTGTTTCTACGTGACCTTACTTCGTAGTTGTCCAGTTTGAGTTCCATCGCCTTCCTCGCTGCCTGCACGTCTTTGATTTGCTGCTGCATCATCTTGGAATCATGGCCGAGATCTGTTGTTGTTACCTTCATTGTTTTGACCTTGTCGCGCATTTTCTGTAGCTCAGCCCTTATAAGCGTCACTTCGGTCGTTATGGAGTCCATCCTCCTCTCTAGTGACGCTCGTACACCGGTGATGGCATCCATGATGTCTTTAAGGGAGGGGTCGTCTGTTCCCTGTCTAGGTGTGTTCCTCGGCTCGATCTTTTCTGCGCCCTCTGTTTCTGCAGCTTTTGAGGAGGCTTATTTATCCATTTTGGTTTGGTGCGTGGACCTTGCCCCCCTGTTCCCAGACATTACTTGATCGAACCACCAGTGTGGGGGAAGGGATCACCAGCGAAACCCCACCGCAAAGTTATTTCTCTACTCCAGAGGGTACTACCCGCTGGCTAGCCGTAGTGCACTGACCTGCGCACCACGCGACCTGTCGGGGTTCGCCCCCAGGGAACGAGTTAAGTTTGTAGGCCTGTTGGGATGGCCTCTCTTGTTGTGTAGCTCCTATTTTGTGCGTTACTCACTGTATGGGCATCGACAGTAAGGAGATGCAACTATCAGTCCAGGTTGCCACTGCTCCAGGCTCGCGATCACCTCAATCTGGCCCTCAGTCAGTGTCCCGGCCTCAATCGTAACGCACTCTTTGAGGAGCACTCCCCCGAGTTGTTTCCGCGGGTCCCTGCACTGTTTAATTCATTTAGGTCCGATGTCGGCCCCTCCCGAGGCATTGCTGAACAGTTCATCGGCCCCCCTGATGTCGGCTGGAGTGGAGGGGCGCCAGTGCTTCACCGGCGACACTCACAAATACACAGGCGTAAGGTGCACCCCCTCACGCTTTTGCGAGCTCATCGGCACTGTCGACAGCTCATGGTTAGTGGGGGAAACAGCAGAGGTGGTTTCGGCACCGGATTGTTAGGCGCTACGCCGCCACGGGGCCTGGATAGGGGAGCCCACCGCCCACCCCACCCGTTTCTGCCAGCAATCAACCAGGGTGCTCCGGCCGAGACAAGGCCTCTCTCCGCCACCGCGCTCCGCTACCTTCAGGCGGGGGGAGGGGAACCGATTCCACGAGCTCCACTGCGGCAGACGCGGCCCGTCAACACCGCTCCTCACCTCGTTTTCTCCGCTCGGCGTGTCTCTCTGAGCATCTGGGGGGTTGTATATCGCCTCTGGGTTCTGGTTGCAGCTGTTTTCGACCTCTCGCGCGACTCCGTCATGCACGCGAGTCCGCAGTCTGCAGTCGGGCCTTCGTTGCTTGTTGGGCGCCGGCTTTACTTTGCTGCTGGAGACGGGCGTTATAGTTCGAGGGGACTCCCTCGGCTCCGTCGTGTGCTGGACTGTTCCCTTCTTCCAATTATTCGGATTTTTAGGCGGATATTACTGCGGTGAGAGCGAGAAAGTACGGAGCTCTTCTACAGCGCGTCCATCTTTGCTGGCGCTTAGCCACGCCCCCCCTACCCCAGAGAAATGTTGCTGAGACTCAGCAGGTAACCGCTGTACCAGATGACGCTATGATCCTCAGCTGACGAACTGCTTGTTGCGCTGCCCTCTATGTGAAAACTTACCTTTCACTCTCTCTTTGCACAATGTAGACTTTTCACCCCCACCTCGGCATCCCATGAGGGGAACAAAACTCAGATTCCTTGTGTGCTCGTTAACGCAAGATCCTTGGTAAAAATGCCATTGTATTCTGTGATTTCATTGAAGCCCATCAAATAGAATTGGCCTTCATCACGGAAATGTGGGCAGATGTTTCCTCCGACCGATCCAGATATGCTTCAGGCCCTTCCTGACGGATTTAAGATCCACAGAGCAGATAGACTAGGGAAAAGAGGGGGAGGAATAGCCCTAATCGTCAGAACCGGCCTTAAGTCATGGGTCAAATCTCTTCCTGACTATCCAGGCTGTGAGGCTTTGGCCTTTAAGATTGAATTAGACAGTCAGAATTCTTTTAATGGCATATTACTCTACCGTCCACCCAGAACTAAATCCTCGTTTATTGACAACATTGGTCAACTTTTAAGAAGTCAAGGCCGACTCTTGCAACTTCTCCAACCTAGCAGATTTTAATTTCCATTTGGAGAATATCTCTGACTGTGAAACAGAAGCACTCCTTGACTAAATGGACAGCGCAGGACTAAGACAAATTGTAAAAGGGCCAACACACACAGCAGGGTATTGTCTGGATGGGATCTTTTTGGACAATCCCAACCTTGAATAGACCAGTTCCCTTCCCATAATATGGTTGGACCATAAGGCAATTCTGTTAGAAATTTCACTTTCACAAAAATTGTCCATTAAATACCCAGGTAAGGCAATCACCAGTCAGTCATGGAACAAGATAGAAACAGAGCAATAAAAAACCCTGCTTACTCACTCCACTACCCGCCCCCACCTCACCCACAGCATTAACTGTGCGAGCCGCCACTGTGTAGATTTATCACCCATAAGGAAATGGACTTGTGTAGCACATGAATAGGATGATTGTGGAGTGTTTGCGTAGAGCTTCTCTAGAAGGTAAAGATGTGGAAAATGCTATCAGATCCATGCTGTGGGCTCATTGTAGAAACTCTGAACAGAGGTTTGATCCAGTACGGCCTAGAGCGGAGAGGGATC
Organism: Calotriton arnoldi; assembly: GCA_963921515.1. Taxonomy (NCBI): domain Eukaryota; kingdom Metazoa; phylum Chordata; class Amphibia; order Caudata; family Salamandridae; genus Calotriton; species Calotriton arnoldi. Next base: position 71,784 of record CAWUFW010006150.1, read on the forward strand.
AATAATAGAATACAAGAAATATCAAAGAGCCCCACACGGCCATTAATTAGTCAATAATTAAAAAAACACTACGTCCACATTAATCTTGTGTGCTTTGAGTATTTATCTCATTTTACATATATTCTTTTTTTAATATTTGTCATTTTGGAAACAATCATATCCATCTGGTACAATCGGAACATTAATCAAGACAAACTGCACCAACAATAGACAAAACAAATCACAACACAATATAATATAAAACATGAAAGTAATTCAAAAAACACATTATCTACTGAACCACTCAAATAAACTTCCTACCCCTGATGTATAACATGGGGTTGTATGACCCTTATGTTGTTCCCACACTCAATAGTGTCCAATTATTTTTAATACTTCCTTTTCAGGGAAGATAGATTATTATTGAAATCCAAATCGCAATTTTAATCCTTGAGGTAGTACTTCCAACAGATCCCCATGAAGAAGTGCCAACGCATTTCGGCCTCATAAAGTATAGGGGTATATACAAATCTTTTGGGAGGTCATCATCAGGGCAAAGAAAACAACTCGTTCAGTCGAAACTGACCGGTGAAGTTACACGCTTCATGTGTGCAGCTGCTTTACGCCGTCTCAATGTCAGCAGAAGCCCGAGAGGGTCGGATTTTTTTTTAAAAGCTCCAATCTTTTCAAACACCGTTGGGACCTGTTTCCGTCAATGGTCCCAGTCCAGGTTGTAGTCAATTACTGAGCTCATTGTAACACACCCAATAGAGAAACTAACATTATCCCATTTTGTGCTTTACGAGGAAGAGAATCTTTTGATTTTCTCAGGCCTTCATGGCTGTCCAGTTCTGGTGTTAGCCGAGATCAGTACACAGGAAGGGAGGTTCAAGAACCTAACACTTTCAGACGAGATCAGACTAAAATCAGATTTGACAATATTAGATGTGCAAAGAAATTACAAATCAATAAAGGAGATTGGGTGTGAGTAAGATTACTTAAAGTATGTGTTAGAAAGGGGGAGTGAGATTCAGCCAACCTCATACAGCCCAGGAGGTTAGTGAAAATTCTAGCACTGTCAAGTTAGAGAATTGTAGAATTGTAGTAAGGTGTCCAAAGTAAGTAAAGAATGTGTTGAGAGGTTGTGGGGTCTAGGACAGCATGGTTTGGGAAAGATGAAAGGTTTGAATGAGGAACCCACCAAAAACCCTACCAAACATTTGTTCCAAGGTAGACCACACAGAGTTAAGTCTATGCCAGCTAGATTCCAGAATTATGAAATGTATTAGTGTTTCTCTTAAATGCCTTTACCAGGTTGTCTCATTTTCCCACATCTTTCTAAATAAATTGTATATTCATAAGTGGATTTATTAATCTGAAAGATTTAAATTTGCTGTTTAGCATGATTTAGTCATGACGTTAATCCCAGTGAATGCGATATGTTTTGTTTTTGTTGTGTAGTATTATTTCATTTGTATGTGTGTTGGGCATAAAGAGGGAGGTGTGTTATATCTTGTATGTTGCTCACGAGAGCTCCTTAGTGGCGCATTCATGGACAACATTCTCGGACGATGGTTAGAGATGTAAGAGGCGATTGGTGGTGTCGGTGTGTGGACGCTTAGGATGTTGTCTCCCTTTTTTTGCCTACACTTGTGACTAATAAACTTCAGTTTAATGAATCTTGCCATCTGTTTCTTATATCGGATACGTATTTGAGTTTTGGGATAAATGTAAAACTGATATCACTGAATTATTATTTTTTTTTTTTAATTTTTATGAAGATAAATGAGGCTGCTGTGGCCCCAGAGGAAAAAGAGCAGACAGAGGAGACGGCTCCAGAGATCGTGAGAATAAAGAGACCGCCGGAGAGCTTTCAGGAGAGTGAAGATCTATTGCCCAATAATTCAGAGGAAGATGAAGGTGAAGAAATACATGCTGTAGACAGTATTGAGCTAATGAAGAAAGAAAAGCCACTCCCACAAGTACCCCCCATAAAGGGGCAGGCCCCCATAGCCCCTTACAGGAAACGGAAACTAACATTGATCGACCTGCCACCGGTAAGGATTGCCCATGAGGATATCAAAGCCACGTGCCTCAGAATGTGTTCCCAAATCTACCAAAGGGTCCAAAATTCATTTCAGCGTCCGTTTGCCAGAGCAAGTGATAGTCATTCCACTGTGGAACCATCAAGGTGGGGTTCTTTGCCACAGATTGCCCAACGAAAGGTTCACATGTAAATATTGTTCCTCAGTTCCTAGATTGTCCAGAATATGGCATTTATAATGAATGTAAATAGTTCCCGCTTCTTTCTGCCCCCACCCCCGTCTACCCTACAATTTTCCCTGATGTGCATCGAAAAAAGGAATTTAAGTATAAACAAAGGATGGCAAAATATTTACCTTCACAAATAAAATTTCGAACATTTACTGTTTGCTTAAAAGAGAGGATCATTCCTAGTGGAATGTACTAGTGCCTATTGTATGCTCTTAAACAAGTGAAGATCAAAAAACACACAGTTCTCTTTACCCAGTCCTGCAGTTGTAACAGCCAAAAGCAATAGGCATTCCAGAATGTTCCTTTACTTAAAGGTGTCCACTTGGGTTTTGAGATATAGTGTAACATTTATCACCAGGTGGCCCCTTTAAGCAATTCTATACAAAACACAACATGAATGATGTTGCCTACTTTCTCAGTCCACAAATAATATGACCCATACCAGCAAATAGAAATATGTTTTGCTCAACAGCCTGGTCTATAACCTGTGGGCTCAGGAGGCAACAAGAGCTGTCTGCACTGTGACTTAGCGTGAGAATGTTTAGGTTCTTTCACGATTAAGGGGTCGATTCCGATCTCGGTCGGAGACGCACCCAACGCCATTCGGTCGGGAAAAAAGCCATGCGAATGCCTGTTTCCCGACCGATCCGCACATGAATCCGAACGAACAAGTACGATGCGCACAACAGCGCAGATTCCGACCGAGTCGTACTCACCCAATCCAGGTCCTGATCCCCTACCGAGCCAGATCCGTAAACGCATATACGAGTCGCCCGGAAGCCAAAAAGCAGCCCCGTCCGGCCGGACAAGTACGATGCGCTTCCCGTACGCGCCGAACCCGTCGCTACGCACGGCACGTCAAAGCATCCGGGAGAGGCGCACATAAGCTCCGATTCGCGCCACAACACGATCCACGGCTACGAGACGAACATGCCAGCGACGAGGACGAGGCGAAGCAACGACGAAGACGAACGAGACGAACCAACAATGAATCCCATCGTTCCGATCCTACCAATATTCTACATCTACTACCGGAACAGGCACGGACGCGTACGGCGCAGAAGGTAAGTCAGACACCAACCACAAACACAAACTACACGTACCCGACATATCACACACACACACACAGGGATGCAGAAATGACTTACTCCAGAAACAGCAGCACCATAGGGGCGGGATGCCCATCACCAATGCCACATATACACATAGGGGCCCGGATGCCTGTCACTACTGCCACCTCTACCCAGGGGGGTGCCAGGTGCCTACCACTACTACCACCTCTACCCAGGGGGTGCCAGGTGCCTACCACTACTACCACCTCTACCCAGGGGTGCCAGGTGCCTCCCACCACTACCACCTCTACCCAGGGGTGCCAGGTGCCTACCACTACTACCACCTCTACCCATGGGGGTGCCAGGTGCCTACCACTACTACCACCTCTACCCAGGGGTGCCAGGTGCCTACCACTGCTACCACCTCTACCCAGGGGTGCCAGGTGCCTACCACTACTACCACCTCTACCCAGGGGTGCCAGGTGCCTACCACTACTACCACCTCTACCCAGGGGTGCCAGGTGCCTACCACTACTACCACCTCTACCCATGGGGGTGCCAGGTGCCTACCACTACTACCACCTCTACCCATGGGGGTGCCAGGTGCCTACCACTACTACCACCTCTACCCAGGGGTGCCAGGTGCCTCCCACCACTACCACCTCTACCCAGGGGGTGCCAGGTGCCTCCCACGACTACCACCTCTACCCATGGGGGGCTGGATGCCTGTCACTACTGCCACCGCTACCCAGGGGGGTGCCAGGTGCCTACCACTACTACCACCTCTACCCATGGGGGTGCCAGGTGCCTACCACTACTACCACCTCTACCCAGGGGTGCCAGGTGCCTACCACTACTACCATCTCTACCCAGGGGTGCCAGGTGCCTACCACTACTACCACCTCTACCCATGGGGGTGCCAGGTGCCTACTACTACTACCACCTCTACCCATGGGGGTGCCAGGTGCCTACCACTACTACCACCTCTACCCAGGGGTGCCAGGTGCCTCCCACCACTACCACCTCTACCCAGGGGGTGCCAGGTGCCTACCACTACTACCACCTCTACCCAGGGGTGCCAGGTGCCTACCACTACTACCACCCCTACCCAGGGGGTGCCAGGTGCCTACCACTACTACCACCTCTACCCATGGGGGTGCCAGGTGCCTACCACTACTACCACCTCTACCCATGGGGGTTCCAGGTGCCTACCACTACTACCACCTCTACCCAGGGGTGCCAGGTGCCTCCCACCACTACCACCTCTACCCAGGGGGTGCCAGGTGCCTCCCACTACTACCACCTCTACCCATGGGGGCTGGATGCCTGTCACTACTGCCACCGCTACCCAGGGGGTGCCAGGTGCCTACCACTACTACCACCTCTACCCAGGGGTGCCAGGTGCCTACCACTACTACCACCTTTACCCAGGGGTGCCAGGTGCCTCCCACTACTACCACCTCTACCCATGGGGGGCTGGATGCCTGTCACTACTGCCACCTCTACCCAGGGGTGCCAGGTGCCTACCACTACTACCACCTCTACCCAGGGGGTGCCAGGTGCCTACCACTACTACCACCTCTACCCAGGGGGTGCCAGGTGCCTCCCACTACTACCACCTCTACCCATGGGGGGCTGGATGCCTGTCACTACTGCCACCGCTTCCCAGGGGGGTGCCAGGTGCCTACCACTACTATCACCTCTACCCAGGGGTGCCAGGTGCCTACCACTACTACCACCTCTACCCAGGGGTGCCAGGTGCCTCCCACTACTGCCACCTCTACCCATGGGGGGCTGGATGCCTGTCACTACTGCCACCGCTACCCAGGGGGTGCCAGGTGCCTACCACTACTACCACCTCTACCCAGGGGTGCCAGGTGCCTACCACTACTACCACCTCTACCCAGGGGTGCCAGGTGCCTCCCACTACTGCCACCTCTACCCAGGGGGTGCCAGGTGCCTCCCACTACTACCACCTCTACCCATGGGGGCTGGATGCCTGTCACTACTGCCACCTCTACCCAGGGGGTGCCAGGTGCCTACCACTACTGCCACCTCTACCCAGGGGGTGCCAGGTGCCTACCACTACTACCACCTCTACCCAGGGGGGTGCCAGGTGCCTACCACTACTACCACCTCTACCCAGGGGGTGCCAGGTGCCTACCACTACTACCACCTCTACCCAGGGGGTACCAGGTGCTTACCACTACTACCACCTCTACCCAGGGGGTGCCAGGTGCCTACCACTACTACCACCTCTACCCATGGGGGTGCCAGGTGCCTACCACAACTACCACCTCAACCCAGGGGGTGCCAGGTGCCTACCACTACTACCACCTCTACCCAGGGGGCTGGATGCCTACTACTACCACCCCCACTCACAGGATGGCAAATACATGCCACAAGAAGCACACACCAGCAGAAAGAATGCAACACAAAGACATCCCCCCAACACCATGACAAGCGTGTGTAGACTGTGTCAAATGCCTACAACACTGAACAGGACTGTGGACATACAATGTGACCCCCTATCACAAGTGCCACACATAAATGTGTGTGGCACCCACAATGCAAGCAGGCCATGACCATTGTGGCAATGGGGTCCAAAGCCCCATCAACACAGTGACCAAAATGTGAGTGTGGGGTCCATAGCTGAAGCACATATTGAACATTGTGGCAGTGGGGTCCAGACCCCCATCATCACAGTGACCAAAATGTGAGTGTGGGGTCCATAGCTGAAGCACATATTGAACATTGTGGCAATGGGGTCCAAACCCCCATCATCACAGTGACCAAAATGTGAGTGTGGGGTCCATAGCTGAAGCACATATTGAACATTGTGGCAATGGGGTCCAAACCCCCATCATCACAGTGACCAAAATGTGAGTGTGGGGTCCATAGCTGAAGCACATATTGGAGGTGTCTCCTTCAACCACACCTCCGAACCCCACTGGACTGACCACCACTGCATCCACTTCACCTACAGGAAGCCCACCATGCACCACCGCACCGAACAAATGCCTCGCCGCTGCTGGAGCAGAGTCACGGAAGACCAGCTAACCACAACCCTCGCCTTGAGCCCACCCGCCGAACCCTCCGACCCCGACACCGCCGCCCGCAACCTCAGAGAGTGGATCGACGACTGCGCCAACACCCTCGCCCCGTTCAAGAATCCGCCCAACAGCCACACCAGCAAGAAAGCCACCTGGTTCACCGAAGACCTCCAGGCCTCCAAACGAACATGCCGAAAACTGGAGAAGATCTGGCTCCACGAACGGACAGCGGACAGCTACGCCGCCCACAAGAGCGCCACCCGCAGTCACCATCACCTCATCAGAACCGCCAAAAGGGCCTCACTCAAAGACCGCCTAGACAACAACGCACACAACAGCAAAGAGCTCTTCAACATCGTGAAGGAACTCTCCAACCCCAGCTCCAACACCAACGACATCCAGCCGTCGCGAGACCTGTGCGACTCACTGGCCACCTTCTTCCACCGCAAAATCGCCGACATCCACGACAGCTTCAACACCACGACCGCCCCGGCAACCACCGAGACCACTGCCCCCACAACCACCAACCGCCTGCTCTCCTGGACCAACATCAACGACGAGGACACCAGCGAGATCATGAACACCATCCACTCCGGTTCACCGCTAGACCCGTGCCCTCACCACATCTTCAACAAAGCCAGTACAGCCATCGCGCCCCATCTCCGGAAAATAATCAACATCTCCTTCGAGACAGCAACCTTCCCGGAAAGCTGGAAGCACGCCGAGATCACCGCCTTACTCAAGAAACCCAAGGCAGACCCCAAGGACCTCAAGAACTTCCGACCCATCCCTCTGCTCCCGTTCCCCGCGAAGGTCACCGAGAAAATCGTCAACAAACAACTGACCCGCTACCTCGAGGAGAACAACATCCTGGACCCTTCCCAGTCCGGCTTCCGCAGCAACCACAGCACCGAAACCGCCCTCATCGCCGCCACCGATGACATCAGGACCCTGCTAGACAACGGAGAAACAGCAGCCCTCATCCTCCTGGACCTATCAGCCGCCTTCGACACGGTCTGCCACCACACACTACGAACACGCCTTCACGACGCCGGGATCCAAGAGAAGGCCCTGGACTGGACCACATCCTTCCTTTCCGGCAGAACACAAAGCGTCCGCCTCGCCCCCTTCCGATCCAAGGCCACCAAGATCATCTGCGGCGTACCCCAAGGCTCCTCCCTCAGCCCAACGCTGTTCAACATCTACATGGCACCCTCGCCCACGTCGCCCGACAGCACAACCTCAACATCATCTCCTACGCCGACGACACCCAGCTGATCCTCTCCCTCACCAAAGACCCTCACACCGCCAAAGCCCACCTCCACGAAGGAATGAAGGCCGTCGCCGAATGGATGAGGACCAGCCGCCTGAAGCTGAACTCGGACAAGACGGAGGTCCTCATCCTTGGTTCCAACCCTTCAGCCTGGGACGACTCCTGGTGGCCAACATCACTGGGAACAGCCCCGCCACCCACCGACCACGTACGCAACCTAGGGGTCATCCTCGACCCCACCCTCTCCATGACTAAGCAGGTCAACGCCGTTTCCTCATCCTGCTTCAACATCCTCCGAATGCTCCGCAGGATCTTCAAGTGGATCCCCACCGAAACAAGAAAAACAGTCACCCAGGCCCTCGTCACCAGTAGGCTGGACTACGGAAACGCCCTCTACGCAGGAACGACGGCTAAGCTCCTGAGACGACTGCAACGCATCCAGAACGCCTCTGCACGTCTTATCCTCGACATCCCCCGACGCAGCCACATCACACCCCACCTGAGAGACCTGCACTGGCTCCCTGTCAACAAGAGGATAACCTTCAAGCTCCTCACCCACGCACACAAAGCACTCCACAACTCCGGACCAGCCTACCTCAACAGACGACTCAGCTTCTACACCCCCACCCGCCAGCTCCGCTCGACCAGCCTCGCCCTCGCCACAGTCCCCCGCATCCGGAAAACGACCGCCGGCGGCAGATCCTTCTCCCACCTCGCCGCCATGACCTGGAACACCCTCCCCACCAACCTCCGACAGACCCAAGACCTACTGGCCTTCAGAAGACTCCTCAAGACCTGGCTCTTCGATCAGTAGCAGCACCACCCCCCTCTTCCCCCAGCGCCTTGAGACCCTCGCGGGTATGTAGTGCGCTTTATAAGTGACATGATTGATTTATTGATTGATTGAATGGGGTCCAAACCCCCATCATCACAGTGACCAAAATGTGAGTGTGGGGTCCATAGCTGAAGCACATATTGAACATTGTGGCAGTGGGGTCCAGACCCCCATCATCACAGTGACCAAAATGTATGTGTTGACAAAGAATAAGCTGCAACTGCCAAACTGCATGAATTATTCCTGGTCACAGAACAACAAACACATCAGTGGCAAAGTAGTGCTTGTGTCCCATAGCAACATAGAATGGGGGAGGCAAACAGTGCAGTGCAAACAAGACATACCTTTGGCCATGTGCAGACAAACATCACCCATGGGGGCTGACACTGTCAACACTCATCAATGACTCAATGACAGAAGTGACCATCAGAATGCAGACCCACATATTTGCACCAATGGGCACACAAATTCAGATACCCAGTGGAGACTGTAGAAGGGAGGTGAACAGATACCATACCATGGCAGCAATGGGGGACACACACAATGATCATTGTGCTGACTGATGACCTAGGAGTCCCAGGGACAGCAGGGCAAACACACCAAACAACATACAGCCAATGGCACACTAAAGATATGCCAATGCAGTGGTGCAGATGCACAAACACAAACAGGCAGACCCACACTGCACATCAAACACAACAGGTGAGGGGGGCACCAGTGTCCCCAGGCAAACACACAACACATGAGGAGGCCTGAATACCAATTACACAGACGTGCATACAGTGCCACACAAAGGTAACTCATGGATCCAAATCCCCTATGTGGGCAATCAGGCATTGTCAGATGAGTGGGAGCACAAATCACACATGTCACACAAGCATGTAGGAACAGCAACTGACACAGCAAGACACACAGACACCACAGCACCACACCCAGGGCCCCCACAATGTGGTGACCCTGGGCTGCATTACAATCCCACTGTGATGACAAAGCTAGATGTCGTTCACACTGTGAACCACCGTCATGTGTCCTGAGCAACAAACTACCATCACACCTACACAAGCACAAATCAACCAGCACGGCCTGTCAGCCAAGGCCAACATGGAGGCAGGGGTCTAGCCGGGCAACAACTCTCATCTGCACACACTCAACACCACACACCTCGACCTCCAACAATGTGCAGCAGTGAAGCTCACATGCACTGGTGACATTGCACATGCACCCATGACAATCCCAGGGGGTGGTGGGAACCAAGGTGCAGGAACACATCACACATGGCCACTCTACCAGACTCCTGAATGTCTGACACACTGCACACTACGCTGCACATGGACATGACGGCAATACCACACCAACCAATGGGATCCCAGCCACAGTCACACACCTATGAAGAAGCCAAGGTCACCCACAAAGGACACACATAGACAACTACCAACATTACAGCCCTGAGGAGTGCCAGCAGTCACACACACAACGTGTCACAACCAATGAAAGCTAACACAAACCAGAAATCACATGACAGGTGTCAACAACAAGTGCAAAGGGGAATCCGGACTGTGACACATCAGCGTCTGCCCACAAACTCAGCCCTGACAGCAAACACACCTATGGGTGACACCCTGATGACCAGTAATGTGCCATGCACCCACATCACAGAGAACCCAGGGAGAAGACTTTGGGGGAACATAGCTCAACTCAGCAAGCATCACAAACAGGAACATCACTAGGGATCCCAGCATGCACAGCAACATGGAAGTGAACACACACACATGCTCATACAACACACACCTTGGGTGCACGAGATGTCACAGGAGTACACACTGCCATGAGGGGACTCCACTCCTGTGTGAGGAAAGCTGTGCCATATGTCGCATCAGTAGGGCTCCATCATGTCAGCAGAACACTTGGTCACACAGTCAACAATTAGCACCAAATGAAGGCTCCCGTCACATCAGCCTGGTCATGGGAATGTCAACGAAATCAACAGCACAGATCCAACACACATGTATAGCAAGTTGCACTGACAACACAGAAGAGTCCTTCCCCATTGATGCCCAAACCTGCATGTCCAGTGGAGATGGCCACACGGTCAGGGAACTAGACTAATTGAACAATGGCAAACACAACAAATGTGCATGGGTGGAACCCACAGATGTGACATTGCTAATGTAAGTAGGAAATCCCATTGCCAAATATTGAATACATGACACCCTCAGATGCTGCTAAGGACGACATGGATTCACCACAGGATAGGACACTGTCCCCCTGGAACACATGGGTACATGCACAGTAACACTTCATTTTCATGAGTCCAAAAATCACCATCACTGCAGCAAGGGCACGGTTAGCATCATCAACATCATGTACATCAGAAGCAAAACCACTAGAGAACAGAAAGTTGCTTTATTCAGCATGTGGGTTCAAAACTTGGAAGAACTGCAAGGTATCAACAAAGGCCAATGGCCAGTCCATCAAGGAAGTCTATACAGGGTGACAGTGGCAGATGTCACCCTATGCATGCCTGCACTGATCACAACCGGGGACAATCCCCTAGGAGGGGCATACGGGGGCAGGCCAGGCACCGCAGGGACAGGATCAGGGCTCACCAGGAGGAGGCAGGGAAGGGGTGGTGGGTGCTGGAGAGCCACTGACAACTGCAGTGGAGGTGTCTGACATGGTGTGTGCCGGCACAACTGGGGGGCATGACTCAGATGTTGTGGGTGCCGGCACAACTGCAGTGGACCCTGCAGATGGAGTGGACAGGTCCGCCACTGCAGCGCCCAAGTCAGACAGGGTGATAGTGGACTCCACTGCAGTGCCCACCTCCAGGGGAGGAGAATGGGGATCAGGAAAGGTGGGCAGGACAGAGGGGAGGACAACCTCACCACATCAGTGGTACAGACAAGCGCAGCGGGGGTGTGGGGCCGGAAGAGCAAGTGGCAGGGGGAGAAGGCCTGACCCTTCTGGGGATGGTGTATCTGTGGGTGGGGGAACCTGGGGCAGGGTGTGGTGGGGGCACCTGTGGAATGGGGGCCTGAGGGATGGAGGAAGGAGACTTGGTGCCTGAGCTGCAGGGGCGGCAGCGGGGTCTTGCTCTTCCGGGACCGGGGGACTTGCGGGTGGGGGCCTCAGTCGGTCCGCGCCTGGGGGATGGTGTCCGGGGGCCAGGGGCACTCCGCTCCGTGTGGGTGGGCTTCCTCTTCCCCCTGAATGCTGGATCAGCTGGGTCGGAGGGGGAGAGGCCAAGGTCACAGAGGAAGAGCCGTTGTGTGTATGGGGTTGCAGGTGAGGCAAGGGACGGGTCTTTGGAGGGAGAGGCAACTGAGGACTGCGCAGTGCTTGTGGATGCATGTGTTTGTGCCTGTGCCCCATCCCCTGTGAGTGTGGTTGCAGTCCCCTGACGGTGCGTGCGTGTGCATCTTGTTTCTGGCGTGTGTGTCCGTGTGCTGCATGTGTCTGTGCTGGTGTGTGCCTGTGCCAGTGTGTGTGTGCTTGGGACGGGTAAGGTGCTGGGGAGTGTGGATGGGGCAGAGGCAGGAGGGGTGAGGGACTGTCGGAGGAGGGACACTGCTGCCGTCAGGGAGGAGTCCATGGACCGATTGCCCCTCTGTAGGTCAGACATGCCCGATGAGATGCCCTCCATGAATGACACCAGCTGAGTCAACAGACTGGTGTGTGCATGGAGGACACTCAGCAGCGCTGTCTGTCCTACATGGAGCTGGCGGAGGAGGTACACAGACTCCTCACTCAGGGCAGCAGGGGACACAGGTGCAGGGGGTGCGGTGCCTGGCCCGAAGGAGACACGCTCCCGAACATGGGAGCCTCCACGGACCTCGGGAATGGGAGCCAACGGGAGGGCGGTGGTGGTGGTGGTGGTGGCGGGGACAGCAACACTAGCTGGGGTGTGGTGGCTGCTGACACCTGCCTCCATAAGGGAGTCATCGTCCGAGTTGCTCTGGTCCTCAGCTGAGGTGGATGGTGCTGAGGACTCCTCGGTGTGGCTCCCCTCGCCCTCCATGCCACTGTGTCCCTCCGACCACTCCTCGGCTGCTGACCCAGTCTGGCTCTGCGGCTCCTCCTGGTCCGTGGAGCTGTCCCCTCCTGTGGCCGTGGATGTATCTGCAATCAATAGGGAAACAGACAGACATCAGTCACCTGCACCGAACGCACAAACCACAGTAAGTACAGCACATTACAGAGCAAGCCCTGGCATCCTTAGTTGAACATTGCTAAAACTGCACAAACAGAACAGGAGAAGTCAATTGTCAGTCTGATGGTCAACCATGGCACTCACATCCCACCTGGCCTTGCACCCATCTGTATGGTGTCTGTGGGATGGCAATACCCCGGTGTGGACACATGCACCACCTACACAGTATTTGGACAGTGCAGAGAACCCGGTGAAGCATGTGGACATGCACACATCACAACTCTTGCCACTGGGTCAGTGCAGGTGTCCGGATGAAAGGGATGCCCAGAGTCAAATAGGAAATGCATGTGATGCATACCAGCGACAGACACCATGATGCACCCATGTCCTGATAGCCATTGCCACAATGGTGTGCATGTAGCAAATGTCACTCCCCTGCAGGATCACTAATAGGAAGTCACATGCCATGGCACAGCCATGCCTGCTAAGTCATACATAACTGTCTCCAGTCACATGGGCAGGGCAGCCACACAACAACAGTCTGCACTGTGTCACAATAGTAGGTCATGGGGAATGCAAGTCCTGGAGCTGAACAAGTGCACATGTACATCTCCCACACACCACATCATCTGAACCCTTATCTGTCCAGGTCATACTGATTGGACATATGGGTGACCTGTAACACAAGCCTCTGCACCTGAGCACAGCACAATCTGCTGTGTATGGGAAACAGCTGCCTGAACCTCATATTCGCATACCCCAGTCTGCACGGTCAGGTGATCAAACACCTATGTGTCACACATGTATCATCTCCTATGGTCACATCTCCGGTGGCATGCGGAGCCCCAACCGAGGAACACCCCAGCAGACCTGACAACGAAGCCACAGCACACTGACACAGAGGCAGACACCTGAGGGGACGAATCACTGAGCAAAACGTGTCAACTGATACACGGCAGTGGGAGTACAGAGTGTATTGTATGGCCTGGAGTAGGCATGACTGTCCTGTCCCACATGAATGAGGGATGAGCCTTGGACAGTAGGCAGCTGGCTAAGTATGTGTGACACACGTTATATACATACTCCTGGGGCACAAACATTGTTCCCAACCGCAGCATGGGTGTGTGCCAGATACCCCAGGCACATGTGGTGGATCAGCTCAGCAATTGGGCCACATATCAAAATGACACGCAGAACACATGTCAGAACACAGGCAATGTGTAAGCAATGGACCCACCCATGATGCCCACCACAGAGTCAGGGAAACAGATGCTGTCCCCCACCTTGAGTCAAGCAAACTGCAAGGACACAGTACCCAAGTGACACAATACCCTGACTGTAAGGGCCACACCTGGGTATCAGATGAGGAGTGGGCAGTGCACAATAGAGGGACATGGGTCCTGGACCACAAGACTGATGTACTGTGGAAGTTTAACCAGGCCAGAGGAAGGCACATAGCATGGCAGACATAGTTCACAATGCAGACATGGACTCACCCCCTCCTTGCTGCTCTCTGGCCTTCAGCTGCCCATCCAGATCAGGGAAGACCACCGCCAGGATCCTCAGCATGTGGGGGGTCAGGGTCCGGTGTCCGCCCCTCCTGCGAGAAGGCGACAGCTTCAGCTGGACCCGTGCGATCCTCCGGGTCCAGCCCCGAAGGTCCTGCCACCTCTTCTGGCAGTTGCGGATCCGGCGCTTGTAGACCCCCACGGATCTCACTGCCCGGACGATGGTCAGCCATATCTTCTGCTTCTGGTGGGCATCAACCTGTGAGGATAACAAAGTGAGAATGCCATTACTACACATGCAACATATCCGTGCATTACACAGTTGGATATACATGTCTCAATCACAGGGGCACATGATGTACACAGGCAGTGCAACGATGGCTATGGACAGTATGCCAGCAGTTACTACATGGTATCATTGCCTGGGAAGTAAAACCTAGTTTAAATGCACTGTCACTGCACTATACCTGTCCAGTGCATGTAACTACACACTATGGGGGTGACAACTACTCAGTGAGCCTGCTAGCCAGTGGCGTGCAGACTGTTAGCCTTGCTAGTCAGACAACATGCACATTTAGAAAGGCAGTGGACAGAACACTCACCTGCTCCCCTGCTTTCCCATACAGCTTGCTGTACTGTGGAAGGAGGCCATCCAGCAGGGCCTGGTTCTCCTCAGTGCTGAAGGCTGGGGCTCTCTCCACAGTACGTGCCATTGCAGGGTCCAGAGGGTGCAGATACAGCAGCAGTGTAGTGGCAGATGTCATCCTGGAGCATGTAGTGCAGGCAAGTGAGCTCTCAGGGGAACAGCCAGCATTATATGTGTGCTGCAGAGGCAGATACTGTCCCATGTGTCCAAAGTGATAGGTCCAAGTCGTTTGCATCATCTGAATCTGGCCAATCCATGGAATTGCACCACTTACACACGCCCCCAGCATCCTTCAAATGTTCAACTTCGTGACACCCATGAAATTGCAACATTGTTGTGGGTGACCAACTGAATTTACAGCATCAGACTCGTTCAAATTTTGAAAACGCGTCCGTTGCCAGGCCAGGCCCTAGCCAATGGTTGCGCACCGATCGGACCATTGCTGTTCAACGCGTACATGGGAAACAACGCGTACCCGCACACATTGAATGCAATGGGCCGGCCGGGCACACCGATCGGACCATTGCTGTTCAACGCGTACATAGGATACAACGCGTACCCGCACACATTGAATGCAATGGGCCGGCCGGGCACACCGATCGGACCATTGCTGTTCAACGCGTACATAGGATACAACGCGTACCCGCACACATTGAATGCAATGGGCCGGCCGGGCACACCGATCGGACCATTGCTGTTCAACGCGTACACAGGATACAACGCGTACCCGCACACATTGAATGCAATGGGCCGGCCGGGCACACCGATCGGACCATTGCTGTTCAACGCATACATAGGATACAACGCGTACCCGCACACATTGAATGCAATGGGCCGGCCGGGCACACCGATCGGACCATTGCTGTTCAACGCGTACATAGGATACAACGCGTACCCGCACACATTGAATGCAATGGGCCGGCCGGGCACACCGATCGGACCATTGCTGTTCAACGCGTACATGGGAAACAACGCGTACCCGCACACATTGAATGCAATGGCCAATGTGTGCGCACTGATCGGTCCATTGCTGTCCAAGGCGTATTGCCAATACAACGCGTACCAGCGCACATTGAATGCAATGGCCAATGTGTGCGCACTGATCGGTCCATTGCTGTCCAAGGCGTATTGCCAATACAACGCGTACCAGCGCACATTGAATGCAATGGCCAATGTGTGCGCACTGATCGGTCCATTGCTGTCCAAGGCGTATTGCCAATACAACGCGTACCAGCGCACATTGAATGCAATGGCCAATGTGTGCGCACTGATCGGTCCATTGCTGTCCAAGGCGTATTGCCAATACAACGCGTACCAGCGCACATTGAATGCAATGGCCAATGTGTGCGCACTGATCGGTCCATTGCTGTCCAAGGCGTATTGCCAATACAACGCGTACCAGCGCACATTGAATGCAATGGCCAATGTGTGCGCACTGATCGGTCCCTTGCTGTCCAACGCATCCCTGTACAAGTCACTGGCATATGTCACCATGCCTGTCACAGGTGAACATATGCCAGCCACATATACTTCCCAGGCAGTGAGGGGCACACCTACAACACCACAGCCTGTCCAAACTGTATCCTAGGGCATGTAAGGCTGCATTACCTATTCCGTGTATGGGGGTGAACATGTTGTTCTGTGGGTGTCACTTGGGGGCAGCCACCCCCAGGCTGTGCACGTGTTTATGGGGACAGAATCCTTGGTGTTTCGTGTACATGACCACTGTGATGTGCAACTGTTCATATCTGTGCATGTGGCATGGTCACAGTTCACGGTGGTGTATGTGTATGTCATGTCACATACCCCCTGAGTCCCATGTGGGACGTTATGTTCAACCCGGGGTGACCCATTGGCACAATGTTGATGGTCCTCCACAGTCTGTGTGCATGTTGTGATTACAATGTCTCTGATTTCATGTGCACAATGGGAGGCAGTCTCCACATCCACGTTGTTTGTGCATGGACTTTGATGTTGTGCGTGTGTGTGTCACAGTCGTCCATGTCTGTCCTGCCGAGGCAACACGGACCACTACCTATGGGGCTCATGGTTGTTTTGCTGTGGTGTATACATGATACACCATGTCATGCCAGTGTCCATGTGGCAATACAGGGTCCCTGGGAATCTACCTGTCGTTGAGCTGTGATGCCTGGGGCACATCAGTCCTCACATGTCACTGTGGCGTGTGTTTGTTATTTGGCAGCAGGAGATGGGTACTGGGACACGGCCTCATGGTATCCGATGGCATGACCTGGGACTTCTTGATGCCACTTGTTGGACTGTAATGTTAGATATTGGCCATGTATGTGCCATACATATCCGTACGGAACTGCACACATCATGTACTTGTGCCTCATTATGATGTATCATGTGATGTTGAGTGTGTTCAATGCCACATATGTGGGGTGACTGACAATCTTGCTTTCTTCACCTATGCACTGCAGGGCACCAGCTGTCCATAGACCATTCCCTGACCTGGCAACGATGGTGGAACGGGACAGCATCCGACGGTACCGCTTCACCAGGCAGCTGATTGAGGATTTGGCAGTGCGCTTGGCACCACATTTGCAACCTGGCCGTCCGTACCCTACAGCGCTGACCCCCAAGGTGAAGGTGATGGCAGCCCTACACTTCTTTGCCACTGGTACCTTTCAACACACTCTGGCGACTGCTGGTGGGATGTCACAGACCATGTTCAGCCGTGTGCTCTGGGATGTTTTGGAAGCTATGTTGATATACCTGAACCAGTACATCTATTTCCCTAGACTCCAACGACTCACTGGCGTGAAGAGTGACTTCTATGCCCTGGGGAGGATGCCGCATGTCATTGGCTCCATTGATGGGACACATGTGGCGTTGGTACCACCACAGGCCCAAGAGCAGGCCTACCGTAACCGCAAACACTACCACTCGGTCAATGCACTGGTGGTCTGTCTTGCAGATATGAGCATCACACAAGTGTGTGCCCGTTTCCCTGGTTCTGCACACGATGCGTACGTGATGAGGAGTAGTCGCATCCCGAGGATGATGGCACAGATGCGGAACCAGCGTGCCTGGCTTGTAGGTGTGTACTGACTTTGTACCATTGTGTGTGTTCTGCTATGTAGTGTTCCACCCTCTTTTCCAACTCTGCTAATGTGCAATTGTCTGTATGTAGGTGACTCCGGATACCCCAACATGCCGTGGTTGCTGACGCCCCTCAGGAACCCTGTGACACCAGCCCAGATGCGCTACAATGAGGCACATGGTCGGACCAGGAGAGTGATTGAGCGGACATTTGGTCTCCTGAAGAGCCGCTTCCGCTGCCTCAACAAGACAGGAGGGTCCCTCCCATATGCCCCAGCAAAGGTGTGCAAGATTATCATCGTCTGCTGCATGCTCCACAACCTGGCAGTGCGGAAGGAGTTGCCTCTCATCCTGGATGACGATGACCAACGTCCGCCACCTGTGGAGGATCCTGGCCTGGACCACGATGCCAGTGATGATGATGATGATGTTGAGGGTGATGTCCGCACACAGCTCATCACCAACTTCTTCAGCTGAATGTGAGTATCCAGAGATGGCATGTCAATGATGTGAGTTTGCATGATATGTGTTGGTGGTGCTCTGGTGCTGTTTGAGTGTGTCCATGGGCTACATGTCTGTATGCGTGTAGCGATGTGTCCTTGCAGGTAGTCTGTACTCCCCAACAGTGTTGACATGCTAACTTGGTTCTGGGTGGGTATCTTGTAACATGTATTGTGCATGAGTATTGCAGTTCTGTCCTGTTCTTCAGTACTTTTGACTGTGTGTCATTTCTGTCCTTCACAGGGTACTTTCAGAGTCGTTTGGTCAACTGTGATCCCCAACACCGTGATTCGACTTCCCGGGTGGTAGCTGTTGTGTCCCTACAGGTGATGTGCACCACACCCATGGACTTCCTTCCTTCTACACTTGTTGACTATGTGGATTACCTTGCATCTGTGGTGGTTTCAACATGTTGCAAATGTGTAATAAACCTGTGCTTCACTATGTGATGTGCGTTGTCTGTGGTCACACATCTGACTGACATTTGCTTACTGCACCAGTGGGCTAGTTAACACAGACTGTGAATAGGTGTTGGGTCTGTGCAATGCAACGTATTTCCTGGCAACACCAGTGTAGGCGATGAGTCAGATGTCCATGGTGTGTATGTGTTGTGTAGCCCTGGTGGTGTGCCTCCCCCATATGTGTGAAGTCGCCATGACTCACATGCCGGTGTTGTACTTGCTGTAGCAGTTAGCATGCACAGTGTCATTTCCCCGATCATCATCGCAACTTCTGAGACAACATTGGAATCACAACAGAGGCAAGTATGGTGTATAAGTGAGTTTATTGACATACATGTGTGAGTATAGTGCACAGGTTGTTGGGTGCTGTACATTGTGATTGTGATCCAAAGTTCCTAGATAATTTGGAAGTCCTGGTAGCAGAAATGTCCAGAGTAAAGTCCACAGTAATCAGAGACATTGGTCCAACTTGAGCTCCCCATGTCATGTGGGAGAGTTGTGTTGCAGTCAACAGGGTGAACAGTTTGCGCACAAAGGTTATTCTCCAGAACAGGTTTTGGCTTCCTGGGGGTTGCACATGGCCATCGGCCTCTCACTTGCCCCTCCTCGGACGGCCCCTCTTCTTTGGGGGGGGATCCTCAAGTGCAGGCTGCTGCGGTGCAGGGGACTCTCCGCCAGAGTCATCCTGCCTCCCTGTGGCAGTTGCAGTTGTTTCAGCAGCAGATGTTGTGGGCACACAGGGAGGTGTTGACTGGTTGCTGCTCATCTGGCGGAGGCATTGTAATATGTCCCTATGCACCGCCGTCATCTCTTGCAGTGTGTCCCACTTGGACTCCACGCGGGACATGTGTGAGTCCAAGCGGGCATGATGGGCAGCCTGCTGCTGTTTGATGTCCCTGAGGAGCCCCACTACCTGGCTGAACTCTCCGGTGCTGGACTGGTACGCATCGGCTATGTGTGCCAGTTGTGGGTCATCATGCAGTCCAGACCCCTCTGTGAGCAGCGACCTATGTCTCCCACCCCTCCCACCACCCCTGGCGACACGTGCAGTACCTGAGGTTGCAGGCACAGGTGACCCTGGGCCACCTTGTGGGTTGTTGGTGGTGGTGGTGTCCATGGCCCCACGTTGGTCCAGGGTCCCTGTGCTGGTGGTGGTGCTGCTCCTTGGTCTGTCCATGTCGGCAGGGGTGGTATGTGTGTTGACAGTCGTTGGAGGGGTGGGTGCAGGGGTGCAGCTGGTGGTCCTGCTGGTGCTGCATGATGACTTGCTCCGGAGGTGCCAGGTAAGTCTTCGTCATCCGAGGAGGGCAGAGGCTGTTCCACACCAGTGAGCTCCGTATCCTCTTGAGCCTGGGACGAGGACTCCTCAGCATCTGCTGCTGTGTCCCCATCATCACCTGTTTTTGGGAGACACACACAATGTATGTTATGTTTCTGCAGGCATCAATGGTTGACACACCTGACAGTTGTGACTGTGTCTCTGGATGCGGGCCTGTACAATGCATTGTCCTAAGTTGTCACAGTCAGGGGTTGATATTGGTGTAGCACATTGTCCTGCATTATTTGGGCATTTCTATGTGAATGTTGGGGTGTGTACTAACCCTGGGTGTAGTTCGCGTAGTCGCGCTACGCGAAGCTACGCGAAGACGTCGGAGCGCTACGCGAGCTACGCGTAGCTTCGCGAGCATGCGTAGCTGCTTGGCGCGCCCGTTCGCGATGCGTTTTTCTTGCTCGGGAACGCGTTGTTCGTGTTCGGGACGCTGTTTGCGTGCTCGGGGGCGTGAACTTACCCATGCGGTCGCCTATGGGCGCGGCCATTTTGTTTTTCACTTGTCCCGCCCGTTCGCGATCCCTTATTTCCTGTTCCGGGTCGCGTATAGCGTGCTCGCGATGCGCATTCCATGTTCGGGAACGCGTTGTACGTGTTCGCGACGTTTTTTGCGTGCTCGGGGAGAAATATCGCGCGAACTTACCCATGCGGTCGCGATGGGCGCGGCCATCTTGTTTTACCACTCTATGCTATGGTTCTGGGCCTGCTTTTCTATCCTCCCTCAATCTTTGCAATCCTTAGTTTTTTACACTGTTTTTCAATTTTTCTTTATTTCTTACCTATCTCTCTCTCTGCCTGTCTATATTTTGCATTTTTTTCTACTTTTTACTGTGTTTTTTTTACTTTTCAACTGTTTTATATAACTTTCTTCTTTAAGCTCCTACTTCTTCCCCTAACTTTATTTTTCCCTTCTAACTTTTCATTTTCACCTCCTCCCACCCCAGAACCATGGCGAAGGGTAGCAGCAGCGGCTCAAAGGGCAAGGCGCGTGCGCCCAATCGCCGCCTGCCTTGCGGCAGACTGCGCCCTGCAGGGGTGCAAGCCCGCCAGCTGTTTACGGAGGAGGAGGTGGCCGCCCTTGTTTTTTTTATTCAGCGCCACCTCCCCTTGACCTTGGCAGCAGGCGGCAGGCCAGGCTCCGGTTACCCGACCCAGGAGCGTCACCGCCGGTGGGCGAAGGTGCGTCGGGCAGTGTTTCGCTGCTCCGCGGTCCGGCGCACCCATAACCAGCTGGCCCACCGGTGGTCAGACATTCTTGACCGGGAGCAGGACCTGTTGGACCTGCTAGGTGTCGAGGTCGTGGGGCTTGGTGAGTAGCCAATATATATAGTAGTATAAGTATTGTGATTTGTGTATACATTTTTTACAAATAACAAGAATAATGCTGCTTACATTGCAGGTAAATTACGTTTCAAAATCTTCTGTGATTGTAGGACACAGGTGCTGGGCGGTACTCTTACTTTTTTGCAACTTTGCGCTCGCTTGTCATTATTATGTAAGAGTTTACTTTAGAGAACTTCAGTTAGGTAATGCTATTGCTAGAGAGACTGTAGTCCTTCCTTTGTCCTCCTGTCAAATAGTGGTGGATGGATTTGATACTAGGTTTAGTTACTATTAGTTGATAATTTTTGAGCGGTCTGCGTGACGCATCCTCTGTCACTGAGTGCTGCTTACCCCAGTCCTTAGTAGAACCTTTTGTAGTTTGTTTAGTGAGTGGTACTGGTAAGCTTAGCTTAGCAGTGTCAGTCAGCTGCAGAACATCAGACGCAACCAACCAACAATTTGGTGTATGCATTATGCACTGACTTTATGCATGTGTCCTCCTTCTCATCTATGCATTTTTGATGGAAAAAAAAAATGGAAATGCAGGCTTAATGAACAATTGGCCCGCCTGGAATAGGTGGGCTAGGTCAGGTGGTACTTAGGCTTAGTTAGTGTTCTGGATTTTATTTGAATCAATCAGAATGGAACACTGAATTAGTGTTCCCAAATAAGTAGACTGTCCGTGAATCCCGCAAGCCAGTAGTCGATCGGATTAGATAGGTCAATTTTATTGTAATTTTTGTTTCCTAAAACGTTTTTTGAGCGTTTTTTTAGATAATTTATTTGTTTCACAGCAATCATTAATGTTTGTGTCTTTCTTTTTCTTTATTATATCTTACATGATCACTGATCTGCAGCACCCAGGGGCAAGAAGACGGGGTCCGAGTCGGCGGGACAACCACCAGAGGACCGCTCCTCTACCGAGGGCCCTGCTGCTGGTCCCAGTAAGTCCTCCAGTGGTTATATTAACAATTATATTGCCCTAACTTTTACTGGACCTTATTTTTTCAGAACTATTAATTCTGGCTCCACTCCCTAATTATATTTTTTACAAAAGATTCTTTGATCTTGACTTGACTATCTGTTTCTAAATTCTGGTTATCCCTGCCTCTAAGTTCTAACTGCCTCTGCTATGAATGTCTGTACTCTGTACTACTACTATTAGTCTGTCGCTAAGCTTGCCCAGTTTGCATTGCCACTCTTTATTGTACGGTTTTGAATAAAACTCAGATTGACCAATACTAATAGCTCTAGCCACTGAGTCCAGTCCTTTCGGTTGTCCTCTTCTAGGCTTCTTAATCTTGAGGCTTTGACAATTACCACAAACAAAATGCACAACCAGATATTTGACTATTTTTGATAGGATATAGTACATACTACTTGGATTCTGCACAGCCCCATGCAGAACTATGCACAATGAAATAGGATGTTGGTGATGCGAGTTTGGAACTTGGACGTTCCTCACACCTCAGTCAGAAGTGAACCCACAATCCCCTGAACGACTAGCTAGTGTCTCATTAGGTCCCCGAACCCCCACCCGAAGATACCCAATGATTATGATTCCACAACCCAGAACATAACACCCTTTCGCTCACTCACTCGTGTAAGTCCACCACCACCACCACACCAAATACCACAGAGTCTATGTGTAAGTTCAAAAGGTTTATTTTCAAATAACAACCTCTGTATGTTGTTGTTCTATAAAATTCAGTGTACTCCAGCCAGCTCCAACAGCAAAATGCATAAGATTAAAACAATAAAAATTGTTGCAACAAGTGCATGATGATATAAGACAAAAGATCTGTGTGAATTCTGGGCGACTCCTCACCGTAGAACGTAGAATTACTGGTTACATGCATCATTCATAAGCTCTGCAAATCTCTGGTTCGTAGAAGGGAATCCTCTGCCTGAGAAAAATGGTGCGTGTTAATGCAAGCATTTGTCAGTCCTGCCAAAAAACTGTAACATGTTACCTATGGCTAAGTAATACGGACTAACCGAACTCCATAACAAAGTGGCTTGTTTTTCGACCTCTTGTACGCAACGCTCAGACAGTAGCTGTATGTGCTCATGTGGGCTCAAAAAGGCGTCTTACTGTTACTGCACAACAAGCTGCGAGGTAACATGCGCAAAAGACATGAAGCGAAAAATGGTTGCATGGCTCAGGCTAACTTTGCAAAGAGTAGAGTATAGTATAATAATGACCCTAGGGACCATAATAACACTACTAGTGTCTGTCTACTGACTGTACTCTAGTACCCGATTTGGACTATTGAATGTGATTTATAATAATAATATGTATGTATTAACTTTTTTTTCAATCTTGCTAGTGAAAAAGAATAAATAGGGGGAGGTGTACAGGCATCTAAAAATGTGTCATGTTTTTTCTAGGCGTACTACCGACCACCAGTGCCGGTGGGGCCAGCGGCGATGGCGTTGCGGCCATTCCGGAGGGGGCAGGAGATGCAGCACCTGCAGGAGATACAGGGGGTGAGCCAGCAGCAGTGGCGGGCGGTGGTAAGTTATATTCATGACTTATTGACATTGCACTAGCTGGAAGGGTGTGTGGAGTGGACTTCACTCACTGTACTGTTGTTGAGACTTATTAGGTATGAAGTTGTAGTGAACATTATACAACGGTTAATAAAGAAGACACCCTTTACTTAGCATGAGCAATGCAGTAGCAATAGCATTACCAGCGTGACTTCATTAACCAATGGCCTCTTATATCTGACTCCAACTCAGCTGTGAAAGTTTTATGGAGGAGACTAAAAGTCAGATCAGATGACCTTGATGGATGTGTTGAACAAAAAGGGAAAGAAGGGTGGAAGGAGGAAGGGCGGGCGAGATTTAATATGACGACTGGCAGAGAAGGATACGTTGGAAGCATGGATAGGTGGCTGATAGGAATCAGATGCATGTGTTGTTGAAGGATGGGTGGGAGGTGAAAGAAGAATGGATGCCTGCCTGGGTGGGCGACACAGTATGGGTGGATACTGTGGATAGCAAGAATCATCAGCGGTGTTTGGGTGAAACTCAAAGCCAAGGCAAGCAACGGAGTGAGTGGACGCATGCGTTGTTGTTGGTGAAACAAAGTAACGTTTGTGGAGAGATTAAGAAGAATGATTGACATTTACTTAGAATGGATGGATGCCTGTATGTATTCATCATAGACAGCATAGGTGGAGACTGTCACGGGATGCACAGTTTTAGGGAATGTTAAAGAAACCGCGCCAGCGTAGCAAAGCCGATGTGGGGAGGGGCAGGGTGGGGGGTAGTAGTAGTAAACAATGTATTACGCGGGCAAATACAGGTAACTTTACTGTAACATACAAATAAATAAAGTGAATTTCATTGTGCGCACTGCACCGCCAAATGCGATGCAGTGTGCGCAACAAAATTAGTTTCATTTATTTATATGTTTACTTACCTGTAATTGGCCGTAATCCATAGTTTACTACCCCCATCCTGCCCCTACCCACGTCACCGCCCGGCCGAACTCCCCGAGTCCCACCACCGACCGCTACTGACCTTATGTCGTTGTCCCATATAAAAGCAACGATCATTGGATCAGATATATAATCTGCCTTTTTGTAGTAGCCAAGGCACTGTGAAATTGAGCAATTGCCCTCCATGTAACAGAGAGAGTATGGCCAGTGCCACCCGTAATAGAAAAATACGAGCTTCCCCACCTGCAAACAGTAGTAAATCAAACTAATGTGACTCTGCGTCATGACTCGTATGTTTGTCTTGGGTTCAAGCATAGATGACCGAGCTGGCAATGCCGGCTACAACCAGGTTATGTCATTTCGCTAAACTAGAGATAAGAAGAACACTGGTGTACTGTGTACTGGTTGGAGTCCATAGTGCTAGTATAATGCCTGAAACTCCCACAAATGTTAGAGGCCGAGGAAGTGGGAGGATAGATAGATTATTACCACAAATGTTATGTACTGTGCTTCTTGCTAGTGCTACTGTGCCATTATGTGTTGAATTAATTTTGTGTTACTGTTTAGGTAAGAGTACTGGTTACAACAATATTTTTTTTCTTTCTTTTCCCAAGACAAACCATCGCGGAAGGAGTTGGCAGTCAGGGCCCGGCGCCGGAAACTGGAGGCCATATGCCAGGAGTACCGGCGGCTGGTGGCTCAGGCGGAGGAGGAGGAGGAGGCGGCAGCAGCTGCAGCCTCGTCCGATGCCCCGGGCCCCAGCCAGGCCCCAACTCCAGCGGTACGGCGCCGCGGTCTGGTAGCCGCCCGCCGCAATTCACTAGCAGCCAGCACTGCTGTCCCCCATTGTGGATGCCACTGCAGGGCATTCCGCAGGAAGATTCTCCTCCGGATGGCACGGCAAGAGGAGCAAATGGAGGAGCGGGTGAAAATCCTGGTGGACAAACACCTCAAAGCCCGCCGATTATAACATCGAGGACCCTGTTGCTTTGCCCCTTTTTATTCCTTGTTTTGGTGGGTGGGAATTGGGCGTTGGGGTTTCGGGACATTCTTTGGACTTTTTTCGTTTTGGACATTGGTTGGGGTTAGGGAGAGGGGTGGGTCAGGTGTGGGATAGTTTATTTTTGTTAGGGTAATAAATTATATTTATACTTAAACATACAATGTTAATGTTTTGTGGGGGGTTACTGTTTTACGAATTAACGTCACATTGGTTTCCTTGCTGCTGCAGGGCCGCAGCCAGTGTTTGATTTAAATAATCTGCCGATGATGTATAACAAACAGATAGATGCGGTACCCCTCACTGAGTTATTTGTCCTACTAGTATTCTACCTCCCACCAAACTTATCTTACCTGTGATTGATGATGACTACGTTCGGCACAGCGATGGCTGCATGGTTTCCATAGAGAATGTAGAAGATGCCATGGTTGTGGTGGTAGTAGTAGAGTAGACACTGGCAGTAGCATTTGCTAAAAAAATAAAAAAGAGACAGTCACTTGCCTGAGAGCGACTGTGGGAGGAGTAGTCGAACGAAGTAAAATACAGTACAGAAGACGACTGCCAAACAAACAATATTGCAGTTGCAACTGCTAAAGTCAAATTAAACATAATGGTGGCGGGGACAGCCTAGTACAAGAAGTTATAAACTGTAGTTGTGCTGTCGAGTGAGTCACTTAACTTAACACAATCGTAATTCGTAACCTTTACTGCTGTGTGGTAGGAGTTTGATGATTAATCCAATCAATGACGGCAATTAATTATGATGTACTACTATTAGCCGGTGACGGCTTGCACATAGACTGAGCATGGGTGGGCAAGCAGAAGAAGCTCCTCGCCCTGCCTTGCAATTGAATTAGTGTTGCTTTCACCACATCTGCCCCAGCAAGCGTGTGATCAATTGGTGTACATTTTATGTAGTCACATCACACCTCAATATAAATCACAGCCCGGGGGAAGAGGGTTAGGGTTTGATGAATGGATGGGAAGGGGGTTTGGGGAAAGGTTTGAAAATGAAAAACAGTACGCATGGACAACAAAAGCAAAGCGCAATCTTGGCAGACGACCATGATCTTATCCAAAAAATCTATAAAGGGAGAAAAGGGAAATGCATGCGTTAATGATGATGAAGATTAGATAACTTGATGGTTAATGAGTAGTACTTAATAACTCCTACTAGACAATTAGACAGTACAGGGCACCAGTATATTCTATGCAATTTGCCTTGCCTGTAATATGCCCTCAGAGACCCAAATTCCATGTTGTACTGGGCTTACTTGTAAAGATAGCAAAGACAATTAAAAAACATTTGTAGGGATCAATTAGCAAACAAACACACAACACACAGTCCTAATGATTGCAGAGAAAAAAGGATTCAAATTAATTAAAAGATGAATGATGAATGATACTAAAGTTACTGTATTATCATGCTAAAATTGTGGAGTTGAATCTCGTCCTTCCTCTTGGTCCTATCTTCCATGGACGCTCCGCACATCAATCTTGGTGGCCTTCCTGATGCCGATTGGTAAGGTAAATGTGAGTTGTGTCTCCCAGTATAGCAAGCACAGGGTAAAGGCCGGCCTGTAACGTCTAGATGGAAAAACAAAAGGGGTATTGAGAAATCAATGAATAAAAAAAAACATCATTTACGGTGGAGTCCAAGAAGAGAAGAGAGAACACTTTCAGAGTGAGGCGGCTTGGATATATCGTGTAGATTCTGTTTACAGCATTAAGCTACAACAACAACAGGACAGAACAGGCCCACCACAGCACCAGCCCGTGACCCAACCTCCATTTACCTTAATTTTTGACATAGCCAGACAAAAGGCATACACAGCAACTTAGCATTTTCCTAATTAAGTGACAAAATCAATGCGCCGCTGTCAGTCATCACTACACTCGACTACACCACTACATGGACATGTAGGTCTGCTGTGTTTACTACTTTCTTGTTGAATTGTTGTGTTTATGTTTACCTTATGCCACTTCATGAAATGCAGTTATTCCTTGAATCATCTCCGATCCAACTGAATGACTGCGCGCAAAAAGATAGTATGGTCATCATCATGGTGTGGTACGTGTTGTCCAACTACAACTCAGTCTGTAGTGACTCCGATTAAGTCCATATTCCATATTAAAAAATTGCAACAGATATTGGCCTGCACCTGCAGTAGTAGGAGTACAATTTGGTTATTAAACAACAAGAAGGGAAACATTGACTGTCACTGACTTACTTGAGTCACTTTGTAGATTAACTAGTAGAGTAGAGTTCGACTTCATGCACAACATCAACAACAAACAACAGCAATCGCTCAGAGTCTGCAAGCATCCAATGCATTCCATCATTACCTGTCTTGCTCTTCTCTTTGGCTGTCAGATCATCAGATGCCTAGTTCTGACATTTTTTTTTTTTTTTTACGGGGCAGTGGCCTCATCATTACTCCAGTCCACATTCATTTTGAGTGTTAGGCGCTGTTTCGGTTTTCGTCTTATTCATCTGTGGCACTTTGTCACAGTTTAAGTTGCTTCCCATGGTCAGCACTGTGATGATGGGCCGCGGCCTGTGTAGCGCTCATTGCTGGTCATTTGAGTTTGCACAAATGTCAGCAAGTTTCTTCGAAGAGTCTCTTGTCTTTCTCTGCCAAGTACCTTCTGTCCTGACAGTGAGGACCTTTGGATGCCTGCTGAGGCTGTAGCCTTCGGACACTGATGAGTTTCGGCTCGAAAACAAAACGGAGGATAGCTATAGTAGTCACGTTTCACTTCTAATGGAGGCGGGACTGGTAAAGGCAACATTTCTTGTACTAATGTCTGGCTTGATGGAAATGTACTTGTGCGAGACAGGAAGATGAAGCAGGACTCTGAAGAGTGGACAGTTAAATGCACAGACGTGCAACTCCAATAGGGAAATAAAAAGAGAAGACGGTGGTGATGGTTTTGTTGTGATTTGATTTGAACCAGAAAGACAGATACACAGACACATAAAGGAAGGAAGAAAGCAACAATTTGAAAGCCTAGTTGTCAGGGAAGAGGAGCTCGTCCTCAAACTCTGGTGGTTCGGACAGAAGTAGGTCCTGTAACGCACTATTTACGTCATCCAAGTCGCTCTCCTCTTCCTGCTGTGATTCACGTATTTTGTAATCCGGTGGTATAAAGTGCTGATTCATTTTGATCATGGTTAACCTCTCCACGCTTTGGGCCGAGAGACTGGTCCTTTTCGAAGTTACAATGGCACCAGCAGCACTGAAAACACGCTCAGAAGAGACACTTGCGATAGGGGAAGCCAGATACTTTATCGCCAGCCTGCTGAGCACTGTCCATTGGCTTCTTTTCCCATACCAATACACCAATGGGTTTCGATCCATGAAGACCTCTGTTGGGTCATCCAGATAGGCCTGGACCATCCGCTCAATGTTCAGGGGTGCTCCGATGTGCTCGGCCTGTTTTGCCTTTGCATCAGCACTGGACTTACCATACCCCTGCTGTAGAAACCAATCAGTTGCACATTGTGCTGTGGATGATCCTGTTCTTGATGTTATTGTTGGTGTAGGTGACTGCTGGGAGGCAAATGCACTGCCCTCAGGCTCCGAAGTAGAACTTGACTCTGGATGCCCTGTAGTACTGGTTATGGCCTGGGGTGGGGGGCCTGTAATTAACAGCCGTTCGCTTTCGAAAATAGTGGCTTCCTTAGCTATCAAAGTTTTGTAGTTGGCAACATCCACTTCCGAAAAGGAATTACTGCCTTGCTGTTCAGAAATACTTTGTACCGTGGATCCAAAATTGTGGCACTAATGTAATGTGGTTGTGACAAAATTTTATTTTTAATCCTTGTATTTTCCGATAAGCGAGCGGCTAAGGTCTCCGCCAAATGATATGCGTCTTGTTTGTCATCCACACCTGCGTACGTTTCAGACACATCCTTCAGCTGTTGCTCTAGCATGTGCAACAATGGGATAGCTTGGCCCATAGTACAGTCCTCCCTGCTGACTTCACGTGTGAAGATCTCAAAAGGAAGTAGCATCTCAGTCAGGCATTTAATGAGGTCCCATTGAGCCATCTCAACGGTCATGCCTCTCACAGTAGGTTCCCCTAATCTTTGCATGACATAAGCATTGAGTGGTATGTACAGTTCAAACAGACGATCAAGCATGTAATAAGTTGAGTTCCAACGTGTTGGCACCTCCTGGATGAGCGCTTTGACTGGCATATTATGCTCACGTTGAATGACCCTCAGCTGCTTCCGGGCTTTAAAAGAATGGCTGAAATGTGTGCATATTCTTCTGCAGGTGACCAGTAAGTTGCTGACTTTTGATTCATTTTTCAAAAAGTCTTGAACAACAATGTTAATGCAGTGTGCCAAACACGGGACCCTGAAATAGCCACCATTGCGCATGGCCAAAACTACATTACTGCCGTTGTCCGTGGCAACAAAACCAATCGTAAGCCCTCTTGGGCGCAGCCACTCAAAGACCTTGGTGTTAAACTCTTCCAAAATGTTTGCAGCAGTATGAGATTTCTCCATGGCAAACATGGCTACAGTTGCATGTTTGCGAGTGGCATGAAAAATCTCTGCAGTATCAACACCAGCAGATACCTGTTCTCTAACCCCCGCAAAACTGATCCAGTGTGCAGTGATGCACATGTAATCTGTGGCTTGGCAACTGGTCCACATGTCTGTAGTCAGGTGGATACTGTGAACAGCACTCTGCTTCAAGGCCTTTCCTAGCAATTCCAGCACGTCGTGATGTAGTGCTGGAACTGCAACTCTGGCAAAATAGTAGCGGCTGGGAACATGCCATTTTGGGCAGATGGTTGACACAAATTCCACAAAACCCAACCCTTCAACAAAAGAAAAAGGGAGAAGGTCCAGTGCTAACATTTTAGCCAGCTTCGCATTGTACAAACGTGCTATTGGGTGGTTGCGTTCGTACTGCCCCTCACCCCCAAACATGCTGATAATGGTAGGCTGCATGGTTTTCCTTTCTCTTAGGCTCAACGCACTTTTTGGTAGTGCGGACCTGGTACTTCTTGGTGTCTCCGGCTGACTCTTACTCTTGTGCCACTGAGATGTTGCTGAAGATGTGTGCAACGTTAAGACTGCACTGCTGGGGTCAGGGACACCTTGTGTACCACTACCAGAGAGAATGTCTCCCTGTCCTTCCTCTTCCACCGTGATCGGATCTTCTTCTTCTACTCCTTTATCCCCACCAACACCAATGGTTGCAGTTTTTTTTATGGCGCGAAGGTGGTCCTCCCAGCTGATCAAGTGGTGTTTTTTCAGATGGGTCATTTGGCCTCCGGTACCATAGTTTGTACCAAGCTTACCACGACTAACAGAGGTATTACAAATGGAGCATATAGCAATGTTCTCCTCCTTTTCGCTAACCGTAAAGAAGTCCCAAACTGGGGAGCTTAACTTTGGCCTCCTGCTGGAGGTGCCACTTCCAATGCCGGATGATCTGTAGGGTGTGTGTTGAATTTGACTCTGTGCTGCTGTACCACTACCTACTCCTACAGAGGTGGTGGTTGTGCTGGATGTAGGTCGCTGCCGGGCCTTTGCTAATGCAAATATGGAAGCTGTAGGTCGTGTTGGTGTTACCTGTGGAGGTATGCGTGCTACATCCCTCGCAGCGATTTTGGATAGAGTAAGA
Source organism: Calotriton arnoldi (assembly GCA_963921515.1). NCBI lineage: Eukaryota > Metazoa > Chordata > Amphibia > Caudata > Salamandridae > Calotriton > Calotriton arnoldi. Next base: position 103,332 of record CAWUFW010006150.1, read on the forward strand.
ATGTTGGTCTCCATCTCCTCGGGGCCGGGAGTGATGTTCGTGATGACTGGCTCGTCGTCATCATCATCATCATCTTGCTGTTCTACATCGACCTCCATAAGTGTAAGGCTTTCTGGAACCTTCCTTTTCCCTAGCTTGGTCTTGGAACGTGGCTCCCTCTCAGACTCAGTTTGTGGCTTCCAAGTGGCATCTAGATCATCAGAAGGGGGCTTGGCGAAGAACTTGATGGACTACCCCTCCTTTTCCTTGCTGGGGATTTGGAAGACAATGGATCTTCTGAATGAGTGGCTTCTTCTTCTACCTCTGCATGAGGCTCAATTTCCTGAACTGCCCCTACTTCAGGAGGAACAACAACTACTATTGCGGGCGGTGGTTGCGGCTGTTGTTGTTGACCACTTATCTGCTGTGTTTCCTCCTGCGTTGATTGGGTACTACTTTGAGATAGCGATAAGTTTATCTCCGGCTCAGCATCACTGCTTTCCACCATTAGGCTGGCTACCTCTTCCCCACTCATGTGCTTGGGCCTGGGTTGGTGGGTTGGGTCCACTGATGCGGAGGTGCTGCCCCCAGCTTGCCCCCGGACACCGCTGCTGCAGGCGCAATTTTTTTTCCCCAAAAAGGTATTGGCCGGCACACCAGACTTCAGTGTCACTTGCTTCTTCTGTTCCTTCTTCTTCTCAATAGCAACTTTCTTGGTACTGGAGGACCTGGTACCTGCTTTCTTTGGGCCCATCTTCTTCAGATGTCAGCAGCACTCAGTTGCAGAGATGTCTGGTCAGGTCACACGTCACGTTGTGTTGTGTGTACAGCAGCAGGATGTCTGTCTGGAAGTGCAACAGGCAATGATGAGAGACACACCTCCTCCTCAGTCTTTGTGCACCTAAAAGCAAAAAAGCCAGAACATCAGTCAAACATAGCACAAATCAAACAAATAGAATATAGAACTTAGTGTGTGGTGGCCTCAATTATTACATTTCAGAAACTCTGTGAACAACAACACACAGTGTAGCCATTTATGAGACGTTGACAACAAGGCCAGGGCTTTCCTGGCTACTGTGTAGTGCTAGTGTACACTCTGGAAGAATAAGAATAGTAAAGAACAAAAACTAAAATGTACTGGAGCATGTTTGGCCTAAATTTGTGCATCACGTGGGATGTATTATATAGCAGCATCAGGGAGCTGCAGCTGGCAATGGGGATGGATTTGGAAGCAGTAAGACAAGAGGAACAATGGAAAGACACGCAGGCCTATGTGGCAAAAACAGCACACTAATAACTACCACAACAAAATGGCCCCCAGAAACATGGTGACTCACAGGCACAAGGCACGGCAAACAATGAACTCAAGCAGGCCTATATATGGGCAGACAAAGGATGCCTTATAAAACACACACAGCTTTAATGCAAAAACTAAAATCCACATGGCTAAAAACACTTTGGAAAGTTAGACAACCACTACAACAACACAATTATAATTACACAGTACACACGCAAAAAAGGCATTTATTTAACACACCCAAAAAGTGAAATAGTCAGACCCTCCAAAAAAACCCACATTTCGCAATTCAATTGAATCAATTCAATGCCATCCATGGCCTAAATGATGTCAAAATTCCACAGACTACACAGAAACAGTTTTATGCACCCATGGTGACTACCTCTGGGCCTACTGGCATACTGGGCCGCAAGCTTGGAGGCCTATGGCAAAAGCACAGTGGCTGGTTTAACAAAATGGCCGCCGCCCACATGGCCAGGCCACCAAAAATAACAAAAAAGTGAAGACAAAGGACAGGACCAGGCAGTTGGAGACTCTGGGCAACTTGCTACCTCTTGGAAAAAATTGTAAAACAAAAAAAAATGACTCCTTGCTCACCAAACTACATCTAAATGACAACCTGAGGAGTTTTTTGTGCAAAATGAACTAAATCAACATTTTCGAGAAGGTTTAATGATGCTCGAGAGATATTGTTCGCCAGATTGTAAATTCTGCGTGTTCGGCATCGCGATCGTCACAAAATGTCGTTATCGCGCGCGCGAAAACGTACATTGAGCGCGCGAAGAAGATAAAAAGTGTAAGTCCGCGTTGTCGCGCAGTGCGGACTTGCCCAAAGTCCGCGAGCTGAACGCCCAGGGTTACCTACTGGCTGAAAAGGCCTATTTATTTAACAAACACCCAAAAAAATAAAATACGCCCCAAAAGCCACATTTTGCAAATCAATCCAATGCCATCCATGGCCTAAATTATGTTACAATTCAACAGACAACACAGAAACAGTTTTTATGCACCCATGAGGATGACTACCTCCGGGCCTACTGGCACACTAGGCCGCAAGCTTGGAGGCCTATGGCAAAAGCACAGTGGCTGTTCACACAAAATGGCCGCCAACACATGGCCAGGCCACCCAGAACAACAAGAAAAGGAACACAAGACAGACAATGCAGGCCTATGGCAAAAGCACAATGCCTGGCTTTACAAAATGGCCGCCACCCACATGGCCAGGCCACCCAAAATAACAAAAAAGTGAAGACAAAGGACAGGACCAGGCAGTTGGAGACTCTGGGCAACTTGCTACCTCTTGGAAAAAATTGTAAAACAAAAAAAAAATGACTCCTTGCTCACCAAACTACATCTAAATGACAACCTGAGGAGTTTTTTGTGCAAAATGAACTAAATCAACATTTTCGAGAAGGTTTAATGATGCTCGAGAGATATTGTTCGCCAGATTGTAAATTCTGCGTGTTCGGCATCGCGATCGTCACAAAATGTCGTTATCGCGCGCGCGAAAACGTACATTGAGCGCGCGAAGAAGATAAAAAGTGTAAGTCCGCGTTGTCGCGCAGTGCGGACTTGCCCAAAGTCCGCGAGCTGAACGCCCAGGGTTACCTACTGGCTGAAAAGGCCTATTTATTTAACAAACACCCAAAAAAATAAAATACGCCCCAAAAGCCACATTTTGCAAATCAATCCAATGCCATCCATGGCCTAAATTATGTTACAATTCAACAGACAACACAGAAACAGTTTTTATGCACCCATGAGGATGACTACCTCCGGGCCTACTGGCACACTAGGCCGCAAGCTTGGAGGCCTATGGCAAAAGCACAGTGGCTGTTCACACAAAATGGCCGCCAACACATGGCCAGGCCACCCAGAACAACAAGAAAAGGAACACAAGACAGACAATGCAGGCCTATGGCAAAAGCACAATGCCTGGCTTTACAAAATGGCCGCCACCCACATGGCCAGGCCACCCAAAATAACAAAAAAGTGAAGACAAAGGACAGGACCAGGCAGTTGGAGACTCTGGGCAACTTGCTACCTCTTGGAAAAAATTGTAAAACAAAAAAAAAATGACTCCTTGATCACCAAACTACATCTAAATGACAACCTGAGGAGTTTTTTGTGCAAAATGAACTAAATCAACATTTTCGAGAAGGTTTAATGATGCTCGAGAGATATTGTTCGCCAGATTGTAAATTCTGCGTGTTCGGCATCGCGATCGTCACAAATTGTCGTTATCGCGCGCGCGAAAACGTACATTGAGCGCGCGAAGAAGATAAAAAGTGTAAGTCCGCGTTGTCGCGCAGTGCGGACTTGCCCAAAGTCCGCGAGCTGAACGCCCAGGGTTACCTACTGGCTGAAAAGGCCTATTTATTTAACAAACACCCAAAAATATAAAATACCACCCCAAAACCCACATTTTGCAAATCAATCCAATGCCATCCATGGATGCCCGGCCTACATGATGTTTAAACTTTAAATTCAACAGACACCACAGAAACATGCACCCATGGGTACCTCTGGCTCTAGTCCGGGCCTACTGGCTGAAATTCCAATCAAAGAAAAACAACTAGGCCCCTGCCGAAACTACAGGCCACAACAATACATTTTAAAAACTATGGAAATCCCACAAAAAAATGTAGGTACAAACAAGCCCCAATCAAACAAACAAGTACACCAATTCTCCAACTTACTTGTAAAATCTCAAATCCAAGAGTCCTCAAATCCAATCCAATGATATGATGCAGCAGACAGACACAAAAAGTGATCCTTCCAGCTCCAAATCCAAATGAAAGTGAACAGCACATGGACAAAGCACTGGGAGGAGCCTGCTGGACAGGAACAGGAAGTTTGAGAATCAGGGGCACTTCCTTCCTCTTGGAAAAAAAGAAAAAGGACTCCTTGCTCACCAAACTACATCTCTAAATGACAACCTGAGGAGTTTTTTGTGCAAAATGAACTAATTCATCATTTTCGAGAAGGTTTTATGATGCTCGAGATATATTCTTCGCCAGATTGTAGTTTCTTCGTGTTCGGGATCGCGATCTTACCAACACTGCCGCCGGAAGTCAGATCGCGCGTCCGAATGACGTGTTCGCGTTCGCACACTCTCGCGGGATCGTGCGGCCGGATTCCAAATCTCGTGGCGCCCGCGAACGGATAGGAAGTCACGTCGGCGAACGCAGAATCACGGTAGGTCGTTACCGCGCGCGCGAGAACGTATATTGAGCGCGCGAAGAAGAAAAACAGCTACGCTACGCCGCAAATTGCGTAGTGCACGGTAACTTCGCGTTCTACGCGAATCGCGAAGTTACCGAAACTTCACAAATTCCGCGAGCGTAGCGTAGTTCACCGCCCAGGGTTAGTGTGTACATGGTCTGCATTGGTTGTATTTGGTTGTCATCCGCTCCTCCTTCCCACCCAGCCAGATATCCCACCATGGACCGTGCTTCCATTGCAGGGAGTGCAAGTTGTCTTTCAGGATGTCAGTCAGTGGTGTCCTGCTGTTCGTTGTTGCACAGTTGCCAGCAGGGCCTTGTGCTCCCCACAGCAGTAGCCAGTGTCAGCCATCTTGTCAGTTGTTTTCCACTCCCTGTGATGTGCGCATGGTTCAGGGTGGTGTTGATGGGACAGTTGTGGGGGTGAGCAATATCTGTGCCTACAACTCCCATCATGCTATTGGCTACACTGACTTGCCCAGCATACACATATTTCCTTTCTTTCAGTGGGCTTCACTGTGTGCTGGTGTTGTAGTGGTGGCTACTTGTCTGGATGTGTTTGTCAGTTATATTTGTGCCACTGCCTAGCTGTAGTTGTAGTTGTGTTTGTACATGTGATGACACAGTTAAATGTCACTTTGTGATGGCATGTGTTGTGTTTCTCTGAGTGACATACACATTTTGGGATGATTCTGTTCTGGTTGCTGTGTATTTGCTAAGAGTGCATGGTTTGACTCTCCCCTTGACAGTGATGTGTGTGTGTAGTCGCAGAATATTGTGTACATTTGTTGTGTACTCACCAGGCTCTGGGATGTTTTCTAGTCCATAGATGCTCACTGGTGGTAGGATGGCCCGCACCTTCTCCTCCCAGGGCCTGAGGTATACTGGCTTGGCAGGAGGGCCACTGCCGGTGTATTGGCTCAAGATGTAGTCCTTCTTCAGCAGCTCCTTGACCCTCCTGCGCACGTCATACCACCTGTTCTGGATGTCTGTCTTTGTGCGCAAACATGGTGATTGTGCGTTCACCCTGTCGACGATCCTCTCCCACATCTTTGTTTTCTGTGACATGGGTGTCTGTTGGACCAGTGTACCAAAGAGCTGTGGCTCTACCCTGAGGATCTCAGCTACCAGGACTTCCAATTCACTATCTAGGAACTTGAGATTCTTCTTTGGGGGCATGGTGATGGGTGGTGATGGTGAGTGATGTGTGTGTTGGTGTGCAGGTGAAGGTGTGTGAGTGTGTGTTTTGCTAGGTGTATGTGAGCTTTCTATTTGTTGTGGTGCTGATGGTGTGTGGCTTGTGTGATGGATGAGCTGTGGTGTGTGGTTGCTGTCTGTTGAGTGCTGGCAGGTAATTTGAATTTGCAAAGGATCATGGTAGGGATTTGTGTCCTTTATATGGGTGGAGTTGTGGGTGTGTCTTTGTTCCCTGCCCCTCCCCCCAGTATTTATTGGCTTTGTAATTGCTTGTTTGGCCTTTTTTTGTGTATTTTCCCTTTGTACTTTTCAGTGCATGTAGGAGACGTTCTTGTGACCGAGTCGGACCCTGCAGTTGTCTCATACGGGCTCGTCCGTTTCGCTCACGCTGTGTTTGTGCTGTTTTCTATGCTGCGTACGCGGCCGGTCACAGTGTTTTGGGTTGCTTCGGCTCGCAGTTTTGTATGCGTGTCGGTCGTACGGCCTGTCCTCCGTGCGACTCGGGTCGTGTTTTCCACGCCTTGCATCGTACTTGGCGGGTGGGAGTCCGCGGGTACGTCTCGCTCGGTATTGTTCCGGGTGCGAAGTCGGTCGGTTCGAATCACGTGTTTTTCCGGCCGGATTGCTGTTTTCCTGCGCTGCTCGGTCCTTCGGCTTGTGTTCAGTACGAGTCGGTCGGGTTTTGCTCGCTTCTCATCGCACTTGGCGGGTCGGGCTGCACCGGTACATGTCGGTCGGAATTAATTCCGGCTCCGAGTCGGTCGGTACGTTTTCCGGCCGGAATCGGAATCGGCCCCTAAGATGCAACAGTGGATCTGTGGTTTCAGAAGTATTACAATTAAGGGGCCATAGTCCTTTTTTTAATTTCTTGCAGTTCCATGTAGTGTCCAAGAGCATAAGAGCACTTTAAAAGAGAACCAGATTACATTGCACATTTTTTCCTAAGTCAGCAGATCTAGCCGCTAGGCCACATCTCCCCTTTCCTTGTTTAGAGGTTGTTGTGAGTCAGGGGAAGTGCCACGTTTACACCGGGGGAGACTCCGTTGCCTCCACTAGCAAACCTGTTATGTGACCGGCAGCTAGTCCACCATGGGGCCACCAGCTCACAGTGACAGGCATAACACCCTATTGAGGGCAAGATGACTGGCCCCCATTTCCCCAGCCTGTTTCCACCACTCAGTGTATGGCAGACACGGGTAGGGCAAACGCCGACTGGCCCCACGTGCAAAGCGAAAACTGCCTGCATACTGTTGCTATTATGTACTGCACTGAGAAAACAAGTTCCAGCTTTGGGAGTTTATTTTCTCAATACAAAAATGTTTGACTTAACCAGCACTGTGCACAAGGCGACCTCTCTACAAACCATCAGTGCTCTGAAGGAAGCAACCACAACGGCAGCTTCCTTCACAACGGTGGACTATTCTTCCTAATTGCGGATACCTACCAGCAAGGCAGTGCTTTCTAAGTAGAGAAGATGGCCGTCCGCTCCCCTGGCAAAGCAGCGGACCATCTCCCAGGGTCTAAATTACCCTCAGAGTCATTCTCACTCATTGTGACCTGAATACAGGAATTATTATTCACTCATAAACTATGTAAGAAAGCCAAAAAGAGATGACCTTCCTTTCAAATCTGTCATGCGCACATCTATTTACCTGTCACTGTCTATCAATCAGAGCTGTGTGTGTCTTACTACATAGGGAAAGGGGTCTTAAGTCATGACTTTGTAATCAGCTCCAGTTTTATCTCTCTGCCACAATAAGGGCTCTGTACCCACCTGGTGACATGACAGTGCATTATTCAGAAACAAAAAAGGAGTTTAAGAGGAAAATCAGGTAGAATCGTCCTCCTAAAATACTGTATATCAACAAAAGGATTCTACCATTGCATTATATTACGCCTATCAGAATAGGAAGGCTGTAGTAGTAACGATGGTGTGAAAGGTGTTATTACGGGATACCTTTCTGAAATTGATCAGAAGGAATCTCTTAAAATTTTTAAGATGCCCCTCACACACTGATACCTAATTCAGTGTCATGCTTCATCATTGGGGCCTTCCCGTCCCTCTACGGGGCGGGGCGTGCTACGACTCCACGTAGATGCGGGAGCACTCAAAATTATGATAGATGTTATGTGTAGTGCAAGGGATAGTAGGGTCGTGAGGGAATAGTGGTGTATGTGTTCTAAAAATTCCCTGGCTAGTGGAAAAAATACACTTTATTGTCTTCCCTAGCTGGGAACGTTAAAAATGGGGAGGTGTAGAGGGTGTACTGTGATGTGTCACCTTCACAGGGTCAACATGTTTCGAAAGCCATCCCCTGGCTCTCATCATCAGGACCAAGAACGATCCCTACTTTACTTAAGGGGGTATTAATTTCCAAAAGTTGTATATGCCTAAAGTCTTATGGTGCACACAATGATGCTACCAAAATGCATATCCGGCGATACCCTATTGGTATATTTGTATCATTCTGGAAAGGAAAAGGAACAGAGAAATGACATTACTTTAAATCATTTGCACACACTTTGACTTCACCATCATACGAACCAATGCGGCGTATGGCCAGTTGTCGTGATATATTTTTCAAGTGACTCACTGTTTATGTAAGACAAAAAGTGAGATCGTGGTAAATACCACCGTGATATATTTTTCTCACTTGGGCTCATTACGGGGGGAGAGAGAGAAAAGTGTTCTACCTTACTTAGGCAGAACTGCTAAATCACAAGATCTAAAAACACAGTTCACGATCGATTATTGGTGCTCCTCCATTCATTCGTGCCAGATATACTATTCACATTCATACTCGTGGTTATTTGGGTTATTAGCGGCGTTCGTGTATATTGGGTCCTTGGAACGTCCGATATTTAAAGATAAAGCTAAAAAACAAAAAAACAAATAAACATTCACTCGTAACTCAAAACACGCATTATAGTGCTTTGTGCCGTTAGGTTTTAAACCGCACGTTTATGAGGCCAAAAAACGAGGCATAGTTAAAGTACATACTTAGATTCAAAATGCGATAAGCCCCTTGAGCTGTCACGATAGGTGAAGGCGCATGCGGTCAGACACTGCAAAAAAGGTAGATAAAACAGGCGGTTACGAGTTACAGTAATTCGTATTTTAGTGCCTCAGTAAGTGGCTGTTTTCAAGACTTACCATCGTCTTACTCACATGCTGGATGCTGCCATCACAACCTGGTATTACCTTCTCGTGGCTCGTGGGAACAGAGACTGAGCGTGAGGGTTCTGTATTTCAGTATACACACTTCATGGTTGGCGTGCTGAGAAATTTGATGTAGCAGAAACACTAGAACGTTCTAGAAATTAAAATGGCCTCCTGAAAAGTGCTGTTTCTTTAGTGCTAAAAACGCACTTCCTGTGTTTTGGTATTCTTGATTTAAGTAGAGGCTGCATTGAAAACATTACTTGTCTGGATGTAAAAAGGTGATCCCAGTTAAATCGGATAAAAAGGATTTGTCTGAAAAAGAAAAATTATTTAAAAAGAAATTGTCCTCATAGACACCTGGGTTATTTCTGAAGAAAGGGCATGAGTGGCAAATAAAACGCGCTTAATGAAAAAAAAAATATATATATACATATGCCTGATACATAAATGCATATATATATGGCCCCTTCCGGACTTCTTATGAAAACATGGATTATTAGCTGCATGATTACTCCAAATGTGGTAGAAACGAAAATTAAAATTAAAAATGTTGGAAAAAGGGAGAGACACACCAGTTTGTTATGTCTTAGCATATGTCCATCAAATGGGCATACATGTGTCTAATGTTTTTGTGGGCCATGCTTTCATTTAGGTCTAATGGTTTTTCAGATACATGTTGTTGTAGATTGCTGTTACCGTGATAAGAAAAGCTATTTGAGCGATACAGTAACCAATCAAGGTATGCAAAAATACCACACAGGCGATTGAAAAAGTCTCTAGGTGTTAGACCTCCTCTCATGTTCACCGTCCATATTCAATTTGTATGATCAGTTTTTTTGGTACATTTACAATTGGTTCCAAGGAATGTCATCGTTCAGCCCTGTATCATGAGTCCTAAGACGAAATACCCATCTTTGTTCCTTTTCAAACAGGTGTTTATCATTAGAGACCTGTTCTATCACAGTCCAGGCTATATCTTCCCATTTATGGCCTTCCTCCAGAAAATGTGCAGACATCTTGGTGGAATTCTTTTACATTTGATATTACTTTTATGTTCTCCAATTCTGATTTTGATTGGGCGTGTGGTCATGCCCACATACTCTAATCGGCACGGGCACGAGATCAGATAAACAACATTTTTGGTGTTACATGTGGTAAAATGTTTTGATCCCATTTAGTCCCGTTATGGAAGACTATTTCTTTACTTCAAGTTTCTTCTTTAAATCGCCTGACTGTTGTTTAAAATCTTTAATCTCAGTACAATTCCTTCTCAGACGCAGGAATTGTCCATATGGGAGATTATCTCGAAGGTGACAGTGCAACCAGAGATTATGGTATCGTGCTGCGCTGTACAAGGGCTCAGTCGCAACTTCACTTTATGTCCCTATCGGTCAGAGCTGGCTTTACCTCATTATATTGCATAAGGGTCTTCCAAGCACCTGATGTCATGCCGTTGTGCAGGACCGGTACTATGCACGTGCAGAGTGGGCTGTAGTGTTGTTCCTATTTCCCTAATAGGCTCTGCGCATTGGAATAATATAACCTATAGGCTTGACATAGAACTGAGGTCGGTATGTCCCTATCGAGTATATTAAACTTAATTACTTGTGCCAGCTAGCTCAGAGGCCACTAGAAACTCCTTGAGAACAAGAAGGGAGTAGTTTCTGGCAACCGAAAAACATGACAACTTTGTTTCCCTTTAGAATCGGAACACGTCTCAGAATCGTGGAAACAATAGATAACAGTTTCACTCAGTCAATCGTGCATGCTTAGTTTCTACAGAGTTACACAGAAAGGAAAGACGGGCGTTTCAATAAAAGGGTTTTATTGAACAGTCTTGTTTCTCGTGTAAGAGATATGTGCTGTTATGATCACAAGACAGTATGCAAGATAAATAATGTACAGCATAAGCAGTAGAAATAAATAATACTGCGCTAGCATTATCTTTTAGCATATATTCACGTACATAAATAACATGAGCTAAAAATGCGAGTACTCATACGATGCGTCTCTAAGCTAGTTCTACCCCAATGTACCTAACCTAGTCTAGGTGTAGGGAAAGGTAAGAAGTAGGCGAAGTATTCTCTAGTATGGTATACTAAGAGTATGTTAAGTATAGTACGCCAAGTATGCCAAGAGTCCCTCTAGGTTCTAGTCAGCTCCATACCTTGAGAATGAGAGAGGTGGGAATCTCTTGCCGGATCTGGAACTCTAACACCCTGCGAAGGGAGTCAGAACACTGGAAGCTGGATTCGTCTGCGTGCAGGAATGACAGCGTCTTCTCAGTGCGTCAGGCCGGGATACGGGCTCCTCTGAAGTCGAGGTCTCCTCTAACTTTGCTTGGGCAAGGGAAGGTATATTTATCCCTGGTAGGTACCTTGGATATATAGCATTGACGTGAAGTCAGACAGAGGAAGACGTCAGGAATGAACCCTTAAGGTATAACGATTCATACATAATAGATGAGTTCTTGGAGAAATCAATAGTCCTGTGCTAGGGAACTCCCGAAGCTTAAGGGTCTGGTTTCTAAGAACTCGTTGTGACGTTAGGTGGACGGATGTCGGTGACCATGCCTGTATTTGGAGTGCACGGTTAATGCCTAAATAAGGACAGGGATTCTATGCCTATATAAGGGCAATGCGAATTGTGCCTATATAAGGACATGATTCAGGAAAACCTATATACGGACACCTAAAGCGGAATACAACACCCACTCCACTTTCGAATGAACGATAATACTAAATGCTAAACATTTAAATGCTAAACATAAAATTGAGTACCACATGTTGCTAAAAACATTTCTAAAAGCATATTAAAAGAAGTTTAAAAATAAACTGTTGGAATGCAATAGGTACTGTACATTTAAAGCATCGTTTTCATTCTAAGCATATAATGGAAGTAAAATGCAACATGAATGAAACAGAAATATATACATATGATGAAATGGTTGATAAGTTCTCAAAAATCAAAGCCATTGCATATCATGGAATTAAATGAAATGTTAGACAAGTAAGGTGACAATGTGTCCCTGGAAGTATTCAAAGAAGTCCGTTTTATAAGACTAGTTCTACTGTAAGCAGATTGTTCATTTGCCATGTCATTTAAAAAAATAAAATAAAAATTTAAAAAGAAGAAAGTTCAATTTCTGGGAAAAGTTCCACGTTTTGAAAATATGAAGGCCAAATTTCATTGTTGCCCTGGTACACTGTGAGCCGAATCAAAGTCAGTGTATGGGTCTGGCGTAAACATGAGATCATCTATTTGCATAGCCAAAATATCGTCCACCGAAGTTGGTGACATTTGGAACACCTCGTTCAGAAGGTTAATTGCACAGAGATGAGAAACATCGCCTTCAGCAGAAGATGCAATGTTCGCGTCCGTTGTTACCTGTGTGCCTGTTGATCCATCTCGTACCTCAGCAGCTGCCGGAAGCGTCTGTGAGATCTCAATGAATGCCGTCATCAGGATTGGTAGCCTCTGGGGACAACACACAGCATGGGCCGTTATCGGGTCCAGCAGAGCATCGACATCCGTTGGCATGACTGATGGGAGTGTTAGACAGGTGTCTAGCACGCATTCTTCACCGCAAAACAGGCAGCGTAGAACAGGTAAGATGCAATCTTGCCAGATTGGTCTGAATGACAGGAACCACGTTGTATTAAGTTCCCGTAGACGAGGCATGCCCAAAAGCTGTACTATTCGCTCACGGCATTTCCGTTCAAGGAGAGCTTTCTCCACATCGCTCGGAGTGATGTTGGCGAATAGGCTTGCCATAGCGTAGTAGGAGGAATAGAAACAGAATTCCTGCAACAAGTGCTAGAATTAACGGCACACCACCAAACAAGTATCAAATCTTATAAAAGAATAAAAGAGACATTCAACGAAGGCCACAAAGGCGACTCCCTGACTGTGTCTATTGGGGCAAACAATACTTGCATACAGCAAGTGACCCTGGAGTTGACCGTTACTAGATATGGGATGCCTGGCAACATGCCACAGCAACTCTGATCATTCAACATGAGGTAACTCCCATTAGAAAGTTGGCCAAACGTTGGATTAATCACAGCAGCTGGTGTACCCTGCTGGTGGCAGGACAAATTTGCCACAGAACCATTACAAGCCCCGTGTAAAGATATGTCCTGACAAATTAGTGAACCGCTTAGTGCACTTTCACAGTGTGTACCGCTCAGAAACACTTCACGATACCCACTCCAACATCTATATGTATAAGGTAAATTCCAGGATGTCTTAATGTATTCTTTACCCAACCTTTCATATTTGCCTGCTTGCATTTGTTTGAGGCAATACTGAAACTGAAAAGTAGTCACAGGTAGACTAATTTTGCCATGAATAAGCCATTCTGTAGCTGGTTTTTCTGCCACTGTGAATGGTAATCTTTCAAGTTTTTCAATGCTCAGCACTGTATACTTTGCTCCCCTTTGTGCCAGTTCGATCCGTTTATCAGTTAGATTGTATTCTGCAAACAGAGCCAACGTGTTGATAAAACGCCAAGGCACACAGCCCGCACGCAAAGATTGCAGCGTCCAGCTTAATAACACAATAGAACGTAACTGAGATTGGCCTTGTTGTAACATGGCTAAATCTTGTTCCAGTATGTCGATAGCAGAGGATACAATACTGTCCAATGAATAAATTCTGGAGGACAAAGTTGTTAACCCATTGTCGACCACAGAGAGAGTTTTCTCTAAATTAATACGATCAAGTTCACGTATTCGTTCTGTGGCCTCCATCTGTGACAGCTTCCATGCTTCATTATAAGCAGCATAGATGCCGGCATATATGAAACATTTTTGACGCGGTTTTCTTGGTCCAAGCAAGAATTCCCTAAGGTCTGCGTCTTCTTTAATTAAAGATAAGTGTTGTTTCACATCCTTAACTGTAGATTTCTGCAGCCAATCGAAGGCATAATTTTCCTACACTGTATGTTGTTACTACCCCCGGATGTTGTCTTTGGACGTATCGTGGGTCTGGCCTATGAATAGTAAACCCCTGTGTTTTATTCAGGAATCTCTCTTGACAGTTGTTTGTGCCTGTGGGCCAGCTCAACCATTTTCTCCAATCAGGATTTGTTCTGTTGAATTGTAGTATTGTGTCAACTGTAACCGCTGCCTGTGTATTGTTATTACTGGCAGGTGTTGGTACAGAAGGAGTTTTCATGTCTTTGATCTTGGCTAAACCAAGGCAAGACGTTTGTTGCAGTGTCATTCAAAAACATTATTTGCTGAGGGATGATACAGGCTCTAAACAAAGCTTCTATCCCCTGTACTTGCCAATTTTTAGTACCCCAGACAGATTTTGTGTCTATTGTGTCTTTCCACATGTCGAAACCATGTCTAGACAGTTGGGCAATAAATGCTGCAGAGTAAATCTGTTTTGTATTAGTTAACATAATTTTCAGTCCTGTTTTGTTTACATTTTTATAGTAAAATGTTTCTGGATCAGATGTATTGTATCCTGAAAAATATGGAAACTTTTTAGCAAATGTTTTTGAACTACCTTTGGGTGGTGTAGGACAATGCTCCCACTGGTTAAACATAAACACATTTCTAGGTGTTGCAGATTTATGCATAAAATAATGACCATAGTGGTTATAGCAATACAGCTGTTCATAGTCTGATGAACCCTCTAAATATTCATTATTAGAAAATGCAGCAGACTTTTCTAGGTCAAACATCATGTCATTTACAGTTTCAAAGTCCCAATCATCAGAATAGGTACTGGATGAAACAAAATCACTTAGTGAAATCTTAAATAAATGTGGAATGTTCAAATGTTCCGTAGGGCCGAATATATCGAAATCAGTTTTGTCCCACACTATACCATCCTGTATAGGAACGGCTGTGATGTTTACTGCAGACAAGTCTCTTGTTTCACGATGGGATGATTTGTGTGGTTTTAAAAGTAAGTTCACATCTTTACTTTCAGTGTCCAAATGGATGTATCTGCCATTTATAAGCCCACTGATGGTCATAACCAAAGGTAGCCAAAGCAGAAAGAAAAATATTCCAGAAATAATCCATAGTTCAATCCATGGTGAAACCAGATAAGTCTTTCTCAAAAAATGAAAAAAGTCTTGTACTTGTAGTTTAAAAGTTCTTGATGCTGGCGACGTCTCAGGCTCACTCAGATCCTCAGAAAACGTATCAAAGTTAATGAAATAGCCAGAAGCAGTTCTGTCAATTGTTGGAATTGCATCAGGATTTGTAGAAATCGCTGGAACCAGTTGATCACTTGGTACATTGATGTAGACAGGTGTATTTGGACAAACTGTTACTTGAGTTTCAAGAGGGATGAGTTCCATAGCATTGTTGCTTTGTCCTTCATCTGTTACCGCTGAATTCTCGATGGTTATCAGTCTTTCAGTCTGAACCTCTTGGATAGTAGCGAGAGGAGTGCGTCTGCTACTAGGTCGGAGTCCACGAGGCCTACTATTTAGTATTGGCCACATACTGTGGTTTGATGAGGTCGATGGACACAAATCTTTTCTCCTTTTTTCCAGCAAGGGGCGGCAGAAGTACTGTTCTTGTTCCGTGTATGGCTAGGACAGGTACTGGTTGTCTGTAAGAAGGTCCAAATATCTTCTTGTCCGCAATTTTCTCTCTGACTAGATCCCCAACTTTTGGAATCCAGACAGGCCTTGATGGGACTGCCAGTTTTTCCCCAGTGGTGGTTGGCTGCAGGAACACGTTGCTTTGTTTCGATCTTAGTTCATTTAGATCCTGTAAAACAGCCAAACGATCTTTGATATCAAAAGGTTTATTTTCCACCACTGTGCCTTTACATTCTAGATCAGGCACCCACATTCTTGTCCCAAATAGAACCTCATATGGAGGGACCCCCCCTAGAGAACTTCTTGGCAAATTATTTAATGAGCGTTGGACCCCATAAAGATGTTTGACCCACCCATCACCCGAACCTAATACCCTAGCTGTTATAGACTGCTTTATGTCCCAGTTTTTCCTTTCCACAACAGAATTTCCCTCAGGATGAAACGGGGAGGAGTACCGCAATGCAACGCCCAGACTGGCCATGGCTTCTTTGTAAGCCCGAGAGCTAAACGCAGGGCCCTGGTCAGAATGTAGCGTGCCTATTGCGTATGTGCCGATAAAGACTCGCAAATCTTATATAACAGTTCGAGCGTCAGCCGAGCGCTGAGGCCCTATCCATAGGAACCTTGACTTAGTATTTGTGGGATTGCAGTTGTCCACAAGGACGCCTGCACGTAGATAGTCTAATGCTGTCTAACAATGGTGTCTGTACAGGGCAGGCTACTTCGTAGCATGGTATCTGGTGGCGTTCTGCATCACGCTGTACCTTACAGTCTATGCAGTCATTGATGAAGATGTGAATATGTGTATTCATTCCAGGCCACCAGTACATCTCTTTCAATGTCAATATTGTCTTAGAGATCCCTTGATGTGACAGACCCTCCCCCAGATGTGCTTCATAAATCAAAGCTGCTCTACGTTCCATGTTTGGAATTACCCTATCCCCCACTCCAGGGATTCGAGCAAAAGGAACGTTGTTCGCATCAATTACATAAGAGTACTTGAGTGGAAACTTTTTCGGTAATGCTGCACCACTGCCTTTGCTCGTAGCATTGACAGCCAACATTATCTCACTGTCTATTCTCGTTTTTGAACGAGTGGTTGCAGCTACGGAAGCCGTCTGAACAGCCCCCTTTGCGGCTTCGTCAG
This sequence comes from Calotriton arnoldi, assembly GCA_963921515.1. Classification (NCBI taxonomy): domain Eukaryota; kingdom Metazoa; phylum Chordata; class Amphibia; order Caudata; family Salamandridae; genus Calotriton; species Calotriton arnoldi. The sequence continues at coordinate 119,910 of CAWUFW010006150.1, forward strand.
CCAATGAATTCCCTGCAACGTGAACGCCATCACGTTGATGACTCAGTGTATGGATCACGTGAGCCTTTGGTAGTTCGCTTTTTAACTGAACTACTTGTTCCCAAAGCGTTTTATGCTTTTTTGTGCCACCTTTTGCATCTTTGAACCCATTTTCAAGCCAAGTTTGTATATATTCATTATACGACTGCACACAGTAGAAATATTCGCACACTATTAGTGTGGGGAATTCGCGATCTGTACTTTCAAGTGCCAGTTTGAATGCTTGTAGTTTAGCTCGCTGAGCTGTACAATCTCCTAGAGATTGGGTTTTTGTGACCATAGATCTGAAGTTGCCATCGCGCATGCGACCTTTAACGATTGCGCACGCTGCACTGTAAGCTTGCTTACTCCCTGTAGCGGGTTGTGCGGATCCGTCAGTGTAAATTATGAATTCGTACTGATTGAGAGGCAGAATCTCAGTGGGCAGAGGACATTCATGTTCATATTGCAGGAACGCTTGTGTTTTTAAATCAGGATCAAAAACATATTCAACATCTGTTGCAGCAAGAGAATTAACCCATTGTATCCATCTAGGATGTAATGCTTTAGCATTTGGAATGCTCGCTTTAGTTACCGCCTCTAAGGCCGGTACTGGGGTTACGACAATAATGCGTTTCCCTTGGGCTAGAGCTCTTTCTTTTGCTACAGCGGTTTGAACTGCTGTCAGTATTTTTTCAGTTGAAGTGAAGCGCATTTCTGCTTGTGTATACAAATGTGATTTGTATGCAATTGGTACTTTTTCACCCTCATTAAATGTTAAGTAGGTGAATCCACATTGACCCGAAATTATTCGGATCACCAAATTGCGTTGACTTACGCGTGTTTGTAAGTGATTTGTTGCTAACATGTTAGCTTGGAGTGAACGCAAGATTTCTGTGTGTTCCTGTGTCCAATTTTTGATTGAAAAATCAGGTTTGATTAATGCGTAGAGAGGTTTAACCCTTTCTGCGTAATTTAGAATGCAAGTTCTTCCAAAATTTAGGAAACCCAGGATGGATTGTAAATTTTTCAGCGTCTTTGGAGGTTGGAGCAGCGCACACCTTTCTAAAAAGTTGGCTGCCAAGCTCTTGCCTTCACTTGAAAGCTCATATCCTAGAAAAAGGACATTGAGATGGGCAATTCTGGATTTTTAAAGTTGAACTTATAGCCCTCAGAGGCGAAGCCCAATATAATGGTACTCACCCTGTTCAAGTGTTTGTCCAGGTCATCGTCTGTCAGATAGATGTCATCGACATATGACAATGCCTCATTATCATAAATTTGTAGTAACTCTGTTACCCTCGCTGAGAATAACCCCGGGCTGTTCTTTAACCCTTGTGGGAGTCGACAAAATTGACGCTGGGTCCCCATTATTGAGAAAGCTGTCAAGTACCTGCTTTCAGGTGCTATGTTTTGACAAAAGAAACCATTTGAGATATCCAATGTGGTTTTATATTTTATGTTAACAAATTATATGTTATTCATTAATGCTGTACTATGTGCATTTTGCACTGCAAATGTTTTAGAACAAGTGTTTAAGTGTCTGTAATCCAAAACTAGACGATATGTATTGTCTGGTTTGGAGACAGGAAACAAACAATTGTTCATTGAAGAGGTGCATGTTTCAATCACCCCTTGGTATTCAAGTTGATCTAAGATCTCCCTGACCTGTTTTTTAGCTTCTTGCTTTATTGGGTACTGCCTCTGTGCAGTAGGTTCATTTTTTAGATGTATTTTATGGTGAGGTGAATCCTCATCCCATCCTACATGATTTTTGTATAATGCTGGGGCCTGGGCAACTGCCCATTTCCTGGCATAAGTATATTTTAGGTGAATTGGAATATGGTTGGAGAAGGCAGGCATAATAATGTCCTCACCATGTGGGCACTCCCTGACAAATTGTGGTGGCCAGTCTTTTTCTGCTAGAAGTATGTCATAGCCCCTTGAAAGTTTTTCCCAAAAGAGTGCTTTCACCTGTCTTGGTATGTCTCCCTCCATCCGGAGTGTTATTTCATATAACTTTTGTGGAGTACTAACCCTGGTGTCTACAGTCTCAACTGTAATGTACTCATTCAAGTCCACTATCTCCAGAAGTTCCTTCAGGTTCTGGTGAGCTATTGTGACTTCTGCCGCACTGTCCAGCATTGTCTGAGCCCATTCTCCGTTCTTGAGTTGTGTTCTCAGTATCCTCGGCATGTCTGACCTTCAGACCTGCTACTTTCTTTTTTGAGAATTGACGTTTAGATTTACTTTTCTGAACGTGTTTGTCGTCTTTCGATTTCACGCGTTCTTCTCTATGTTCTGACCGTCCTCTTCTTTCCGATGTCTGTGACGAGATCTGAAAGGTACGAGAGGAACGTGTATCAGTATCTTGATACCTGTCAGGTTTTTTTAAATTATCCCTATTCCTGAGGTTATACCTCCGTTCAGAGGGCTCCTTTTGAGGAGACCTACCTCAGGATTGAGAACGTTTCTCGTTTGAATTTTGTTTATTAGTTTCCCACTTCTTTTTAGAAGATGTAGGAGTTTGTTTATTAGAGTCCTTCTCAGGACTTTCAGATAGTTTTGGCTTTAATGGTCTTCCACCCAAACTATCTCTGCCTAATTCTGCATAAGATTGTTCTATTATTCTGGGTAGTTCTGTTTGATGTTCTGTAACATCAAATTCCCTTAATCGTTGGTGGATCGCCACTGCTGCTGCCTCCCCTTTAATATTAGATAATATTATTGTTGAGACCTGGTCGAAGTTTTTCAGTAATTTCATACCTAAATTCAGAGCAGGCTCTGCCCCGCATTCGTTTTGAATTTGTTTCAGGACATCTGGTATTACTGCAATTGACGGACTACCATGTGTTTTAGTATAGATGGCAGCAAAGACTGAGCCCCAAGTGGTGCAGTCTTCCAGTTGTGGTGTGATCTCCATTGGTAAACAGATTGTTAGGATTCTGTGTTTCTCATAAGGGCTAGTATTAGGAAATACTGCTTCTATTTGAGTAATTTTTTGAGCTATCCAGAATGGAATTTGCTCACGTTTTGTGGGCATTTTTCCCATGACTGCGTATAGAGTCTGTGGTGTAATTTTTAGTGTATTCCCCTGTTGAGGGGTTTGATTTGGAAGTGTCAATGGTGGTTGGACTGTGAAAGTCTGCATGACATATTGGACTAGTTGTCTGTAAATTTTTATTAACTCTGTAAGTTGAGTAAGTAATTCCTCGTCTGACATTATTTCGAGGTCAGGATGAGGAGTGTAGCCGGCTAGAATTGGCCAAGTTGCTCCTGGTCTACCTAGTGGACCGAGCCTGGTAATGTTTCTGTGATGTTTTAGGGCGCCTTTAAACCAGAGCTGATGCTCCTGGTATGTTAGTGGAATTTCAATATCCTCGAAAGGAATATATTCCTCTGGTGGTTCATCTTCTTTGTAGAAGTGAAACGTCTTGCTTCTGAATTTGATTCAGGGAATATTATCCATGAATAGAATACCTCTGTCTGAAAAGATTTGTGTGCCTCTATCACGAAAACTGCTCTACCGCCTCTTGGTGGTAGGCCATGTTTTATAAGTTTTAGAGTGATGGCTCTTCTTACGTTTGGGTGGATGTCTATAACACCCTCCTCAGGTTCATTTAAACCTGTAAAGTTAAAAACTGTTACGACTGGGTCAGCCGCAGCTCCACCGTTTTCGGTGGCATTGTCCCTGTTGGACATTTGTTTTTTGAAAAATGTAGAACAAGTTTCAAGGAAACAAAAAGATAAGGTGCACAATATTTTGGAACACTGTATCCTTCACCGTTGAACAAACCAAACAACTAATATATAGGGTTTTTTGTCCTAATTAGTTATGGCGGATATTTAACCCTACCCACTCCAGACGTCTTATGGAGTATGTGAGTAGGGGTCTCTGAGAAAAGCACGACTGAGTTACTCAGTATCTAGCGTTAAATTACTGCCTTACCAAATGTTTGGGCGCCATGTACTGTAGTTCCTATTTCCCTAATAGGCTCTGCGCATTGGAATAATATAACCTATAGGCTTGACATAGAACTGAGGTCGGTCTGTCCCTATCGAGTATATTAAACTTAATTACTTGTGCCAGCTAGCTCAGAGGCCACTAGAAACTCCTTGAGAACAAGAAGGGAGTAGTTTCTGGCAACCGAAAAACATGACAACTTTGTTTCCCTTTAGAATCGGAACACGTCTCAGAATCGTGGAAACAATAGATAACAGTTTCACTCAGTCAATCGTGCATGCTTAGTTTCTACAGAGTTACATAAAAAGGAAAGACGGGCGTTTCAATAAAAAGGGTTTTATTGAACAGTCTTGTTTCTCATGTAAGAGATATGTGCTGTTATGATCACAAGACAGTATGCAAGATAAATAATGTACAGCATAAGCAGTAGAAATAAATAATACTGCGCTAGCATTATCTTTTAGCATATATTCACGTACATAAATAACATGAGCTAAAAATGCGAGTACTCATACGATGCGTCTCTAAGCTAGTTCTACCCCAATGTACCTAACCTAGTCTAGGTGTAGGGAAAGGTAAGAAGTAGGCGAAGTATTCTCTAGTATGGTATACTAAGAGTATGTTAAGTATAGTACGCCAAGTATGCCAAGAGTCCCTCTAGGTTCTAGTCAGCTCCATACCTTGAGAATGAGAGAGTGGGAATCTCTTGCCGTATCGGAACTCTAACACCCTGCGAAGGGAGTCAGAACACTGGAAGCTGGATTCGTCTGCGTGCAGGAATGACAGGGTCTTCTCAGTGCGTCAGGCCGGGATACGGGCTCCTCTGAAGTCGAGGTCTCCTCTAACTTGCTTGGGCAAGGGAAGGTATATTTATACCTGGTAGGTGCCTTGGATTGTTAGCATTGACGTGAAGTCGGACAGAGGAAGACGTCAGGAATGAACCCTTAAGATATAGCGGTTCATACATAATAGATGAGTTCTTGGAGAAATCAGTAGTCCTGTGCTAGGGGAACTCCCGAAGCTTAAGGGTCTGGTTTCTAAGAACTCGTTGTGACGTTAGGGTGGACGGATGTCGGTGACCATGCCTGTATTTGGAGTGCACGGTTAATGCCTAAATAAGGACAGGGATTCTATGCCTATATAAGGGCAATGCGAATTGTGCCTATATAAGGACATGATTCAGGAAAACCTATATACGGACACCTAAAGCGGAATACAACAGGGCGATGCACAGGGCCCCATGTCATTTCACTACCATAGGGGGGTCTCACGCCAGTCTCTGCCAACAGTGTGTTTCTCACTTTTATCAGGGATGTGCGCGGCAGTGCAGCTCTAAAGTCTGTGGATTGGCTGGGCCAAGTCGGGCAATATATAATAGCTATGTACCATGCCAGAATTCCTACTGAGCCTCCAGTAAACACAGTGTGCAGTTCCAACTTTAGAAAAGCCTTGAATGGCGCGCACATCATGTATAGCTTTATAGCCCACTGCCGAGGGCTATACTCATTGTTAAAGTCCCTGAATCCGGATTAATGGCTCGAGTCACAGGCGGGACCTATAACGAGTGAGAGGGCTTTTAACAACTGGTATAGCCCGAGTCACAAGGGCTATAAGGCTTTTAGAACATTCCACCCACTATGGGTAGAATGTTCTAAATTAAAAAGGAGAAACATGAAGACAAACATTGGAATGTTGGAGTTCCAGGCTTATACCAGCCATTATAAGCCCAGAGCTACTCCGTTGTCTTCAATGGAGCTCTAAACATTCCAAAGTTCTAATTTCCTTTATATCCCCGTTACATATGCACTGGTCCGACCTGTCATTTAAAGTTCAGCTTTGATGGGACTGAATCATTCACATATCAGGTCTTGTTTAAGGAATAACATAAAACCAAACCTTTCTCATCTTCATTGCCCTGTCCTGAACAGACCTTCCCTTGGGAGGGTACTAAAGTCAGTCAGCCTCTGGGAGAGGAGGCAGAGTGAAGATATGGAGGTAGGAGAGGACCAAGAGGTTGAGAAGAGGAAGGGAAAGAAGGAGAAGTAGAAAGAACAGACAGGAGGAGGGAGCGTTCTTGGCGATACTGAAAATGAGAGCAGAAGTGGATTCAGACGGTGTGGAGAAAGATGAGGACCGGAAGAGGAGAAAAATAAACAAGAGCAAATGGGGGAAGAATGTGTGGTGTAAGGAAGACAAACAGAACAGGTGGAGCTATTGGCAGAAGAAGATGAGCAAAAGGCAAGGGAAGAAGGATAGAGGTTAAAGGGAAACAGCAGGGGAAGTAGAGCTGGGGAAAAAGACAAATAACTAGAGCAAAAGAGCAGAAAAGGAAAGAAGCGAAGGGAGAAAGAGAGGAAAGAGGCACGGAGAAAGGGAAAGAAGAGAGCGGTGAGGAGAGCAAAAGGAGAAAGAGTCAGAGGGTGGTATAGACATAAAAAGAGGGGTAAACAAGCAAGAAAGGAAGGAATAACAAAGACTTGAAAGAGAAGAAAGTTGCGGCAAGACATGGGGACAGGAGGTGCAAAGAAGGTATATCAGATTCAGATTGGATGGGAAAGAGAAGACTGAGAGAAACGATTCAGGTGGATGGGCAGTGAAAGAAGCTGGCCTATAGTTTTTTTAGAATCATGTCCCTAAAATGTCAAGTGGGTCTGGGGAGAATCAGTCAAATCTCAGACTGTACCTGACACATGCCTACTGCCAGCAGGATGGTTCTTCGAGATGAGGGCTGCCTGCTATTAAAATGCATTGCTCTGGAGGGTGTGAGTTTGAAACCTCTAAGGCAAGCTTAGCTCCCCCTCCTCTAGGGTCAGTAAACCGTGAACCACAAACTCAATATCATCTGTTATTTACAGAATTTAGAAACAGCAACGTAAGCTATATAAAACAATTTATTAATGTGTTATCCTTCCTCAGCTTAACCTATCTTTTAGAAATTGGCCTTGCAAGTGACTGACTTTATCCTAGTCATATTGGCCTGTCAGAAAAAAAAGCATAGGGGTAAATTTTCTAACCAGCAAGATTATTGCAATACAAATATACCTAATAGAGCTCTGGGCTATGGCTTAATTATGCTTTTTATTAATATTATTATTATGCGTTTCACTGATGCACAAGGAGAATTGTTCTTCTAAGGGCACTTGAATGTTCCCAAAGAGGAAGAAAGGTCAAGTGATTTCACATCCTGTGATGTTCTTGTGATGTCAATTCCTGTGATATCAGGTTATTTGCAAATAAGAGGGACCTCGCGCTTTCCCCTTTCTGCTCAGGTTCTCTAAAATCCTAGTATCGGCCATCCATCGTACTCTGAGATAATTATATGTCACTATGCTATCCAAGGGCTCAGCATGCGCTTGACCTCCTTTCACCATCTGTCAGTCTGAGCAGGTTGCAACCCACCTTACTGTAAAAGGGCTAAGAAATCACCTAACTTCCGGTTCTTTTAGGCGGGCTCTTTCTGTACTACACAAGGGCTCACCAAACAGTGAATCTCCTGTCGCTGCTTGCCAAGCCAGTTAGTTCTGTCTCCCTATACTTTACAAAGAGTTCAGTAAGCACCAGTGCTTAATTTGTTAAAAAAATAAGTGCCGAGGCCTTCATCAGGAGGTCACCACATTTTGCACCACACATCGCCACTGTACTTACACAACTACTAACCATCACAATGAAGTGTGACAATTCAGATTGTTTGAGGCCGCCAAAGCTTTAAGAATGGCTTGGGTGGCAGGTATTGTTCTTAATGTATATTGAATTAACAAAAAAACTGCCTATTCTTCTCATCTTTAAATTACACAAACAGCGCCACCATGTGGCAGCTGTCATAAGTGCTGGTTCAGGCAATTGAGTGCAGGTGCTGGCAATTAAGTTTTGGTGCGGATCACCGGAAACCACCGGCTCAAATTAAGCACTGGTAAGCACCACACTTCTTTTCACTGATTGACAGTTTCAGCTGGCTCTACCTCAAAATTCTTTAACAGGGCTCTGTAAGGCTCATTCTTAAAGTCACTGTCAATTCAGCGAAACCTGGATTTCATTATGCTGTACCAGGGTTCAGCAAGACCCTGCCCTCCTGTCATTGCTCGTCAATCAAAGCTAACTCTGTCTCACTTTACTGCAAGTGTTTGACTTCCTACCACTGTCTGTCAATTTGAGCTGCCTCTATCTTGCTATACCTTATAATACGGGTCAAGCGCCTGATTTCCTGCTGCCATCTGTCAATCAGATCTCATCATACAAGCAGCTGGACAAGCTAATGCTTCCATGTCATCCTGTCAGTTAGAGCTGGTTCTACCTTACCCTGCTATGCAAGATCTTACCCATTGTCTGACATGCTGCCACTTAGCCTTGCCAGACGTTTTTGCAGGACCTGGTACATTCATGGCACCACTTCTCTGTCTGCCTGGTGACGCAGCACCAGTGTCCCTTCGAGACATTAGGACCATGGCATTTGAGCAAGGCTACTTTGTCCCAATTACCTTCTAATTAGGTTTTGGTGGTGGGGAAATTAAGCAGTTCTTTTGTTAGATTGCCTAGAGTTCCCTACCTGTGCTCTCTCTGATCAAGAAAACTTTTAGGGTCTCTTATGTTCTTTTTGTTGTTCAATAACTTGCACTGCATGTCAAGTATTCAGTTAGTGGCCTGCATTGTCATGCCAGAAAGGAGGATAATGCGCCTTTCCCTTTTATTTGAGATCAGTCTGAGCTGTATATTCACAGTTACATTCTCTCTACTTACGAAATGTACCTCACAGCCTTCTGAGCTGCATGAAACTTCAATGATCGAACAAGCCACATGTTCCATGGTGGTGCTGTTTATTGTGGGAAGCAGTGGCATTACTTTAGCCCCCGCAGTACTTGCAGGGTGGGGGGGAGGCAGGGGGCTCGGGAGCTCCAGGGGGCCTCCTCCGGCACTGTGCACAGGTGGCGAGCCCCTGGCCTGAGAGCTCCCCAAAGGGTCCGGGGACCATTTCCATGAACTTTGCAGGGGGGTCCCCTCAGGTTTCGTTACGCCACTGGTCACAAGGCCAGTCCTGGAGCATGCTGCATGTAGCTGCCAGGCTTATGTCTTGACAAGAATGAGACCTTGAGCCCAACCATCCCTTTCCCCACCACCCTGATGCGTGTATAGTATAACAATCATTCCCTGCAGAATTGTGAGGGGGGGCACGCCACACATACGACCAGCCTACAATCTGTAGCTAATTTGAGCTGGTGTTTGCCAGTGGACAGCACCAGCACTCATTCGTGGAAGCCAGCACCTTGGCACATTGAACCCAAGTACAGCATTTCCTTCCTATGTAAATTTAAAAAGCTGCATAATTTGTTTTTTGGCCTTGGGAATAATGAAAAAGTAGCTATTATCATGAGAGATGCTGTCCTTCTTATATCAGGCTGGGTGCGCCACTGCAGTCCTTCTGCAGCTGGTGTATGGCACGTATTGCACAGATGGTCAATTGTGCGAAAAAGAACCTGTAAGGGTGAGATAAAGGGGCAGGGAGTGTCTTGTGGTGGATAAAAGAGGCATGGGATGGAATCCAGTGCTTAATTTGTAAAAAAAATAAGTGCCAGGCCCTACGTCAGGAGGCTAGTGCAGCTCACACTCCTGCCAGTGCTGCCAACGACAGTACCAACACAACTTCTAACAATCACACTTGTATAACGACACTTCAGACTCTTCCATGCCCCAAAGCTATAAGAATAGCTTGGACGCAAGGTATTCGCCACTTGTAATGCAGTGCCGGCAGCCGCACAACAAAGGTGGGGGGGGGTGCGGGGGGGAGGGAGAATGGGTGGGAAATTGAGGATAAAATATCAAATAAAAACTTACCTCTCGCTGCCCCCGCGCCGACGACCACCTCACTGCTTCACTCCTAGCAGTCTCTGGGAAGGCACAGGCTGACCAGCCAATCCAAATTCTTCTCTCATGCTATCAGAGCACCGCCAGGATTGGTCTGATAGCCCTGGTCTGCCGCTCAGACACTGCCTGGGAGCTAGCAGCTTTTACTACAACCCGTCTGAAAACAGCTGGGTTGGAGAAATAGAAGTGCGCACATCTGTTTGGCCTGCCTAAGACAGCCGGGCAAACTTACATACGCACTTCTAAGTCCCCACCACTCCTGCCTGTCATGGCCGGGCCCCGCATGCATGCGCTATCAGCCAGAGTCCCTCACAGAAAAATAAAATGATATTATTGTTTTAGTATCATTTTATTTTTCTATGACATACTCTGACCAGTGGGGCGACGCTCCTCCGCCATTGCGGAGGAGCCACCCCTATTGCATTGTATTTTGAATTACTAAACAACCGTTGTGCTCATCTCTAAATCAGAGAAACAGCGCCACCTTGTGGCAGACAGACATAAGTGCCGATGTTGACAATCAAATGCCTGTCCTGAGTACCGGAAACCACCGGCACCCTTGGAATCAGGACTACTCTGCTTGGCATTTGGCACCCGCTGTGGGCTTCCAAACAAATCTTTGGGCCCCGGCACTTATTCTCTTGGATATTTAGCACTGTAATATGCTTCTCTCAGTAAGAGAATATGTGTGTTCCTGGAGAAGACCACATTGGGCATTAATCTAATCTGATTTCCGGAAAGTAGTTCTGAGGGCTGAGGAAGCAGGTTGAAAAAAATCTCTCATCGTCATTTCAGGTCTCAGCTTCATGCTACAAGGAAGCCTGCTCCTAAACCCCCAGAGAGCCTGTCATCGTTTGTCCGTGTCACATTAGTTGAAAAATGTAATGAATGCGGGGAAGGACGGAACCCAAAACGTATGCTCATAAAGCCTGGGTAAACATGGTCAAAACAACACCTCATAACTCCTGGTTTATGGTACTGCATATTATTTGTGTTTTCTCTTTGTGAATTAAAAGTAAAAAATTTGGTTTAAGCATTAACTATCTGAATTTGCAGTGCTTTGGCGCCATCAAGTGGCAAAGTTACAAGCTGCAGGCAAGTGAAAAAAATCACATCACAGAAAGTATCTTTCTTCTATGCTTCTTTATTTTGCTGTGTTCAGGGGCGCTGGAACTAGAAGTGCTGGAGATGCTAGAGCACTCCCAGAATAACCTTGCAGGGCTTCCAAATGAGAATGATCAATAAAAAGGTTTGTAATTTTCTTAAAATCTTGTAGCATTTGCTGTGCATTCAAAGACAGAGCTCAAATGTAAGGCAATGTTTTCTGGAAAAGAGCTGTTTATTCTTTTTTTTTTCTTCAAAATTGAGATTGTGTTTACATTTTCTTCTCTTACTGCAAAGTGAGTGAATTTTGCAACCAACTGACAGTCTTCCTGGGGCACAAGGATTGTGAAAGAAGAAGGCTGCAGCACGTCAAATGTTTTCTAACACAACAAAATCGGAATACTTGGGATTTTACAGATGTTTCAAAATATGTCAGCTGCAAATAAAGAGCAAATGACTAATGTATATAAAAACAAGTCAAACTCTGGAAAAACACACAGTTGCAAGTGAGGTGGTATTTTTTTTCAAATTGTAAGGCATGACAGAAATAAACCTTTTAATAGGATCAAAACAAACCAAAACACTTTACTTGATGAATGTGATAAATATACAGAGAAACCACATTTCCACTGGTTATTTGTGCACCCTATAGGTTGTGATGTATGCAAATGTAACGGTTATTTCAAGTAGACGTTTCAATAGAAAATGTGCACTCTGTAAGTGTCAGCACCCCCACTTCATATCTTTACTACTATATTTAGGACAATGTGCTGGAAAATGCAGCACTAGGGACATACTACTACCCAAACCATTCTCCTGCTGGTTGGACTTGGCTAATTTGCTACACTTCATGAACCACTTGCTTTGATATTCCACAAACCCTGTTACTTCAGTGGCATAACTTTCATGGTAGCACCCCCCACTCTGAATATTGTTCCAGCCCCATTGGCTGTGTTTGCCGTTTGAGTTCATCACATAAAATACAAACTTCATCTTCTGACTTCTTTTCATATTAAATAATCTTCTTTGAGGGTACAGATTAATGTTGCTAACACAGTCTGCTAACCAAAGGGGGCCCTAGTCACACCTTCCATATTGTTGTAGCCCAATATGTTGCATATTTAAAGGATTTTTTTTGCTAGGACAGCTGGGGGCAACCGACACAAATTTACCCAATTACCAACAATTCTCCTAAAAAACAGGTACATGAATTGGCTTTGCTACTGCTTTTTTGTGTGCTTGAGTACATTACCCTGGTCTGTGCTGGGAGCACCCAAATAGTCTGTACGCTGATGCAAGTAAGGAGCATGAGCCAAATCTGTAATCAAGTGCCAGGTATCTGTTGTCTCTATAAAGGTTTCCCAACACACTGCCTCCATTCTCAGCCCACACTATTTCTCTCTCTCACTTTCAAACTTTCAACATGTCTCGCTCTCTCTCTCTCTTTCTCTCTCTCTCCCTCCCTCTCTCTCTCTCATTCTCCCTCTGTCTCCCTCTTTTTGCCACTGTTTGCCGTAATGGTAACCTACTATGACAATAACGGTGGGGAAGGGGGTGGGGCATTTTCCATAACCTCTGGGTTGTGGAAGACGATTTGCGGTATTCTGTTTGTAAATTTGTAATTTGGTGAGCACAATATGATCAAAAGGGAGAAACATTGGAAACAAGACAGAATTGATATTAATCTTAAAAAGTATTTATTCCTTCATGTTTGTCAACAGTGCCTTGGAAGTATTACTTCCCTAAATTTCCAGTAATTATTAAATAATCACAAAAAATATTTTGCTCCCATTTCACACACATTCAAAAATGGTGTCATTTTAAACACTGAACCAAAGGACAAATATTCTGTTAGAGGAAATACTGGGCATCAAAAATGTTGTAAGAAAGGCTTGTGTGGCTCATAAATACCACCATCAGAAATATTGCCAGCACCTTAATATTAATGTCTCATTGTGCTACTTTCCCAAAACTGAACCTTGCTAGTTAGTGTGCCCTTTTGAAAAACACGTCCAAGATTAAGCATAAAATATATTGTGTCAGAGGTATGATCCAACCAAGTACAATTTGGTATCTTACTCCATCTCATGCCCTCGCCTTTGGGTCGCCAAATTGCTCCATGTTGACAGATCACCATGTTTCAAGGCCTCTCCTTTTATAAATTATTATTTTCTGTTTTGTTTGTCCAGTTTGGTCCACTGAAATCAAATGAAGAATACAACTAAAAAGAAATCACTAATATATGATGGCGTGGCGTGACATTGCAACCCCACCTCTAACACTGTCAAATATGGGCAAAATCACTGCTGGGCCCAGCCCTTTTAGCTTTGACCATATGCTGTTCCACACAATCTCCTAATTGCCTCCACTGCATACTAACCAGGATTGGTACCTTCAAATGTCAGGCTGGGTTTGTAAGGTGGTGCTGATGGTAATGTGTGCTAAAGCCAGTCTGCCACTGAGGCTTCCCATCTCCCAAGTGAGTTGTGATAATGTATAATATTTAGTTAATGCATACCTTTCTGTATGTTAGTATCTATTATTGAAAGTGTGCTATTGTTTATTATTTTTAATAAAATTGGTGAACTGTTGTCATCTGATGTATCTATAGTGTGTGACTGTATTACCTTTTGAAATATATAATTTCAAGAGGTATTCCTTTCAATTTTCCTAACTAAAAATGTGAATTGAAATGCTAATTTGTGTTATTTTTGTGACACCTAACAATGTGTACAGTTTGGAAGACTTTATACATCTTACACTCTACTTACAACAAATAACTCAGGCCATCTAAACTTAGGTTGCAAGGATTAAGATAAGACTCCTACCAGTAGTTTAGGGACGTACAGGAGGTTCCGGATGTTTGAAATGGGTGGGCTGTAATACTATGGTGAGCAAACATATTTCAACTCAAAATAAGGAAAGAAATACATAAAAGGGGGAACTGTGATATATGCTGAACTGGGTGTTCCACATATACAGCATGGGTGTTTCTGAGACTATCAGCATGAAGATGCACTTATGCATCTCATTCAACATGTGCATTATTAAAAATGTGAATAATTAATCTACACTTGAACTTACATGTGAATACTGACATGGAGCTAATTCAGATTAAACAATTTTGCTACATGTTAAAGTGTGTTTTTCTGGCTTAGGATAACTAGGCCTCAGGCCTTGACACAATCTTGTTCAAAATGGATGTCACAGCACCAAGTTTATTCTGAATATTTTTCTGGTGGACGTAGTCAAGCAAGCTGTGGATTTCTTTATTTCTGAATGACGCTGTTATCAAAAAAAGCCTGCTAGAGGGCCTCCTGTAACACTTTTTCTATGATCTTTCACTTGCACGCAGTATTGCATTCATTCACAATGGTTCACTGTTGTTTATGTAACTAGTTTGTTCTGACACCTCTAGATGACATTTGCTGAGAGGGACTGAATCAATATATTCATGTAGTGGGTTAGTGCTAAGGTGGTACAGATTTATGACATTTTATCATTTCTGTAATTTGATTTGTTGAAAATGTATTTCGTTGCTCACACCACAATGACTTTGCAGTTTGAATTCTCCTGTAAGGAGAAAATGGCTCTATAAACCCTTGAATTTGAGGTGAGCCAGAGACTTTTCCTGTGCTACTAGGGATGTTGTCCTATTACAGATTTTGCTGCACATTTGAGACTTAACCTATTATTGATTTTGCCTATTATTCTGCATTGCTCCTAATACTGAAAGCCTTCATGGCAATGGTTTATGCATTTAAATTAGGTTTGTTGTGTATGCACTTTACTTATTGTACCTTTTTGAATTTTCTAATAAACCTTCATCATTTTCTAAATTGTTCTCTAGAACTTACTTTTTGAGTCAGTCCTTTCTTTATTTTACTGCATTTTTAAAATGCTGTTGTGTACCTTTTCTGTGAGACACATTGCCTTGTTATTTGAGGATAACACCATCCCTGATCCCACCCAACTACTGGGCGTGCTATAGAGCTCTAAAGTTTAGGGGTACAGCGTGCCCACAGCTTTATGTATTATGAATATGGGGACACTGCGAGTTTCTATGACTGTTTTTGTTGGTTTTGTAATACCTGTTTAATGAAAATATAAAATGTATATATTAAAAAACAGCATTTTAGGGACAGTTATTGGTATGTGGTGCTTGTGGTTATTGCACCTACAGTGCAAACCTCACAATATTGTAAAAGATGTAAGAATAGCATAAGCTAAAAAAATACATGACATATGACATATGATACACGGAAACAGAACGCCTGAAACAGTTATTTTTAAAAAAGGGTTCCTGAGATATGGCAATTATAATGTCCAGAAATTGATTCCCTTTGGATAAATCACATTCAACACATTCACACCTCTGCATACGATCTCAAACCAATATTATTCAATAACCTCAATCCCGATTTCACTTATGGTACCATACAATGAGATATATGTTATAATATTAAAAACAATTGTATTTATTATTGGAATAAATATTACATCATAATATAAAAAAATAAGTTAAAATATACATATTTCTTTCAATATACTATTATTGACACTAAACATTAAAAAAAAAACACTGTTCACTTTGTTTACCTGTTAAACCCCGGAACATTGGAAAACAAATTTAATTAAATTTAAACAACTTTAATAAATAATTTACAATTTACACAAATGCATTAATAATAATTACAAAATTAAAACACAATCCATCTAAAATACCTCCAAAAAATAGCCCCAATAAAAATATTTTCAAAATTAAAATAAAATCTAAACAAAATTCATATTATCAGTATCACTATAAATTTAACAAAAAAAGAATGCAAACTACACAAAAAGTGATATTAATTACAACAATATTATAGTTATCTATATTTTAACTTTGATATGTGATGTAATTTATGATATACTTGATACTGGATATTCCTTTCCTTGACATTATGGTACTCCTGATATTTTGACCTCTATATTAAGGCCAGACGATATTCGAGAGTCGATTTTCAGCAGCTACACTCAAATGAATATATCACAACAGCTATAAAAGGCACTTGTAAAAAAATCAGCCAAACATTAAAGCACTCAAGGACACCACCAACCCATTTAGGTCTCCGTGTAACATATATTGAAAAATAATCTCAGGGTAAACAGATGACTCAAGCAGGATTAAATTTACTGTGATGTGATAACCTCTGCTTCCAGGCTCTAGACAGGATTTGTCCTTTTGCAAAGACTACCACTGGATCTATTGTGCTGCAGAAGATTCCCATAGTCTATTTCAGAGTTCTCACACACATCGATGAAAACCACTGCTTCAGCGATACACTTCCAAGCTGACTAACCAGTTGACAGAGCAAAAAGAGGCAGCTAACAGTCTAAGCTGCCACCTTACCACAAACACACAGACAATTCTTAGGTGATCTGTTATTCCATATGCCACACTCTGCCGCAAGAGCACGCTGTTCCTCATGAAATCTGTTGTGTAAATGATGGAGATGGCAGGGTGCATATCAAAATAATAATGTACACAGCCTCAAGCCTTCTTGTTCTACAACTCCACCACGTTTGAAGAGTATTCAGTGCCTGAGCCACAAATTACTCCTTGTATAGTATGGCAACAGCTGTCTTGACCTCTTTTGTTCTGCTGTCTGGGGCATCCTAAATATAACTAAGCTAACGGGGCCTACCTATACTTTCAATATATGTGAGCCAAAGGATTTTATGAAAACCCTCGAATTGACGTGCTTCAATAAGAACAGCTTTCAAGACCCCAACATTCTGGTTACACCAAATTTAGATCCAGAACATAAGTGGTCTAATCTTTTCTTGCATGTCAGTGGGGTAGATCCCCTCATCTGACTGAAGCACAACCATAGGGGTAGTCCTCGGTATTTATTGATGCTCATGTGAATGTTCCATCAGCAATTGGGGTTTGGTGTTTCCATAGCTCAAAGTTCTGCACCATAAGAAAGCCTATGGTGTCTTTTTAAAGGGGTGTCTAATCTTTGTGATCTGCTGAGACCATGCCTCGGTCAGAAGAGAATCATTCTCAAACAAGTGTAATAGGGGGTGGCTTAAGTGGTGCTGTGCAAAGTTAAAAGAATGCCTTTTCTGGTTCTATTCCCTAGACAAATGACTTTAGTTGCAGAGGTGAATGTTGTGGGGGTCGTTTTTCCTTTTCCATTAAATGCATCACAAATTGGGCTTAGGCTAACCTAAGCTGTGTTTACACTGTCCTCCATCTAGCACCATCACAAATATCATGTGTTCACTTTGTTGTTCTTCTCATTCTAAATAAAGAATTGCAAAACACTCACTAATGAACGGAGAATGTTCACAGAGGCTTTTCTCCCACTGCACCTAACCAAGGACATTTCAACTGTCCAGGCTACTTTATAAAATGCATCAATGTGGATGCTCGAATAGATTGTGAGAATGCCTGCAAACTCAATGTATTACTACCATGAGAGAAACTCCAAATGTATTCTGTAGTAAAATGTTTCTACTTGGTCGTTCCCTATTGCTGCATATCATGAGAAGTGTGTACTGATGTACAATGTATGAATGTCTTTGTCTAAAGTCCTATAAAAGGATGTGTTGATTTCTATGTAGGAAATATGGCATATTCTATGTAATCTGCCTGTTACTTCTTTATATAAAGGATTGAAATGACAACCTTTGTCTGTCATTCTTCCAAGAATCTTTATCATCTGCTACTGAACCTAATTGATTTAACAGAAGTGACTGCTCCAGTCTGGGAGTACAAAGGTCCATATCGTGACTACACCACTCCTGGTCCTAGCTACTGGCGTGCCCCATGAGTTCGATTTTAGGATACAGTTGGCCACCGACGCTATACAGAAGATTATTGTGCATACAGGCGTCTTGAGCTGCTTATAGCCAATTGTAACATGTAGAATTTTGCAGCTATGGTAGATTTTCTTAGAAGCAGTGCCTGTAGTACTGTGAATAAAAACTTTCTGAACACCTCAAAATGGAAAGAGAATTAGAAATTTAAAAATGATATGCCTTATTGATGCCAACACAGGCGTTTAATGGTGGGGAAAGCTCTGAGAATGTGGTGCCACATGCAACTGTTTAAATTTTGTATGCTTTGAGAATACAATGACCTCATCTACCACCCTCCTAGGTATATTAAACACTTACTAGAAGACTTATCTTACCATACAACCTCTGCTTCCATCTACAACACAGATAACATCTAGCTAGGTGACTACAATCTCCATAACACTCAAAACTACAAAACCATTGGAAACATTCTCTGAAAACGAACAGTCTCACCCAGACTCATGCACCTCATCCTACACCCATGAGTTAAGTAACCATCTTGATGTCTTCCTGACATCTTCCTCCCCTTTCACCTGCTTTGCGCCCCTTCCCATGAACTGGAAAGGCCATCTACACTTTCCTCTCATCCCTCGAAAACATGTTCGCAACCTAACCCTACCGCCAGCACATACAGATCCTCTAATAATATTCCCACTACATCCCCTTCAACTCACCTCTTTGAACCTCCAACTGAACACCTGCTACCACATGGCATCTTCCTTGACACACTTAACAACACAAGCATACCCATTGTAGACAGTGATGCATTTCTTAGTACTAAAAAGTGAACTGGCACACTTGCAACCTGAATTCCTCAGGTGTTCCATCAGGAAAATAGATAATATTTGGTACTCTTCTAGATCACTAAAAGACACTGTGGCTCTCAAAAATGCATGTGTCATGCAAAGAAGCATCATCCACCAGGTCAAATGTGAATACTACAATCAGTGCTTAATTTGAGCTGGTGGTTGCAGCTATGACCCACCGGCACTCATTTTTAGGGACCAACACTTATTTTTCCACCTCAGACTTTCAACCAGAGCTTGAGAGAGAAAAACATAAAAGGGGGAAAGAAAGATGAAGAGAGTAATGGAAAAACAGTGACAAAGGGAGAAAGCGGGGATAAAAAAGAACCCGTAAGTGTGAGTTAAAGCAGCAGCAAGCGTCTGGTGGGGGATTAAAGAGGAATCCGGTGGAATCAAGACCACGCAGCTGTTGTGATCAGCCGCGGGCCTCTGGGGAAAACTTTGGGTCCGACACTTATTACCAGGGCACGAGTTGGGGGTACACGCGGGTGGACGGCGTCCCCCCACTTTTTTCACAGGGTGGACGCCGTCCACCCTGCCAAGAAGTGTGGGCCCACTGTAAAATATGCTGAATTCGTCCCGGTGTAATTTACAAACACTGGGACACATCCTGCAGCGCCTGCACGTTATCTGCTTTCTATCTGCAACAACGTGCAGGCGGGACTGGGCTCTCTTAGTTCTGACTCCTGCTGGGCCCATAACAAAGGCCGAATCGGAGGGGTCATCAGGCCTCCTTTTGTTGGAGTCTCCTGGCTGGGAGCAGTCAGGAGCCTCACACCTGATGCAAATGCAGCGGAGGGGAAACAAAGGCTCACACCTTGTTAGCACTTCACACATACTGAAGAGAGGCAGCTTTTACCTTTGTTCAGGATCTGTTTAGGAGATATGCATGCACTGTAAAAACTTCAGATGTGTTGATGTTTCCCAGCATTTGCACAAAATAAATAGCATTTATATAGCGCTTACTACCCCTGAGGAGGCGTTGTAATAATTTAAATATCACTATTTCTTTTAAAGCACTATGGCTAGAGAAAACTTAACGCTGATAAAAGGTAACATTGTTTTATGTGTAGCGTACAAAAGTGTGAATCTTCTGCCTAAATCAGGAAGGTTTGCAAGTATGCTCGAAATGTGCTCAAATGTACTCATGATACACCTGCTAAACATATCTGTGAGGACTTAAGATCTGATGTCACTTCTTGTGATGCCAGTTCCTGTGATGTCACGCGCTGTGATGTCACGCGCCGCGATTTCACGCGCCGCGATGTCACGCACTGCGATGCCACGCACTGCGATGCCACGCACTGCGATGCCACTTGCATACTGATTTACTAGGTTAGTCCCCCCACTTCTTTTTTTAGCACTTGTGCCCTGCTTATTACTTTACAAATTAGGCACTATCTACAATAAAGCCATTAGAGAACTAAAGCAACATGCTTTTTCAAGCATCCATACACCGCATCAATCTGCTCTCACTCCCTAGCAATTCTTGTTCCATTGAGAAAGCTATTAATATGAACAACTCGTTCAGTAATAACAGCACAACAGTGCACGGAATCGTTGATCTTGCTAACTTTCCCAACAACCTCAGACTCCCCCCCACGAGATTACATCATGTAAAACTCCTTTTGGAGCATTTCAGGAATGACAACCCAAAATACATTCTCTAGCTCTTCAAAAAATATTTTTGTTGATTACACACTCCAGGCATCCATCATTAAATCCATCACTCAGGCAGCTGCAGCTCCTTATTTAGAAATTGTTAATACCTCCCTTCACACCAGTGCTTTCTCATTTGCAGTGAAGACAGACCAAGTCCTTCCCTACTAAATAAACCCAATCTTCTGCCAGCTCATTCTCTGATGTCCATGAGTAGCCAACATAGCAGGGATGCAGGCAGTAACCTCTCAGCCCCATGCATCTGGATGGCTGCTGATACTGGGGCGCAGTCTGTCACATGTCAAGATCCTGGGTCCTGGAGGCCAATGAAGATTCAGTAGAATCCTTGAAGAATTTGGGACAGTATTATAAAAAGGTTCAGGACACGCATTTATGTGTTTCCTATTTTGAAGACCCATGGCACTGTGGTGTTAAGGCCACAGACTCTAGTGTGGCATCATCCTATTACATAATATGGGTCGCACTGGTGCAAAATGTGCACGGCAGGATACCTGGTGGGTAGTTTGTCATTGGGAAGTGACAGCAATAGCAAAGAAGGTTTCAGGAGGTACACTAATAGTGCGCTAGATAGGAGGTGGCACCAGAGAGGAAGCGGGGTAAGAGTCACTGAGACCCCCCAGGCACCCTCCCACAGTGGGAGCACTCAGAAACTCCACCCATCTGTGAGTGAATGCCAGCCACCTCTTCCTAGTTGACTGGGACAACCTGCATTAAAAGACATTTTCAAAACATAACTCTGTCTCTCAGTGATGCACTCTTCCCAGCCCAGGGCAGGCGCGATCTGTCAGAATTTGTGCCTGTGCTGTGGACAGGGCATTTTCTCCTGTGCATGTCTGTGCCATGCGCACGCAAATGAGGGTGCACTGAGGCACTGCCATGGAAATTGCACCCAATCTGTCCATGTACTAAAACACTGATAGGATGGGGTTCTCAGACCCAGTTAGTTATCTGGTGTGCCCTTGGTCTGGGAGGCAGGAAATCTAATCTGTTGAATGGTGTTTCAGTGCCCATAGGGAGTTGGCTTCATGCAGGTAGATAATTAGCTGTATATTTGGTACTCTGGCGTTTTAGGAAGCGCTGGCATGACATCTGAGTGACTGGACACTTGATATGTTGGTCTATCAGACACCAATAACATGTGACTGACTCTGCCCCATTACCTTAGAGGTGAGATTGACATAAAACTGGCACTATCCAGAGACTTCATGCCTACACATGTATGCCTGGCATATCAAAGACTCAAAGGTGAGCATAGCATGTAGGTGACTCCGCACCAAACTCACGTGCCCTTTAAATGGGTAGCCCAAAAATCCCAAAACTTCAATCTTTTATCCCACACCCCTGAGTGCCATGCATTACTATTCTATATAGTCTTTATACCTGTATACTTCTATATTGCACATGAAATCCCAACTAATGCTGATGACAACGATGCTTCATTTTTAGGGTCCATAATATAGAAAATGGAATATGCATTAATGTTCATTGTACTTGTGTGGGGGCATAAGTAGTAAAGAAAAATGTCTGACTTCAGAGCAAAAGGGTAAACCAGGCCTTGTTGGAAAGGTTGTACAAGATTGTTTCAAACCCTTATTCACACTCTTTCCGATAAAGTGACATCTATTCACCAAGGCCCTCATTTAGAGTATGGTAGTTAGCCCTTCGCTGCCCTGGTGGAAGACTGACCACCTTACTGAGCGACTTCTGCCAGGCAGGTGAAGATCTCTGTGCCTTCAGTACAGCCCTGTCACAGTGGCTGTTTCAGGCAATGAAACTATGCTCAGTGGTCACCATGTTTGCTGCACCCGCTGAGCAAAGTTTTTAAAAATCTTCAAAAACAAAGCAGAAGTTTATTATTGACAAACAAGAAATATCCTGGACATGCTTGGAGTTTTCTTTCGGAGCGTTAGGGTTATTTAATTGATTATGTGTCTGGAACCACAAGACTTTCCCTGGCAGTCCCGAAAAGGAAAAATCATTCCATAGCATCCTCCCATAAAAGTGTCTGGTGGGCTGAGGCACTTTGGCCAATGGCCCAATATCGGACGGCCCATCAAGTCAAAGGTTTTGTCAGCAACATGGCACTTCAACCAACTCCAAATAGAGCAGTGGGACACATGGCACATTCTTTTCAGAATATTCCATCTCCCAAACTCCAAATGATGCCATTTTAATAAAAGAATGAAGGTCTTTATTTGTTACTGTCCATCAATACTTATAATTTAAGTTAAGCTTGTCAAATATTTTACACAAGACCTTAAAAGGTAAACTCTACTGGGAGTATTTTCCATTTATTTTAAACAAAAAAATTCAGTCTCCAATCCATAGTTAATAAATTGTGATACCGATTTGCATTTTGACTACTTTTTTTCAATATTTCTATAGTGACGTGATCAGTCTGTGTATTCATGGGCTGCTGTGAGAATGCGATGATGCATGGAATGTCGGTGTCTGTGTGCTAGGAGAGTTGGAGAGAGAATGGAGCCCTTACAGGAACTACCTGCTGTGGCCATCTTGAGACTGGCCTCCACAACAACCAGGCAGCGCCAGAATGGCCGGTGTGACAGGTCAGTGTGCAGGCCTATTTTCTGGCTGCTTGTAGGCCTGTGTTATGATCTGGTGGGCTGGTTGTTTCTGTTGATTTCGCTGGTATTACACAAGCTTTGCTTGCAGCAAGCACAAGTTAATGCATACTTCCATGCCTTGCAAAACGCCTATACAGCATGTCTTTAAAAATTCAAAACTGCCCCTGTTCGCAAATGTGGGACACTTTTTAAGCTATCTGATTCACTAATAGGGGGTCCCTTTTATTTTGGTCTCATGGCTTGTCTGTAGCTATGCATGAAATACAGAATAACTTCAAGGGCACCAGACTCTTGTATAATAAAGTCAATGCACTCCAGCTACAAGAATTTCTCCACGACGAACGGAGGAAAGGGGTCGTATTCACTGTGCACGGAACAGGTCTTTCCCTTTTGGAATTATGATTTTGACAAATTGCACCAATAACTACCTAAATTGCTTACACTGGGTCTTCAGCCTGCTTATTGCTGGGAGCAGTAGTGGCTACTGTGACAGCGCGCGATTAAGGGCTCCCCGGGAGGGAAAGGGGTCATGACACGCCGGCCACCTGCAGCGGTTTAAGCTGATGCCCTGCTCTCAATCTGTGACCTCCAATCACCGCGCGCATCAGCAGAAATCCCCGGCGATATCCTCAGGATAAACCCCAGAGTAATTTTGTGCATAATAGTCACGTTAGAAGCGCTGCGCTCGCGCGCGCGAGACAAAGCAGGTCACCGCTGACGAATGAGGTGGTAGATTTCCCCAGAGCCGTCTCTGCTATGCCTGCCACACAAGCATTAAAGAAAGACGACAGCGACAAAACGTGAAAAGTGAATTTTGCCTCGTGCTGCCAATTATGCCTAATAGTCACGAAATACAGTTCCTGTGCTCGTGTCTCCACCATACAACACGGGTAACCGCCTTAAATAGTCATAACATGAATTTCTGGTTAAATTTGTTTATGCGTCAATATGTTCGCATCAAAATCGAATTAAAAAGTCTTCCTCATTTCCCAATATAAATGCTCCACAGAAATGTCATGTGCTGGTTAACTCCTACAGGTAGTTACCATGTATTTTAATCGCATACATTCCCATTGATAAACGCTACGAATTATCATTTCAATTAAACTTACCTAAAGTGTGCATGCATATATATCCATACGCACCTAGCCTCTCTTTGAACAGTTCACGTTTATTAGACTGCGTCACTCCCCTATATAGAGACCAGTCTCGTGTTTGTCTTCCCTATGCTGCTAGACTCTTCCCATGTATAATCCTGCCCTTAACCTCTCAAACCGCATTCATTTTGTTGCATAAGCAGTGCTGCTGTGCTGTAGATAGTTTGCATTTATGAGCCTTCGCTAATATCCTCATTTACAGTTTCTTCAGCGCTATATTTAGAAATTCGCATATGCAGTGCAGGGGTTTCTGTTACTTCAGAGTATCCACCGCTGCGGTGGGCACACTGAAGCACTGTAAAGAAGGCGCCATGTTTGTTTGAGTCGCTGAGCATTCACTTTTTTTTAAAACTTTTTTTTTTTGCTTTTCTGAAGCAACTTTGAAAAAAAAAAAAATGACCCGACAGGGAGTTTTCTGCTTACACATTAGAGTCATTGTTTTCAATGCCTCCGTCAGCCATGTCTAGGAGGGAAAATCCAGTGTTCTGAGTGGGGAAAATAAAGTAGGGGATCTGTGGGTGTAGAATCAGAGGGCAGGAATAACCCGAGGTTTGGGTCAGAGGGCAGAGTCAGAGGTGTGGCCAGAAAGAGCAAAACATTCCAATTTTTAGTATTTGGCATTTCACTGACCAGTTACAGCATTTTACATTATTTAATTCAACCAATGAATACACATGTTTATTTAAGGTTTAATATGAGTTGTTGACAATAAAATACATTCACAAAGTGGGATGTTTCCGATCACAAAATGTTTCAAAACCGCTTAAAAGTGGAATCACAAGCCATTTGTCTCTGAGCCATGCAGTTTCTGTCATCAGCACTTCTCCCTTTTTCCACAAGAGCAGTTCAAACATGAATGGCAAAATATCCTAGAGTGCAAATGTTTTCCACATAATTATGGCTCTGCCATATTTGCCACATAATACATCCTCTGCTGCATAATCTGACGATTTTAACAAAAAAATATTTGTAGCTCAAATGGATCAAAAGGTACTAAAAATGTGATTTGTGTTGCTGCGAAGTGGAGGGCCCTTTGCAAAGATTGACTGGTCACCTTTCTCACTGCTGCATTTGTATGTTACACTGGTACTAATGAGGCAACATCTTTGCAGAGACTGTTAGTATGTGTAAAAATGTCAAAATAAGAAAGCATCAGAAATGTACCGCATTACGCTGCAGCCTTTTTTTTGCTGCATAATTTAGTCAACACTGCAACATAATTTTGTCCCCCATTGCTGCATAATTCCAGTGGCGCCAAAGCAGGCAGCACATGTTAAAAGTGCTTGTGCACGAAGCAGAGAAGCGGTGAAGTTTGCAAACCTAGTTTGTGTGCGTACAAATCCTGCATTGCTGATCCCTGGTGAGTTGCGCTACTACCAGCCGCGGCCCGTGCAGGTAAGAGCGGTGGGGCGGTGGAACCGGGTTTGGGAGGGGATTCGACAGACGACCATGAGGGAAATTTATATAAATAATTAATTTTCCCTTGTCGTAGTCTGTCGAAATCTCCTCCTCCCCCCCGGCCCCACCGCCCCAAAGCTCTTACCTGCACGGGCCGCAGCTGGCTACTACTGCTGAAACAAGGCCAATGGAGGCACCAATGGGTGAGGCAGACTGGCCTCAAGGTGCCTGTGACCTCAGTGACAGAGTCACTGTTGCTCTAGGGTGTGCTGCTTTGTAGGCCTGCCTGCAAGACTGGAGTGGAATTCCAGTATGGACTGTGGTGGCCTCTCAAGGTTAACCCACACTTGCCACCGCTAGGGTCCACCTGCTGGTGCCACTCAGGGCTTCTAAGGTCTAAGGTCTATGTGGCCTTCAAAGGTCTAGCATGGGAATGTGCTCTCTCAGGAGAGTGGTCTGGTGGACTTGTCATGAAGGCTGAACCTGGTTCTCCAGTTCCAAATTCGGCAGCTCTGGCCATAGTGCCACATACTTTCTCCCACTGAACACCATCCTGCCCCACTGAGAGAAACTCGCACTAACTTCAGCCACAACCCAATTGTGCCCCGCTATAAACACCTGGATGCGACTCAATTCAAATTATGCTCTAGAAAAGAGGAATATGCCGCCTGGAAAAAAAAAGTAACAACATCCTGGAAAAAACAAATACTCATAGCGAATGCAAGATTAAGTAAAGCATGTGAATTGTAAACAGAACAACATGGCTACCTTAGTGCTTTTGCAATCATTATTCAGAAATCAACCACATATTGCAGGTATTGCAGGACCTCCAGGAATGGTGCACTTCCCCACCAGGGGAAAACAATGCTGTTCAGGGAAAGACGAGAAAACGAAAGTAGCTCTTTACTGGCAAACTCTGTAAAGTGGCACTTATGTGTTTGGGTGTGAATAAAACCAATCTGGCCACTTTGTGACTACTCTGTCTTGCTTTATTTAGTTATTTATTTTTCGTATTTTGAACCTTTTTTTTCTCTTTGTCCCGAGGCTGCACTTTGGAATAGAAAAATGTCAGAAAAGACATTTCCAGCAAAAGTGTTTCTTTCTTTTTTGGATCCATTTCACAGGGGAATGAATGGAGGAAAGGAGAGGGTAAGAGCCGTTTCTTGAAGTCATGGTGTTCTGCAAGTGAGGAGGAGCGAGACAGAGACAGAAAGAGAGGGAATAAGAGGAAGAAAGAGGGATGGGGGGCAGCTGCCAGTGGCGTAGAAGTGGACACTGTCCTAGTCTTCTCTGGGCAAGAAGGAAAAGACAGAGTCCTTTTCCTTTAGTGCCCACACTGCCCTTTCCCAAATGGCCACGAACGGCCGAGCCGAGATAGAGGGGGGCTGTTACCACAGTTGCTTCACATCCCTGTGGTGGAAATTTTGCCAGGTAAACAGTGTCAGAGGTCAGAGAAAACTAAGGCTCCACTGTTGAAATCCAGTTGTTCCCCTGAGTCTAAATGAGGCAGATGAACTGCAAGTTTGGCAGGAATATAAACCACTCTTATATGATACTTTATGTTATTTTCATTTGTCCAGTGCCTTCTGCTATTAATCGGATCCTTTCGAGCACTCTGGGCATCCTTTCGTATGTAGTGGGGACTACCATCATTCAATTGTGGATGTATTTTGTATGTGTTTGGTCGGGTGAGGTGAGCAGAGTTGGTTCAATCGTTAATTTAGAAGTGGCTAGATGGGTGAGGCGAAGGACTTTTCTGCTATTTCGTTGGATTAGGTGAACAGTTGTCCACTGCTAGGCCAATGAAGAAGGGTTATTATGACTGCTAGTTTCCAAACAAATGATATTTTGTACGTGTGAGATGTTAAATGGACTGCATGATGGGTGTTTCATCAGTGGGAAACAGCGTTTACAACGCTGCCATTACATCGAGTTCCTTTTACAACACGGTCGTTACAACGACTGCGTTGTTAGAAAGCGATGCCTTTACATCGTAAGTCATTAGATTGACTTGCTGTAGGGGGCGCTCTAACCTAAGGAACAGTGTAATTTACTATTCCAACACCTTCCCTACTGTTGCGCAGGCTGGAGTTGGAATAGTAAATGATACTATTCCTAAGTCCAGCGCGCCCCTACAGCAAGTTCGATCTAATGACTTGTGATGTAAAGGTATCAGTCGTTTCTAACAACGCAGGTCGTTGTAACGACCACGTTGTAATAGAACGCGATGTAATAACATGCGATGTAACATGCTATATTCTTAATCAGTCCTTTGGGAGAGAAGGAAGGTGAGAACAGAAGGCAAGATGCAAACAATGTGGAACATATTTATATAGTCATGCAACTAATGTAATTTGAAAAATGATAATAATTTGATCTAAAGATTCAGATTAACACTAACTCAAAAATCCACTCTCTTTGTAGTGTCAACTCTTGTGGGCTATCAGGTGGTGAAAACAAAAGTAATGGTGCAAAATGTCCTCTTTTGTGGTTGTTGCTCTTAATCACCTCCATTTTCTAGGCTAGCAGCTTGAATGGCCCAGCACCCACATCTGTCTGCTCTTATTGCACATGCTCTGGGAAGAAAAGCATTCAATAAGATACCTACTCCTTTGACTGTACTGGCAGCTCATGTGGCACTGGGCTGGAACTCAATCCTTTCCCTGCACCAGTAGCTTTTGTGCACTGTATTTACAGGTTAGGATGTCTCCTCCAGCACAAACAACTGCAGAGTTGACTCACTTAGAGAGGGTGAAACTGACAGTCTTGTTGTAGCAATGGCTCTAATGTCTTACGCGTTTCTGCTCTTTCAATAATGTATGTAGTATATTTTATCAAACTACGGATCGCTGTCCATACGGCCTGGCTAGAGATGCCTTATCCTTGGCTAACCCATACTTGTTGTGAGAAATTGGGTTACTGGTTGAAGGGGGTGATACCTTGCTCAAGCAGCAACCCAATCCTTGACAGGGTGAGGCACAATCAGACCCCAAATTAACCTGTGCTCAACCCTCCTGTAGCTTAGCACAGAGCAGTCAGGCCTAACTTAGCGGCAATGTGAAAAGTATTTATGCACCACTTCAAACTGCAATAAAGGCAAAACACCACACAAGAAAAATCTCATGCTAATTTTGAAAAATAGAGTGAATTATAATAAACAAAAAAGACCAAAATGACAAAAAATCCAATCAGTAGAACCAGAGATATGCAAGTTTTAAGATTTCAGTGAAAAAAAAACCAAAATGCACAATTTGCCAACTGTGGATATCTGTTCGCTCTGGACCGGGACAAAGCCACAAGTTCAGGCTGACTGCGATGGAGCATGGGCCAGCTACAAGGACCCAGTTAGGCCCACTGAACAAGAGTACCTTAAATCCTGGTTGTGGAGTATTGTGAGGTTTCGTGCCGAGGATATGTTGCGTAGACAATGGAATGCGCTGATTCCGAAGATCTATGATGCGAGGTTCTGCATTGTCATTGAGGATCCCGCTGACAACGGCTTGCAATGTGAAGTCCAGCATTGAGGATGCGTCTCACAGTCGAGGCTATTCAGCAGTTCCGTAGAGCTGCGAGGCTGCGATGCAAGACCCTGCATTGTCGTCCAGGCTGCAGTGGAAGAGGGATTTGCGATGCGAGAGCCTGCGTTAGCGACTATTTGTTATTTAAGGTTTTAAGTTTAATAACAATTATGTTTTAGTGTAAATACAAGTTTTACTTACTTTGGTCAAGTAGTTGTTGAAATATGTATATTTTTATGGAATGGTTTGTTGAGAAAATCTGGCAGAGTTTCCTCTTCTTGCAGCATTTGTCATTTTTGGAAGTAGTTAGTTGTTCAAATCAGTGTGCCTTTGACCTTGTTTATTTAATTGTTTGATTTTATTGGGTGAAGCTGTTTACAGTTTTATTTCATTGGTTGGTTTAATTTTAGATTTAATTTTTTGATATTTTTCTGTACGATATTGTTTTTTTTTAACACAATTTTTATTGAATTCACGGGTATGTAATCAAAGTATACATTTCAACATGTCTTTTGTCGTTAAAACATTGTACAAACCCAGTATACATCAGGACATATGTTACCATACAGATACAGTAATCGAATAATCAAGCATGTCGTATTTGTCCTCAGCTAGGTTAATGATGTACCTATAAACCAATTTGCATGATACAGTATACATGGTTATGTCTTTCAATAGTCTTTTATCCTCCCCAATAACAAACCCCAGTAATCCCCCCTCAAAACAAACTACCCAGAAACAAAACTTCACTTAAAACTTTGCCGCCATTACTCAATCGCCCCCATCAGGGCTGGGTGCCCAATGGGGCAAATATTCTGATACTGAAAGAGATGGCTCAGGAAAGGGAGGGACAGGGGGGGAGGAAAGGACCAGGAACGGGAAATAGGGGGCGAGGGGGACAAACATGCATGTCCAAACCACAACACATTTGAGAATCAGGCACTGCTTGCTTGGTCATTCAGCATATCCTGGGGACCTACTGTGTCCTCATCCATTTCTGCTTTAACTGTTCTAATAACTGAGCCCACTCAAGAGAGATCGGCTTCTTTCTCAATCCCCTATATTCCTCACGCCGAAGCGCTTCCCCCTCATCTAATGACCTCCTCCCTCCATTTGCCCTCCCGTGGCGCTGTGTGTGATTTTCAGCACTGTGTAACTAGTCGTTTAGCAAGCATCAAGGCTAACCCCGCGAAGCGGCGCAGCAAAGTCGCCTTATTCGGAAGAGGGAAAAGGCCCAACAAACACGCCTGCACAATAGTCCAAGGAGAGCGCCCTGTCAGTTGGGATAGACCCCGAGTGACCTCTGACCAAAACCTCCCTAAGGTAGGGCACGTCCATACATGTGGGTAAAATCAGCGAATTGATGAGAACATCTGGTGCAGTCAGCAGAGGCAGCGGGGTACATCCTCTGCATTGCTAGCGGAGTGAGGTAGGCCCTGTGTAATATTAATAGTTGTATTGTCTTTAGCCTGAAGTTATGGGGCACCCGTCGAGGATGCTCTAGGGCTAAGTTCCATTCCCTATCATCTAATTCCCGTGCCAGTACCACTTCCCATTTCTTTCGCAGAGATAATAGTGGTATATTTAGATGCTCCCTCAGTCCTCGGTACAGCCATCAAACAAGGTGGCGTCCGTGCCCCATTATGTGGATGGCCCGCAACAATTGAAATGTAGGGGGTTCCTTCTGGTCCACCAGCCAGAACCTCCGAATATATTGTGTGATCGCCGCGTGTATAAGAAATAAAGTGTCTGGTACTGCGTTAGTACGCACAAACTCGTTGTGGGGCATCAAACTACCATCTAAAAAGAAGTCCCCCACTGATCCCGTCCCTGCCTGTGTCCAGCCCCACACGCGAGCATTAGGCAAAATTCCATGCCGAGTGGGTAGGCCACAAAGAGGAATATTAGGGGCATATGGGGTAGACACCTTCGCATATTTTAATGCCTGTTTCCAATAGTGTAGTGCAATATGCAAGAGAAAGGGGGGCTCTTGCATCCTGTCAGCTCCAGGGCACAGCAATGCCTGTAGTGTTCCGCTCTGTAATCGTTCAGGAGAATAACCAATTTCAAACAAATTATGGCCAGCTAACCAGTATGCCAGGCATTGCAAGTGTCCGACAATGCAATATGTCTTGAAATCAGGAGCCCCCATACCGCCCGCGGTGCTTGCAAGTTGCATTTTGGACAGGGCTAATCTGTGTCTCCCCTTTCCCCATAATAAGGATGACAACAGGGTATCCAGAGTTTTAAAAATCCATGTCGGAATGACAACAGGAAGGTTCACAAAGTGATATAGGAGTCTGGGTAACATGACCATTTTAGACACAGCTAATCGGCCTGCCAATGATAATGGCAAGGTAGTCCAAAATGCCACTTGCGACCGAAGAGAATTAATAGCCCTTACCACATTCCCGTCTATAGTGTCTGCAGTGGACCTATACATTTGTATCCCAAGGTACCTGAAGGTCGTGGGTTCTACCTTGAACTGTAATTGGCCAAATTGCAAATGGGGTCTATTGTAAGTGTCATGAAAGGAGTACACCACCGACTTTGAGACATTAAGATATAGACCAGAGATGGCCCCGAACTGCGAGAACACAGCTGCTACGGGCTGCATGTCCATGTTCAGGTCCTTAAAATATAGTAACATGTCGTCAGCGCAGAGTGAGACTGAGTGGATTGCCGCACTCATTGGGATACCATATAGGGCCATAATACGACGTAAATGTTGTGCTAGGGGTTCTAACGCCAACACAAACAATAGGGGTGATAAGGGGCATCCCTGACGAGTTCCACGATAGATATGATATGCAGGAGAGATAGTTGCACCCATCTTAGCACGGGCTGTGGGATTGGTATAAAGCAATTTAACCCAATTGCAATATTCGGGGGGTAGTCCAAACTTTGCCAGTACGGCAAGCATATATGGCCAACTCAATGTATCGAACGCCTGTCGTACATCTAGTGACAAGCATTCCGCTAGTGGTACTGTCCCAGCCGCTGCATGTATCAGGGCATGTAAACGGCGAATATTGAGTGAAGTGCTGCGTTTGGGTATGAATCCACATTGGTCCGAGTGTATTAATTTGGGAAGTAGAGGGAGAAATCTTGACGCTAAGGTTTTACTAAGTATTTTGTATTCAGTGTTAAGTATTGATAAGGGTCTATATGATGCGAGATCGGTTGGGGCCTTATCCGGTTTCAATAAGGACGTGACTATCGCCTCTCTAGTAGTGGGGGGCAGTGTGCCTTCTGCAAGTGAGATGGTGTAAAGTTGCAATAGTTTTGGAGTCAACGACGCTGCAAAGGTTGAAAAAAATTCAACAGGTAGACCGTCTGAACCCGGAGTCTTATTACAGGCCAACGCCTTTATTGCGGCGCGGATCTCTGCTGAGGTAATCGGGGCTGCCAATTCCTTAGCGGTCGAATCGGTTATAGAGGGAAGGTCAATTCCCCCAAGAAAATGCATGGTTGCATCTGTCACATCTAGGGGAGGAGCCGTGTAGAGGTTTATATAATGTTCTTGAAAAGTCCTGTTTATGTCTGCTTGAGAAGTAACCAGTGTGTGCTGGGAATTATATATCGCTAGAGTGGGAGTGGGAGTCACTTGGGGTGCAATCAGTCGTGCTAGTAATGTGCTAGCCCTGTCCGCTTCAGCGTGTGTGCGTAGCATATAAGCATTTAAGTCAATCGTCCTCAACCGCTCCAACAATTCAGCATACCTTATTCTAGCTTCTTGTAGTCTTTCTGCTCCCGTCCCGTCTGCTTGAGCTGCCACCTCTAGTGCTTGCAAAGTATCCTCTAACGTCGTGAGATCTCTAACCACCTCCCTTTTAGCTCCTACTGAGGTTCCCATAGAAACCCCCCGTATTGTTACTTTAAAAACCTCCCACTCTACCGACCTAGTCGTGGCTGTACCTTCATTTTCATCAAAATACGTGGTAATGGTTTTAGCTAATGTGGTGCGAAACACTTGATCCTCTAAGTGCAATGGCTGCAGCCGCCATGTTGGAATAGGCGTGGGGACTCGGCCCCAATTTAATGTCAGTTCTATGGGATTGTGGTCAGAAATGGTTTTGCCCAAATAAGTACTCTGGTGAATGGCCGGGAATAAATCCGGGGTACAGAGAAAGTGGTCCAATCGGGTATGCAAGTTATGTGGATGGGAATAGAAGGAATATTCCTGCATATTCATGTGTTGTGACCTCCAAACATCAAAAAGGTTCCACCCCGTGCCCATCCAGTCAGGGCAGTAGCTTGCATTATAGCATTAGTGTTAGGTAAGGGGGATGGGATCGGTCCAAATATACGTCAAACACCGCATTAAAGTCCCCACCCAGGACCCATGAGACTGAGTCCAGTCTGAGAGTGCCTGAGTTAGCCGCGATAGGAATGCGTCTTGGTCCACATTTGGAGTGTAAATGGAGCCTAGTACTACTTGCTTACCATCTAGGGCCCCCCGAATTAAGACATACCTGCCTTGGTCATCTATTCTACTCTCACTGTGGGAAAAGGGGACTCCCGCCCATATCCAAATTGCGGCCCCTCTAGAAAAGGCGGAATACGCCATTGCAAAAAGTTGACCTCTCCATCGTTTCTGCAATTTGCTAGTCTCTGATGGTATTAAATGCGTCTCTTGGCGATATACTATTTGAGCCCTGCGGCGGTGGAGTTGTGCAGCTATTCTATGCCGCTTTAGGACCGACCCCATCCCTCGGACATGCCAGGATATGACAGTATATAAATTGGCAACCGACATCATCAGTTATTATTTGTAAAGACCCCCCAACCCCACCCCCAGCCCTCCATCAGAATGTGCGGCAACAATATAAATAATACAATTAAATCTCAATACAGGGTCCAACGATTTAACTTCGCCCGACCAAACTGTGCAAAAAGGTCAACATAATACACTTTCAACTCTTGCTTTCACCTGTGGGGTAAGCTGCGTGCTCAATTCACAAGGACACTAATATACAATAAGTGTACGTGCCCAAGAAAGGCCAGGCCTCAGGAATTACATACTACCCCCTTCGTGTGTGTGAGGCATTGTGTCTTTAATCACTGTACAATATACGCTGGCTAGAGAGTCACCGTGGCAACTTATGGCCCAACTATAGGGCTGATTTAGTGTGTTCCAGTTACATAGAGTCACTGTTCTTCCTTTTACCTTATTGGTTCAGCCCAATGGGTCATGGCTGAGCTGCGTAGTTCCTGATGGGAATAATGCCACACTACCTCCTGAATCAGAGTCTGTGTTCGCCTCATCAGAAGGGCTAGTGCTAAAGGGTGGACGCGGAACTCGGAGAGCCTCAGCAGACCGGAGGTCCTCCTGCCTGCCCTCCATTACCTGTTGGTGAGGTGGGGGACTGGATCCTGTGCTCTGCATGATGAGGCATTTCCTGCACCTCCGTGGGGCCCGTTGAGATTTCGGTTGTGTTATCTCCGGACGTCTCTCAGACAATACATCAGGGAAGTGTCTATCTAGCCAATCCCATGCACTGTCAGGGGTATCAAAAAATAAAGAACGCTGATTGTAATTCATTTTCAGTTTGGCTGGGAAAAGCAGTGCAAATGTCAGGCCCACCGCCCGGACTCTTGCTTTGACTTCCTTAAATGAAAAGCGTTTCCGCTGAACTGCCAGTGTGTAGTCCGGGAATATGGACATTTTTGCATTATCCACTTGTAGTGGGCCATTGTCCCTTGCCGCCTGCAACACATGATCCCGGTCTCTATAGTTCAAAATCCTGGCCAATATTGGACGTGGGTTTGACCCAGGTATTGGCCGACGCGTGGGAACTCGGTGGGCTCGTTCAACAGTCAAATGCGTGGCTAGACCTGTAGGGGCCACAGAAGACTTCAGCCATTCTTCTATGTAAATTTTCGGGTTGGGGCCCTCCGTTCCCTTAGAAAGACCCACAATCATAAGATTGTTGCGTCTCGCCCGTCCCTCTGCATCGTCCGCACAGGCTTGTAAGGATTCTATTTGTTGGCGCATTTGTTTCAATTGTCCATCATGCTCTTTCACTTGAGGTACCACCATGTCCAATAGTTGCTCTGTGGTCTTGACCTTATCTGGCAGCTTTC
Source organism: Calotriton arnoldi (assembly GCA_963921515.1). Taxonomy (NCBI): domain Eukaryota; kingdom Metazoa; phylum Chordata; class Amphibia; order Caudata; family Salamandridae; genus Calotriton; species Calotriton arnoldi. The sequence goes on from CAWUFW010006150.1 coordinate 154,932, forward strand.
TATGGTCATCTTTAAGTAGGTTAAGTTCTACTGAGATTGTGTCCAACTGGTTTTCGATCGCAGAACGTGAATCGCAAATTTCTTTCATGATCATGTCCATTTTATCCACCGGGGGAGCAGATGCCGCCTCCTCCTCCATCTGCCGAGAGCGTCCAGAAGAGGTCTCCGAGGGCGGTGAGCGAGATCCTGCCCTCCCGGACTTCGAGGTTGTCCTTGACTTCCCCCTGCCCATGGTTAGTAATGATCAAGTTGACTGGATATCATGCACTTAAACGTTAGGTCAATTCAGTAATCCGAGCGCTGCAACTGTTTGTCTTCACCTACTCACTGTCCCAGTCTCTCACGATTGCCAGGTTCTGTCCCTGTGGTACTTCACCGTATCACGGCCGACTGGGCACCATCAGCACTGCACGACATTGGTGGCCCCATACGACGAGATGCTTCTTCCAGGCCACACTCCAGCCAAAGCGCCTGGGCCCACACAGGAGACACCGCCATATAGTCTTCGACACTCCCACCGGCGCACCCGGCGTCTTTGTAAGCCTTTCAAAGATTATAGGGGCACCACTTCATGGTACCGGGTCCAGACCCCTCGCGAGCTTGTCCCCTAAAGAACCCCACTATGCCCGGGGGGTAAATGATGAGCGTCTCCAATGCTGCCCCAAATTCGTAATCGTCACCCGTGTGTCCTCAGTGGGCCACGCATTCGTCACCGTTCCCAAGCCTCGACACGATGACCGTATTATACCATCTGCTGCATTCCCACTCGATCAGTCGGCCCCGGGAAGATCTCCAACCACCTACTGAGTGCACTGTCAAGAGAGCCCCCTTACAGCCGATAGCGCGGCCTCGCAGGAGTATCAATACTGCACCCAATAGAGGGGGGGCTCCGGTAGAGGGCAGCGAAAACCCGCCCCGCGGGTGCTGCGGATAATAGTCCGAGACGTCCTGCCAGGTTCTCGCTAGTTCCCTCTCCCCCAGGGGACAACTCCAGGCAAAGCAGGTCGGCGCGGGCTCGGCCTGGGGAACCCCAGTAGGCCTCTCACTGATCCCAGATCCCGGGGCCCGCCACGGCGGGAACACCTCTTCTGTCACCCCCGGAGGGGGCCACTTGACGGCTGCTGGGGCAGGGGAATCGTCCAGTCCGGCAGGTCTCACCCACGCGCTTGATCGCCTCTACAGGAGTGCGTCTTCGTCACTGATGATCCAGGTTCATCAAAGTTTTGCCGCTGTAAGAGAGGAGACAGACCTGCGTCCAGTGGGCCCTCCACCTCTATTCACTGGATCATCTCTCCCGGCCTCGCAACCTCACCGGCGGGAGGAAGGGGGGGGCGACACACCTCATCACTCGCAGCGTGGCCCCCACCTGATCAATGTCGGGTCCTTCCGATCACTGTTGCAGGGCGCGCACCTCCAGGCCCGGAGCCTGGGACTTGCGTGCATCCGCACTCCGCCCACGGGTTCCCCCTCGCCGGTCTATTCCCAGGAGAGTCCGCAACGTCAGTAGGCCACTCCCACTGGTGAAATTCACTTCGCACTGAACTCAGGCCAACATCCACAGCAGCCCCTCAGCACTCACTCATTGTGTTCGTCTTGCATTCCGCCATGCCCGGTGACTCTGCCAGCCACACAGCCACGAAGGGGGTTGTAGATAATTACTCTGATTAGGCGCCCAGGCCCGGAGCTCGTCGCTTATGCGACCTCCATCTTGGGCTGCAAGCCACACACCCCATCATTGTTTTCGATATAGTTAAAAATCTATATTTTTAACAACAATGTTTTCTTACTTGATATTTGTGCTTTTATTAGTTAAGTATAGAAAGTCGATATTTTTGTTATCGATATCTAATTTCCTATATTTTTGTGTTTTGATTTTGTGTGCATCAATATTATGTCAGTGATTCTCTTCAACCTGCACTAAGGGTTTTTAATACCTACCCTAGGGGTGACTTATATGTAGTAAAAAGAAAGGTTAGGCAGTGGCGTAGCTAGCCCTTGTGCCGCCTGTGGCGGTCACGGCTTTTGCTACCCGGACGCCACGTGAAAGATGGGGGGGTGCTGTGGCAGTCACTGCTTTTGCCGCCCGGCCGCCACATGATAGATGGGGGGTGCTGGCGTTTTTGCGTTGCCACTTTTAGGGCATGAACACACACACTTTAGCACTGGTTAGCAGTGGTAAAGTGTACGGAATCCTAAGGCCAACGAAAACAAGATCAGCAAAAATGGAGGAGTAAGGCAAAAAGTTTGGGGGAAGACTACCCTAAGGCTGACAGGTCTAGCAGATATAATACAAAGATCAGTGGTAAAGCAGAAACTGAAGGCAAGCTTAGTGCGACCCTGAATACATTTTTACACTACCCATTTTGGTCTTTAATGAAAAAGGGATGTTTGTGCCCTTGTGCTTCAATGCAAGCACACATTAATTAGTGTTGAATACAATTTAGAATAGGCTGTACTGGACATCTTTCGTTTCGTTATTGAGCAACCTATCCATTTTCAAAGGCTTTTGGTTTCACTTTGTATAGTGTTTCAAAATGTTAAGGAGGTGCTAATGTCATTCAATGTTCCATAATTGTTTGCTTTTAATCTTATGATATAAGGCATCATTTGCATGTCCTTTTGCATAATTTGCCTTGTTGTGCCACAACATGTAGTTATCCCTGTCATATATTTTGGTCCCTCATCGGCACTTAATTCCATTGGCCTGGGCTGTGCCACCCTAGACTGTCTCTGCGCCATGTTTCTAGGGAACATTCTTGTACATTAGCTTATGTCATGCCTCTTTCCAACATTTCCACATGCTCTCCTGTTCTCTTCCCCGACAGATGACTTCCTTATGTGGGTCTACCATGCATAGGATAGGGACCAAGAAACCAAATTAGTGTTTAAAAGGACCCTCACCCACTAGTACCACCAGTGGCATGCATCCTCCTTGTGTCCTCAACCAATACACCTAGGGCCTAATTACGACTTTTGGTGGAGCAGTGGCGTGGTGGTGCCAACCGCAGCGCCACCGCACCGCCAAAGGTCGCTGCTGCCGCCTTCCAGATTACGACCAATTCTGGGGTCTGGGGGGCGGCGTGGCAGTCCTGCTGCGGTGCGTCTTTCAAAGGCTGCAGTGCCTTTGAAAGAGGCACCGCAATGGGAACGCCACACGGGGTTCCTTCATGGCATGGACTCGAAAGTCCATGCTGTGCAGGAACCTGGGTGCATGCACACAGGGGAATACATGTTGTGCCCCCCTGCATGCATCCCTAGGCTGAAGGGGCACAGGGGGCCTTGTAGGGCCCCTTTGTTTCAGCACCGTCAGCCTTTTCATGGAGGAAAGACCTCCATGAAACTGCTAGCGGTCCTGAAACTTGTAATAAGCATGGTGGTAGTGCAGCAGCACCACCTCATATTACATAGTCCCTGACCGCCGTGCCACCGCCAGGGAATGGTGGTTCCCTGGCGGAGCTGGCTGTCCAATTACGGTCCGACCCTCAAATTGTAATAGGGCAGTCGGACCGCCGGTGCGGCGGCGGCTGGACTGCCACTGCTGTGCCACCATGGGTTGGGCGATTCTCAGACCACCACACTCGTAATTTGGCCCCTAGTGTGTATGAGTGGGCTCAATGCTGTTGGCTAGTGGTGCTCTTTTTCTAAGGGCTCTGTAGTTAAACATTTCGACCTTAGAAAAAGAGCTCTGCTAAACAACAGCGTTGAGCCCACCCATACACACTAGGTGTATTGGGTGAGGACCCAAGGATGACGCATGGCACCGGTGGTACTAGTGGGTGAGGGTCCTTTTAAAAAACTAAATAGGTTTCTTAGTCCCTATCCCACCCCTAGTAGTGTCACATGGCTCATGGGGACATTGTCGTCTTCTCTAAGTTAGCATGAGCTCCACAGACAGTACGCGGCTTTGCGCATGCTACTACATGGCTTTATTTTTGTAAAGACTTTGTTCGTACTTTTCACAAGAGAACGGATTGCTGTGTTCAGACTCTGCCAGTTCCTGGAATTTAGTCTGAACATTGTGAGCAAGGTCGATAAACAATGCCCCTTGTTATTCTGTTCTGGTCAGGCCCTAGCACCTACACAAAACATACCAATGTAGCTTTTGTTTGGAAATCGTACTTTGGTATTATTGGGATACATGCATAGGGAGCACACACTTGGAGAGGGACCTTTCAAAGGAGAAGAGCGAGACAGCACCTATGATGTAGAACTACCATCTATAGTCTAAAGTATGGAGTCTGCAGACAAAACCCAGAGATTTTCTAATATATAAAAATACTGCTTCTTAGCAAGGGGAGGGAGGATAGGCTCTATTGTCTTTTCATGATGACATCTTCCTTCATGATTTATGGACTAGCTGTTATGCTGACTATATTTGTATCGCACGCTGCACTGGATTATGAACTATTGATGGGTCCTTTGATGGCCCATGATCAGGACTGTTCCATGGGTAGGTGCTTTGTCTATGATCCTACACTTGGAGCGTTGGCAGGCTTGAGTATCTGTGCTCGTGCACAGCGCCTCTTTGATCAGAGTTTCATCGAATTTAACGCTGGTTGCCCTGAAATGCTCATGGCAGCTTCTGGATATGAGGAGCATGTCTGCTCGTTCTATTTACTCAATTGGATGGCATACCTTTTTACTATGGAAGGTTCAGACGCCGTATTGGAGCATATGGCATTTCACTTTTCCGGTGATGTTTTAGACTCCGAGAAGCTGTAGATGAGAACTGAGATTTTTTCTTTTCTATTTTTATTTTTTTCGTTGTTCGCCGTGCTTTCGAATTGACCTTAGACCTCTATTTGGCCTTTGATCGAACCGCTTTGCCTCTGCTTACCTCTGAGTTCTGTTTTGCCCCGGATCTACCGACCTGACCAAGGGGAGGGTGTCAAATGGCCCATGGGGACATTGTCGTCTTCTCGAAGTTAGCATGATCTCTGCAGACAGTACGCGTCTTTGCACACACTACTACATGGCTTTATTTTTGCAAAGACTTTGTTCGTACTATTCACATGAGAACAGATTGCTGTGTTCACTCTCTGCCAGTTCCTGAAATTCAGTCTGAATATTGTGAGCAAGGTCGATAAACAATGCCCCTTGTTATTCTGATCTGGTCAGGCCCTAGCACCTAGACAAAACATACCAATGCAGCTGTTGTTTGGAAATCATATTTTGGTATTATTGGGATACATGCATAGGGAGCACACACTTGGAGAGGGCCCTTTCTAGGGAGAAGAGCGAGACAGCACCTATGATGTAGAACTAACATCTATAGTCTAAGGTATGGGGTCTGCAGACAAAACCCAGAGATCTTCTAATATATAATAATACTGCTTCTTAGCAAGGGGAGGGAGGATAGGCGCTATAGTCTTTTCATGATGACATCTCCCTTCATGATTTATGGACTAGCTGCTATGCTATGATGCTATGCTGACTGTATTTGTATTATGCATTTTCCTGCTTGTTGTGGCACGTATACTGCATGTTAGAGCACGTTAGTTAAAATAAATATTTTAAACTTGTTCGTGTCTCTGTCAGATCTTACTGTGGACAGGTACAAGAGTATGAGCGAAAGGGTGTGTCTTGCAACCACGAGTCCTGAGAGATTCGGGAGTGTTGTGTTCTGGGGTGTCTAATCACTTGTTTCTCTGTGAGTGAGTAGGAGGGCAAGTGAGACACTATAGCTAGTCGGTCCTGGGCTAATGGGTACTAAGGTGGTAGGATGACTCATTCCCTATGCACTAAGGTCCCATAATCCTACGCATAGTTCTGTTCTTGGTCAGAATCCCTGCAACATGGCACCACCAACGTTTGGTCTGGTACTTATTCACGAGACCCCTGAGTAGCGCTTGTGCTTGTCCACGATACCCTCTCACCAGTATACAGAGACGTCCTTGGTGAGGGGTCTTAGCCTCCTATAGTTGTAGGGCATACCTATTTCTATAGGTTTTTCAAGCTTGAAGTTTAAAAGGTTTTACAACCCAATTTTGTACTACCGTTTTGCTTGTTCTTTTTTCATTTCAAATATGGCTCAACTGGTTGATATTATGGAAAATAACCACGCTGCGGTAGCGGCTTATTTAACTCAACATGGAGTCCCCAATGAAGGGGCTAATATTATTTTCGTGGTTGAAGCCGAGCCAGCATACCGCTTCGAAGTCTTCTAGTCTTGGGTTACTAATCCCACGGGGAATGCAAATGATAATTTGTTTCACTCTTACATGGCCGCTGCTTCACCAGCAGCGTATAGGCCATATGCATTAATTGAAGTTCCGTTGATGTCCTGGGAGCATACCATTTGGTTTAATGGCGCTCTTCCTCAACCTGTCTCTTTTGTTCGAATGGGTCCCTTATCCATCAACGTGGCTACTTGGCCTGTTTTGGCTGGTATTACACTGCATCTCAATTATCTCAATGTTACTGTCGCAGAGCTACGAATATTATATACACAATTGGTTCATCTTCATAGACGGGTCATACAGTTTATGGCTCGTGTACTACAAGCCGCTCCAGCTGGAGCTGCTCCTCCGGCACCAGGTCTGGGTGGAGGTCTTGTGATTAGTCCTGTCATGATTAACTCAGTGATGGGTAAACATCCTCAAAATCGTGATGACTTGCCATATTGGCTTGCACAAAAATTTGAGCAACTTGAGGCTGTTTTTCCACGTACTTCTCCTGTTGAAAAAACAGGATCCTTACCATGAGTTTGCTGAGTGGTCTGATTCCTCCTTAAGTGGACTGCACAACCTGGGGGCGGTATTTGCTTCGGTGTATAAGCTGTGCTTTGGCACTCCCTCCATGAGTGTTCTACAGAGCGTTCTGAAGAAGGTACAGGATGAACACAGGACTGGTCCAGCCCTGGATTTGGGGATGAAGTTAGTGGGCATGTTCCCTGTTGTCTCCGACATGATACTGGCCAACATTAAAGGTGAAGCAATTTGCTTACAAGTGCGTCAACGCCTGGCGGCGCGGGCGGACGTTGATCGGGAACGACAGTTACCGATTGTTATTGCTGATGTGTATACATCCTTGGGTCGCAATAGTTTGGGGGTTTGACCATTCACACAGGCACAGAGCAAACCCCCTCCTGATAAGGAGGGTCATCCAGTCTTTCCTAAAAAGGCTTGGAATAAAAATGCGCGGCAGAAACAGCAGAAGCATGATTCTCGTGCTGGTTCGCCTCCACCTGATGCTTCTGAACGTAGATATGAATTGCGAGACCGCTCTAAAATTAAAACACCTGAGAGGTTTCAGGTTCCTAATCCTCATTCTCCTCGTTCCTTTCAGGAATCGTCAGATCAACAATTCGGCGGAGGGGAGCGACAGGATCGCAGACAAAAGACCACCTCTATATTGTGCCCCATTTCAGAAGAAAAAAGTTGCTGCTTTGTCTGCAAAGTATGCCTCAGACGGTGAGAATCCTGCTCTTTGACAGGAGATGGGCGGTAACCCTCTTCGACATTGCGGAAGAGGTTACCATAGTGCGGCAGACACTCCACCAGCGTCTGGAGGCGTAAGCAACTGAAACTTTAATTACCGTGGAAACAGCTGACACTTGCATTGCCTCTCCTGATAGGCTTTATGAAATAGGCCTTCAAATTGAAGGTGATATTAAACGCACTATTAAGGCAGTCTTTTTGGATAACCTTACATCTTCTTATGATATTTAATTGGTGGAGGTTGATTGGCCTCCCCCTTTTGTTCTTGCTTCCTCTAGAGGGGAGGATGCTATTCTCCCGAGTTTTTCACAATATGTCCCAGAAGAGGCTAAACTTGCTTATGCAACGGGCTCCTGCATTGTATCGAAATCAGGAGGGTTGGAACGGGAATTCGCCAGAGCATGCACTTCCTTTGTGCTCTACACCTCAGCCCCAACCCCAATACCCAATTAAACATGATGCTAGAGTGTCCGTTGGTGAAATTCTTACCCAGCTGGAATATCAAGGTGTGGTTGAACCCGGTGTTTTGTCGATGAATAATCCTCTTTTTCCGATATTGAAACCGGATGGTTCATATCGTAAAGTTTTAGATTACAGACATTTAAACAGTCATGTTCGTACTTTTGCGGTACAGAACACGCATAGCTCTGCGTTAGTTAACAACATTGTTCGGAGAAAATATAAAACGACTTTGGATATTTCCAATGGATTTTTCAGTCACACTTTGGCTCTTGAAAGCCGTGACTTGACAGCATTCAGAGCGTTAGGCAATCAGAAAAGATATGCAACATTGCCTATGGGATATAAGAATAGCCCAGGTGTGTTTGTGGCACGCATAGTGTCGATTTTACATGAGATTGACCCTGATGCCTTCTCGTACGTCGATGACATTTATTTGATGGATGATGAATTGAATCAGCATCTTCTACGTGTGGACCGCATTATCTCACACTTTGCTAACTTGGGTTACAAATTCAATTTTGCTAAATCTCATATAGCCTTCTTGGCTGTACTTTTCCTTGGTTATGAACTTAATAACGAAGGTAGGGGGTTGGCCCCCCACTTTCTGGTGAAATGTGCCCAATTGCAGCCTCCATCTTCTCTTAAAAAATTGCAATCTTTGCTGGGATTTTTAAATTTTGGGAGGACTTACATTCCTGATTATGCCCAGCGTAATCAAACTGCTTTATGCATTGATACTACCCTCTTTTGCTTCTTCCAGTTGGCTTCCGGAACATACCGCAGTACTTAGGTCTTTGCAGTCTGATCTGCTTGCCACCCAGATCTTGTTAACAAGAGTCAATACTACAAACTTGGTCATACGGATTGTACCAGGAGCATTAGGCTTTACTTACGTTACTTTCAATGAAGCGGACACTGTCTCCATTGCTTATAAATCGTGTGAGAAGCTGGCCTGGTATATGATGTCCACTAATTAAAGGGGGCACCTTGCACCAGGCCAGACAACCCTTATGGTGATTTAAGAGGTCTCGGGCAACCTTAGAAAGCTATCCAAGTGGTAGCTGTGGAGAGCAGCCTTCAGACTTAGACTTGAAGGAGTGTAAAGCAGCTTGATTTACCAGAATGCAATCTTATAATATAGATTAAATGAAAAGAGAACCACACAGTAGTTATAAAAATATGTATTTATTATAAAACACTACCTAGTATGTTACAGTATCTCCTACACGGAGATAGACACAAAGCACACAATACTTCAGCAAAGAAATAACAGTAAATAGCACTACTACACAGTGGGCCCCAGGGGGGGACCAAACCATATACTAAGAAGTTGGTATAAGAACCACGACTCGAGTCAAGACAGTGTCGAGAGGACGTAGAATTGCTGGGACCCCAAGGAACCACCCAAGGTAAGTAGATAGGGACCCCACGGAGTGCGAGTGCAGTGTGAGAACACGACCGCGTGTTATGTACAAATCTATGTGAAAGTCACAGTTGGAAATTTAAAGTTTGAGGACCCTTCCCAGTGGACTTCGAAGAAACCACGTGGAAGACAGGAGGTTGGAGAGCCACTCCACCCGTGGATACTGAAGTACCCAAGTTACCTATCCCAGGGGAGCTGGGTGCATAGGTCTGAAGTGGCGTTGGAAACCGCCGTCGAACCCAATGGAGGACTTTGAGAAAGTGCCGCTGCTGAAGGGGGAGAAAGTGTCCGTTGGAATCCAAACATGGATTCTTGTCGAGGAGTACCTGAAAGCAGAGGGGACAGAATCTGGGTCACTTGAGAGTGACCAGGGGCTCGCAAGACGAATGCCCACCGATGTCGGTTGCTTCAGGATAGTTGACGGGGACCTTGACTCTGCATTTGCGGGGACCAGGCGCCATCAAGGACAACCAGGAGCCGGATATGAGCTATCCCATGAAGGATGTTGAGTGCTGAGGGGTTGATGTCCGGCGGGAGCACGAACAAGCCTTGGCAACAGCAATCCACGCAGAAGGTCAAGGAAGTGTACGGTTGGGACCATCATGGTCCAGGAGACTCACCACACACAGGGGAGTCAGGGCAGGCCCGAGCAATCAAGGGAGCCCAAGGAAAACAAAGTTGACCCTCAAATGGACCCACAGGCCGGAGGCACAGGAGTCGCGAGAGGACCTCAAGCAGCTTCACAAAACAACAGGCCACGGAGCACTCGGTGCGAGGTGGTTGAAGATTTTTGTAGGAGAAGCTGCCAGAGGTTGGGGCTACTCAGAGCCCCATGCACTAGTTGCACAATTGCCAACAAGCACTTGCACTTGCAAAAGTATGTGGTGCACAGGGGTTTGGGTATTGCAGCCCCACGATGTATTCTGGCCTCAAACTGAGTGAGAGGGCAGCTCAGGCCTCAGGGGACGTAGGAACCCTCCTCCTGTGTTGCTGGACCCTTCAGAGTCCGTAGGAGCTTGGGATCAGCAGACCGGTCAGCAGTGTTGTGGTGCCTGTGAATGCAGGGGAATTACTCCTTCACTCCAAGGGAGATTATCTTCAGGTGTCTTGGATGCTCCACAGGTCCTACACGGATCCTGTATTGTGCACAGGCACAGACGATACAGCAGACTGAGAGGGAGACGCTGTCAGGCCCAAGCGAAGTCCAGCGAAGTCCAGAGTGACCAGACGGTCGAAGTGCAGTGGTTTCCGTTCTGAATCTTGTCACAACGAATCTAAGGTCCTACAGCCAGGTAAGCCCTTAAGTACCCAGGGGAGAGGGTTGGAAAGCCTGCAAGGGGAGGGTCTGGATAGAGGGGAGGTTACTCCCATGTCTTTTGTCCAGTTTTGCACCAGAGCAGGAGCCAACGGCTCCCAGGACTGGTTTGAACTGGACTATGTACAGGGACACCAAATGTGCCCCTCATGCAGACTTTGAGTTGCTGGCAAGCGCACCCACCCAGCCCTAATACACTAAATCCTGTCTGGGAGGTGGTCACACCTCCCTGTGACAGGATGCCTATTGTTCTGCCTTCCCCTGCTCGAGCTTGGCTCAGCAGCAGGAGGGCAGAAATGTGTCTCTGGTCGGCAGCAACCATTTTGTGCTGTACGGGACTAGAAGGCTCGAACCGGGAACACCAGGAGCCCCACGAAGGACGCTTCTGAGGGGTGGAATCATACCTCCCACACCGGTTACCGGTATGGGGGTATGATTCCAACATGTTTGACACCAAACACAATAGGGTTTTTTCCAGCTGTTTTAGAGTTGGTCATCACGCGGTCGCATAATGCCCCTCTATATTAGTATATGGCTGCTTCACTGACAACCCGGGAGAATAGACTCCGTAGGCTGCAGGGGTGTCCTGCTCATGCAGGGGCACCCTCTCACTTAGAACCAAGCACCCTGCTCTCAGTATTGTAAATGCCTGATATAGGGGTGACTTAAAGGTTTTAAGTGCAGTGACCTTTAGATATAGTAAACCTATATCTTAAGTAAGTGGTGCATGCACCATCTTACACAGGCTGCAATGGCAGGCCTGTTGTTCCATTTTTCATGGCCTCTCATGGGTGGCATAATACATGCTTCAGCCCATGGGAGGCCTCTGGCGTACCTATGCCCTGGGTACATTTGTACCATATACTAGGGACTGACAAGGGTACCCCAGTATCCAATCTGGAGTGTACCTAAGTACATAACACAACAGTTTATGGAGAAAGCAGATAGACTGGGGTCCTAATTAGCAGGATCCCAGTCAGACTAGTCAAAAACTAGCTTAGCACCAGGCAAAAAGTGGGGGTACACATGCAGAAGGATCCTACCTTCCTACAAATCGCATTTGTATACTCCAGCAGAGTTGCGTTTTTCTTCTACAGAAAACATTTTGACCGCTGTACAGATGGCGATTCTTAAAGAACATTCTCTGGCTCAGGGAAAACGCATTTTCATGGTTTCGCCAGGGCCTGCTTTAGAAGCTGTCACGAAGGCAAGTGTTCCAAATTCTAAGGCTTTGCATCCACGTTGGATACAATGGGCTAGTTCATTAACGTTGGCTGATGTCACTTTTATCTTTGACTCTTCTTTACAGACACAGGAGTTTTTACAATATGAACATGTTCATCATCCTCCATTGTCACTGCTTCCTCTTGATCAGTACAAATGTATAATTTACACTGATGGTTCTGCACAGCCGGCCATTGGTTCAAAGCATGCTTATTCCGCAGCCTGAGTAATAGTGAAAGGCACGATAGTTTTTTAATTTTTTTAAATTGTATTTATTCATTTTGCATCGTATAAGCATCATACAAAACATGGAAAGTACATCTCAGCGACACGGAAACCAAAAGTAATGTTAGGCAAGTAAATGTTCTGATAGTTGTGGACAGCAGTACTGATCATCTTTAAATATACAGGTCAAGCAGTAGAGCACATTGAGCAATATACTATGGCTGTATACAATTAATAGTCTGGGAGAGGTGGGCACACTTGGCAACAGAAGAACAGTTTTCCCCACATCTTGGCATCGGCAGTACATGAAGCTCAAGTTCACTTTCGTGTAGGAGTGTAGTAGGGGAGCGTTGCGAGTCCCACAGTGAGCTAGTGAGGCTAGGCTAGGTCATGGGCGAAAGTGGTGTGGTATTGCAAGGGTTTGTGTGGGCCTGGACGCCGTGGGCATTAAGTCCCAATACGCCGTCAGAATCTCCTGACAATAAGTGATATCCTGTATCCATGTGTTTACTTTGGACGTGCTCTGTGACCCCCAGTGTATCGCAATGCGACGCTTGGCCAGGAGGAGCATCATGGCCGACAAGCTGCCCGTGCCCGGAGGGGCCTCTGCCACATGACCCAATAAAGCTGTGAGAGGGGTGCGGTCAGGTTGGAAGCCTGTCACGTCTTGAGTAATATCAAATACCTTGAGCCAAAATTGTGAGATGGGCCGGCATGTCCATGCCAGATGGAGGAAGGAGGCCTGTGCTGTAGCACATCTCCAGCATGTATCATCTGGTCTCAGTCCCATCTTGTGTAGTTGTATAGGCGTGCGATACAATGTGTGTAAATATTTAAAATGAATGAGCCTTAGCTTATAGTTAGGAGAGAGATGTCTGAGATGGGCACAGCAAAAGTCCCACTGTTTCTCAGTAGGGGGTGGAGTGAGATCCTTGCTCCACTGCTCCAGCTCCGAAGGTGTCACAACCGGCGAGGTGCGTTGTGTTGTGTTGTATATACAAGCAATGAATTTGGGTGACGGGTGAGCTAGGATGTTCTCCAGTGCAGCTAGTGGCGCTGGCGCAGGGGGGCAGGTGGGGTGAAGTCGACTGCAGTTGGCCCTAAGCAGGTAGTATAAAAAAAGTTCAAGGATTGGGGTCTGAGCACCCTCTGGACTGTACGGATTACCCAGGAATTTGTTATGTGGGTAAAGGTCGTTGAATGTGACCAATCCCATCTGGTGGGCACGCTGGATAGAGCTAGTGTCTTGCATGACAGGGAAGCTGGGGTGATGTGCAAGAGGTGTCGATGGAGCATATAGTAATGGCAGCTGTGCCCGGCGTCGAAGACCCTCCCACGCCCAACGCAACATCTCCACTGTATTAATTTCTTCCTTCGGTCTTTTGTGAACATAATAAAGTGCTGCCGGTGGTGGAACTGGGGAGGCGACGTCTTTTTCGATCGCGACATGAGGCTGTAATGGAGTGGGTGCGACCAGAAATGTAGGTATTGTGCCTGTGCGATTAGCGCATAAAGCTCGATGTCCTGCGCCCCGAGTCCTCCCTGCTCGAGCGGCAGCGTCAGCATTTCCCAGGAAATACGCGGTTGTTTCCCCGCCCAGGTGTGAGTTATAAGAAGAGAGCGCAGTTGTCGGAAAAAAGCTTGTGTGAGCAGAAGGGTTATATTGGCGAACAGGTACAGGAGCTTAGGCAGTATTATCATTTTTGCAATAGCAATTCTGCCAGCTAATGACAGCGGCATCTTGGCCCAGACGGCTATTTTGTTCTCGAACCAAGTGATCAACCTACCATAATTCAGGCGCCATATCTCCTGCAGATCCCTACTGAGCCATATGCCCAAGTACTTGACCGCACCATCTCCCCAAGTTAGGGGGAAGTCCAGTGCAAGCGTTATAGGGGCCAGCATTAGGGCGAGGAGCATCGACTTGGCCCAGTTTACCTGTATGCCCGACATGCCGCCAAACAGTAGGATCTCACGTAGTGCCGGGTTGAGGTTAGACTCAGGGTCCCGTATGCAGAGTGTGATGTCGTCGGCATACATTGATATTATCAGGCCCCTGTCCGAGAACCCCAGTCCTCTAGCCGTGTGATGTTGTCTCATCCGGGCCGCCAGGGGTTCCATTGCTCTTGCGAATAGCAGGGGCGAAAGGGGACACCCTTGTCTGGTGTCAAGGGACACAGGGAACCGGTCGAATATTAGGTCGTTAACTTTGAGCCTGGCAGTTGGGTGTGAGTAAAGCAATTGGATACACTTTAAAAAGTTGGTGCTCATGCCTGTTCTAGGTAGTATGGTGAAAAGAAATGGCCACTCTAGGGAATCAAACGCTTTGGTAGCATCCAGGAAAGCTGCCAAGGCAGGTAGGTTTGGGTCAATTTGATAGATGACTGAAAAAAAGGTGCACAAATTATGTGAAGTGGAGCGCCCCGGTATAAACCCAGATTGGTCCGGTCTGGCCACAATCGGAAGAAGTGGCTGCAGTCTGTCTGCAAGCAGTTTAGTGAGTATCTTTGCATCAATGTTGATCAGAGATAATGGACGGTAAGCGTCAAATTTGTTGGCTGGCTTATCTGGTTTTAAAATTGTGATTATCACAGCTTCGCGCATTGTCGGACGGAGGTGTCCTCTTTCAAGTGATTCCTGATAGACTGTCAGTAGGTGAGGGGCCAGCTCTTCAGCATATGTTTTATAGAAGGAGGGTGTCAGCCCGTCGAGCCCGGGAGCTTTGTCGCCAGGTAGACCTCTGATCACCCGAATAATGTATTCTGCCAGAAAGGGTTCATCAAGGTATTCGCGATGGGCATCGCTTAACCAGACGAGCTTGATGTAGTCCAGGTAGTCCTGTAGCTCAGGGTGCGGACTAGTCTGCATGGCTGTGTAGAGAGATGTAACGAAATCCTTCATTCTCCCTAGTGTAGCAGACTGCCCATGGATTGGGCTGGAATCTTCGTCTAGCAGTTCAGTAATATATGGGGAGGCGCGTTGTGGCTTAAGTGAGTATGCTAGGGCTCTACCAGGGTGGTCCCCCTCCCCATACCTACCTACGGGTGCGAGCGTTCTTCCCCAGGAAGTGTGTCTCACGGACCGCTTCCACTTCATATTCGGATAGCTTTTCCCGAATAGTGGCTAAATGTGCAGGGAGACCCGTGTGGTAATAGAGTAGTTCTTTTTGACGTAGCTCTGCCTCCAATTTCTCCAAGGTGGACCTGATAGACTTTAAGACCCCAGATTGTTTAGCTATGCAAGTGCCTTTTATGACAGCCTTAAAGGCTTTCCACAGTGTGGAGGGTGAGTCCACTGACTTTTCGTTGGTGGCGAAGTACTGCAGGAGTTCTTTGCATACCTCTTCTCTGAAAACCGCGTCAGATAATGGCTGTGGCGGTAAGCGCCAGCTAAAAGTGCGTGGCAGCGACAGCGGTATAGTCCAGGTAAACATCACCGGTGCATGGTCAGACAGGGTGCGTGGCAAGTGTTTGACGGCAGTGGTCCAAGAAGCTATATTCCTAGACAGTAACCAGTAATCTAGTCTAGACCAAGCGTTTTGAGAGGCAGTGATACAAGTGCCCTCTCGGGTGCCTGGGTACCAGGAGCGCCATATGTCGATTAGATTGTGTTCCTGAACTACAGTAGTGAGCATGTTATTGGCTTTGGGGTGCAGTGGTCGAGTACTTCCTACCCTATCTAAAGAGTCCTGCATACCGACATTAAAATCTCCCCCCCCATATGATCGACTCCTCCCCTAGTAGCATGAGCTTAGACCAGATAGTCTCAAACAGGGCTGGGGCGTCAGTGTTAGGGCCGTATACAGCAGCCAGGGTCACGGGTGTAGTGTGTAAGGTACCTTTCAATAACACGTAGCGTCCATCAGGGTCAATAATCGAGCTAGTTGTAGTCCAGCCGATGTTGCGTCTTAGCAGGATTGCTGTCCCCCTCGCGTAGTTGGAATATACAGCCGAGTGCACCACCCCCCAGTATCTGTTATGAAGTTTGGAGTCAGTGGCACATTGGAGATGTGTTTCCTGCAGGAAACATATGTCAATCTTATGCCTGATCAAATAGGCATGGACCAGCCTGGCTTTTCTATGGCCGTTAAGGCCGCGTATGTTCCACGTGATGCATGTGACTGCCGTCATTGAAAATGGTTAGTAGTGGGGCAGGTATGCCCCAAACAACCTGATTTGCGTGTATCTGCTGGCAAGCGTGGAGTGTCCATGCGTGAGATGTTATGTAATGTGATAGCAAATGTATTGTCTTTTCGTGCGCATGACGAAGCAAATGGAGCCGATGTCCAGGTGGCGAGTTCCAATTTTCCCTTTAACTTGTAAAACCCCGTAGCCATCCCCCCCTCCCACACCAACCCCCCAAACAGGTTGTGAATGCCCTTCCCACCCCAACAAACCCGCAAAAGAAACAAACAATTGTAACCATGGGAGTTCTCCCTGTGGGGGCATGAGTCGCCGGCGAACTGCCCTGCTCTCGTGGCAAGGTGGCCGGGCTGTTCAATAGTCTCGGGGAGCATGTGCAGGGTGAGCAGGTGAGCCATAAGAACAGGTGTTTTGAGGAGCAGCATCTAGGTCAGGCACAATTTAATATCAACCGGAGCAGTGCAGGCGAGGCGATGCATCTCATTGCATCATGGTGGCAGTTTGCCGTCAGTCATTGTCGCTGAGTCTTGCTACTTTTTCGGCATGTTGTGAGGATCGAGGCGAGCGTTGTCCAGAGCAAATATGTTTGGCGTACTTGAGAGCGGATTTGGCGTCAGTAAAGAAGTGGGCCTGGCTGTCGTACGAGATCTTGAGCTTGGCCAGATAGAGCATTGCATATGCAATTTCAGCTCGCTGCAGGAGGCGTTTTGTGGGAAGAAATTCTTTACGCGCTGCTTGGACCAGAGGGGTGAAATCAGGGAAGATGGACATATTGTTGCCCTGGTGGCTGATGGGGCCGTGATCTCTAGCAGCTTTTAAGACAAAGTCTCTGTCTCAATAGTTTAAAAGAGGCGCTATTATGGGCCTAGGCGTGCCGCCGACTGGTGGTCTAGGACCCAAAGTTCTGTGCGCACGTTCTACCATGAACATAGCAGATAGTGCCGTTGGGAAAAGTTTGCGTAGTAGAGATTCAACATACGGCTCCATTTTGTGTATGGCTGTAGTTTCCGGTATCCCAGCAATACGAAGGTTGTTGCGCCTAGAGCGCACTTCCAAGTCTTCGTTCTGTTCTTGGATTACTGACAAGACCTTTTCCATGTTGAGGAAATGTTCCTTGGATTCGACTTGAAATTCGTGGGCTTCTGTCGCGCGGTTTTCTAAGGCATCTAATCTGGTGTCGTGCGAATCTACTTGACGCTTCACTGAGTCCAATCTGGAAGTGAGCATGTCTAGCTTAGTGTCAATAGATTTAAGGTTTGTGCACACTTCCAGCATAATTGTATGCAAGTCGTCTTCTTGTGGGTCTTCTCCATGCTGAGACTCAGGTACGGGCTCAGAACTTGGTTCCATAGTGCGGGTGTGACGTTTGTTCTCAAATGTGAGTTTGGGCTGCTTCGGGCCGTTTTTACCCATGTTATATGCCAGTATTGTCTTACACGGTGATGGATCAGGCTTATCTGGCGCCGTGGAGTGTCGCCATCAGACAGCACGAGGAGATATGATCACCGGGGTGCAGTCCGGCTTCGTGACCCATCCTCACTCACAGCAGGGCCCCAGGTGGGACAGATGCCAGCGCCCGTCCAGGCAGAGGGGGACGCAGCAGCGCACAGGCCCCAGTCTCAACAGAGAGCGCGAGTGCTCAGGGTCCTGTCGCTCCACTCCACCCGCGCTCAGACCCAGCACCCGCCTCCGTGCCCCCCTATGGCCTGCAGCGTCCCCGGGACCACTGGGCCCGCGGTCCAGCGCGCAGTGCGCGGTGCTCCCAGCCACCAGGGAAGGCCACAGCCCAGAGCCCCGATGTCACAGAAGGGCCCGCCCGCACACACACAAGCCTGCCCGGCCCCAAGGATCTCAGTGGGTACTCACAGTTGGCAGGGAAGATCACTTGACAAATGACTAGGTTGACTTCATTGGACTGCGCCTTCCCCCCGTGCTCGGCATCCCAGCCACAAAGGGTCACAGGTGAGGCCCAGCATTCGGCGTTCGATCCGCAGCGGCTCTTCCTCGTGGTGCCCACGGCTCAGGTGGGGGGGTGCGCGGCCCAGGTCACGCCACCCACCGATGATCGCCATCAGGATCTACCAGGGTTCGCCCGATTAGGCTGCAGCAGTACCTCCGGACCTGTCGCAGGCCGCTCGGGCCTGCAATTCAATGCGGTTCACTCCGTCACAATCCTCGATGCAGCATCTCCGACCGCACCTGCTTCCCCCAGGCTAGTCAGGGTGTATGCCTGCTCAGGGGTAACGCAGTTGTCAGCAGTGCCCCAATGCTTCCAATATGGCAGCAGCAACTCTGGGCTTGTCGCAAGCCGCTCTGGCCTGCAGTTTCAGCGCGGTGCGGCGCTCTCTGTCGCACTCCCCGGTGCAGCGTCTCCGGCCACACCAGCCTCCCCCCAGGCTAGCTAGGGCATGTGCCTGCTCAAGGGTAATGGTGTTGGCAGCAGTGGCCCAATGTGCCCAATGATGCAAGCTCTCAGCCGTGGGCCCCACGGGCAGAAATCAAGGCCGCGGCATGTCCATGCCCGCAGCCGCCTCAGTGCGTCTCAGGTCGCAGTCCCCGCATCAAGCGGTTTTGCGCTTCAGAAAAGGGCATGTACTGACCCCTATGATGCACGGAGTGTAGTTCTGGTTATTTAAGGGCTCGATCGCTCCGCTGGTAGAAGGATTATGCAGGATATAGAGCCCGGCCGGCAGAGCCTGCTTAACAAGCGGCCATCTTGCTGCTCGGCCAGGACACGCCCCCGGCAGGCACGATAGTTGATGGGGATTTTAAGTCTTCCTTGGTGCACATACAATCCCTTGGGGATTGTACGGCCCAATTAGCTGAGTTACGTGCTTTGTTTTTAGCTCTAGAATTTGCTGATCCTGAAGTCCCTATGCTAGTAGTGTGCGATTCATTTTACTGTGTACAATCCTTCAATGACAACTTGTTCTTCTGGTCACAAAATGATTTTTGTGATTCTAAAGGTAGCGCAATAAAGCATAAAACGCTTTGGGTCCGGGTGGCTGCTCTTAAGGACCGTTTGCCGCTCACACATGTTATTCATACATTAGGACATCAGCATGTGGGAGCACACACTGTTGGTAATTCATTGGCTGAGGAGACAGCCAAATCTGCAGTAGCCACTTGTTCAGTAGCAGCAGTTACTAGGTCTATTACTAAAATTGATGATGACATTTTGGCGGCAATTGCCGCGACAAAGGAGTGAACAGAATATCCCCAAGGTTTCCCTTCACGTTACACATATCATTTGACGTCCGATCAAATTCCATTTGCAACTATACCGTCCGTTGGGGATCGGCTGATTCCCAACGAGGACTGCAGACTTTCTTTGATCGTTGCTGCACATGAAGGCGCGGCTTCTGCCAGAGTGACAGCGACAATTTTGCTTTTACAGCAATGTTTTTGGTGGCGTGGCTTATACCAGCAAACACGTAAATATGTTCTTTCTTGTAACATTTGTCAACAAATTAAACCTTCTGCAGTTTCACGTTCACCTCATACTCAACTTTACATTTCAAAGCAGCCATTTGGCTGTATTTATCTTGATCACTACGGTCCTTTAACTTCTGACACTGCTTTTAAATATATCTTGGTTGCAGTGGATTCTTGCACTAGATTCCTTTGGGTAGGCCGCAGCCCAGTGCTGCAGCGTAAACTGTTTAAAAGATTTGTGTGTCTTTGTAGGGACATTTGCCTGTGGCACCTTCCATTCTGACCAAGGTCCAACTTTTGCCTCTAAGGCTTACCGTGATGCGATGAAGTCTCTGGGGGTGCAGGTGCAATTCTCGTCTCCATATCGTCCTGAGGGCAATTCTGTTGTGAAGTGGATGAACCGTGACTTAAAGCAATCTTTAACAGCTAGAGTATTAGGTACTGGCAGGGGCTGGCTGACTCATCTGTATGGAGTCCAATGTGCACTTAATAATCTCCCTAGAAGATCTCTGGGTGGGCGGACCCCATACAAATTGCTCAGTGGCATTAAAATGTTTGTGAAGACAAAAGAGGTACGGTGTTCCTGGGTGGCAAGTTGGCCACCTGGTTAGTACTCAGAGTGGTGGGGAGGTGGGGAATACCTCCTTTCGGAACTAGGACCCTCACACACCCAGCAAGCTAGGTGTCATGCTTCATCATATGGGTCTGCTCCTCGTCGAGCCGGCGCTGCAATGCTCGACGGGCACCCATAAAGGGGCTCTTTATCGGAGATCTTTTGTTCCTTGCCGTATAGGTGCCGTGGGTGTGAGGGGCCTGGTAAGATGTAGATGTGGTGTGTGGGTTAAAACAGGTAAGGGAATCCTCTATAATTATTTTTATTCTGGAGAGGTCACAACCTGAATAAAAAGTAAAAGAAGAAGGAGGGCGACTATTTTGTTTTAATCTGACAAAAATTACGCTCTACCCCTTAGTGGTCAACATGTTTCTCGCCTATAAAATGTGTCTAATAGATCAGTTGGCGATTCCTCAGGACCTAGTGACTAAATGAAAACTATCTACAGTGTGTGGTGTGGTTCTACATACCACTTCTTCTCTCGGTAGGACGTTGCCCCGGAGAAAAGCAGCCAACCTAGAGTGCAAACAAAAAGGATCAAAAAACCAAATGGAAATATTGGTACATGGTCCTATTGATTCAAGTGGGTGTGTTTCACCGTACACAACCTCTTTGAATCTATACAAGTGATAAAAACAACGTGATTTCATGCATATCACATTCTAAGTGTGCCTTCATTTGTATTTAGAATATAAAACCTCTGTGTAACCAGTTAGAGTAATTGAACAACATGGTGAGTGAGTATCAGCTCACCTCTTAAGGATTCAAGTGCTGCTTCATCAGACCGCAGCGGAGTATATGGACACTCAACGTAGTGTCGCTGTTTATTAAAAGGAAAAAACAAACAACAAAATACGTTGGGTGTGGGCTTGTAGGCACAACGTTTAGTTTCTAAGGCCATGACTCTAGAGCATTAAAAGTGAAAGTGGGCATGGTTCAGGTTAAAGTAAGCCCATAGTCGTGAAATTGGTATCATTGACAAGGTTATTCAACAGACTCAAAAGTGCCCCAGACCTGCCTGCGTAGCTGCTGGCGCCTTCACCATGCGCTCCGACATTATGCCAATCGTGCGGTGTGTTAAGAGCGCCTACAGCGCCCAAGCTATGTCTTAGTGCAGAGCTCTACAGAACATCAGAGTCAGCGTACCCTTCCCAAAGACCAGCGGTAACTTGTCAGCAATTCCCAGCACCTCTTACCTCTCTTAAAAGCTTATGACCAGGCATAGTCTCAACGTGTAATCCATACTCACCTGCTCCCGCTCAGAGCAGTCCGGCTCACCTACCCGCTCTGCTGAATCAGGAAGGAAAAGACAGGTTGTCGGTTCCTGTCTTAAATACCCTCTCCTGGTGCCATTAAGCATGGTAAATCAGCCGCACCTGGTGTGTGGTGTGATGGTGTCGGCATGACATCATCTACAGTGTAACCATGGAGGCCATCTTTGAATGTGGTGAAGGTCTATAGTTCTGGCTATTACCTTGATGTGGACGCGCATCAAGGGCTTCAAATTTGGCATTGAGTGGAGCGGTTTTAACAACAATGTGAACAAGAATTTATACAGTGCAAAAGTGCTCACGTCACTGCGCCAAATTTGTGCATAAGTTGCTGGCGACTGCCGATTGGCTGATTCGTATGTCGGCCATCTTAGAGTGCAGTATTGTACTCTATTGTTAGTTGTTAGATATATCGTCCTAACATAGCCTAATCTCCATATCTGACTAGCCTGATGTCGATATCATGTGGCAGAGATGTGCGATTCATTTTACTGTGTACAATCCTTCAATGACAACTTGTTCTTCTGGTCACAAAATGATTTTTGTGATTCTAAAGGTAGCGCAATAAAGCATAAAACGCTTTGGGTCCGGGTGGCTGCTCTTAAGGACCGTTTGCCGCTCACACATGTTATTCATACATTAGGACATCAGCATGTGGGAGCACACACTGTTGGTAATTCACTGGCTGAGGAGACAGCCAAATCTGCAGTAGCCACTTGTTCAGTAGCAGCAGTTACTAGGTCTATTACTAAAATTGATGATGACATTTTGGCGGCAATTGCCGCGACAAAGGAGTGAACAGAATATCCCCAAGGTTTCCCTTCACGTTACACATATCATTTGACGTCCGATCAAATTCCATTTGCAACTATACCGTCCATTGGGGATCGGCTGATTCCCAACGAGGACTGCAGACTTTCTTTGATCGTTGCTGCACATGAAGGCGCGGCTTCTGCCAGAGTGACAGCGACAATTTTGCTTTTACAGCAATGTTTTTGGTGGCGTGGCTTATACCAGCAAACACGTAAATATGTTCTTTCTTGTAACATTTGTCAACAAATTAAACCTTCTGCAGTTTCACGTTCACCTCATACTCAACTTTACATTTCAAAGCAGCCATTTGGCTGTATTTATCTTGATCACTACGGTCCTTTAACTTCTGACACTGCTTTTAAATATATCTTGGTTGCAGTGGATTCTTGCACTAGATTCCTTTGGGTAGGCCGCAGCCCAGTGCTGCAGCGTAAACTGTTTAAAAGATTTG
This sequence comes from Calotriton arnoldi, assembly GCA_963921515.1. Lineage (NCBI taxonomy): Eukaryota > Metazoa > Chordata > Amphibia > Caudata > Salamandridae > Calotriton > Calotriton arnoldi. The sequence goes on from CAWUFW010006150.1 coordinate 177,745, forward strand.
TGTGTCTTTGTAGGGACATTTGCCTGTGGCACCTTCCATTCTGACCAAGGTCCAACTTTTGCCTCTAAGGCTTACCGTGATGCGATGAAGTCTCTGGGGGTGCAGGTGCAATTCTCGTCTCCATATCGTCCTGAGGGCAATTCTGTTGTGAAGTGGATGAACCGTGACTTAAAGCAATCTTTAACAGCTAGAGTATTAGGTACTGGCAGGGGCTGGCTGACTCATCTGTATGGAGTCCAATGTGCACTTAATAATCTCCCTAGAAGATCTCTGGGTGGGCGGACCCCATACAAATTGCTCATTGGCATTAAAATGTTTGTGCCAGACCTTGATGGTCTAGACGTTGTGGGAGCTGTCGCAATGTTTGACGTAGATAACCATTGTGCTATGTTACAGGATCTACAAAAGACTCGTGACACCCTGGCAAAAGACATTTGCCCTCATCCATAGATGCAGCGGTGCTGATTCCCGTTAAAGGCTGGCTTCCTAACATGCGAGATCTGGTCTGAGAGAAAGTGAAGAACAAAAAAGAATTTGGTTCTTCATACCGCGCATTAGTGCCAGTCCTTGGATTGAAGGGTACCCGTACTGTGATTTTGCCTCCACTGCCTGGTCGCAAGGAGAATCGATTTATTTCCATTGAACATGTCAAGTTACACCAGATGGCCGATACTCAATAGTATGCCCACAAGCATTTTTCCGGCGTGATATTTCACTAAGTCTAGTGACTACTGTCTCCCTGACAACTCCACAACAGGAAGGGGAGATGGAGTCTTCAATTGATTTGTTGCCTGTTTTACCCTAGACATCCACCACTGCGGCAAATGAGTATGCCGCTCCATCACTCAAAATGATCGTTGACATACCTGAAAGTATAATTCATTTACCTTCTAATGAAGAGCAGCCTCCATTATTTTGTCTAGGTTCCAGTGCTTACTATATGGACCAAGATAACTTTTCTTCTGATACATCTTCGTCATCTTCATCTGAGGCAGAGCCCCCAACACGTGTTTCTGTTTTCATCTCCTGGTTTAAAAGAACTTACCTTGTTCCCCCTTGGACATACATGTGGCTGGTGCTTACAATGGTATTTCTCTTCATGTGGATTGGTTTTGTGACAGTTTTTTTCTTATTGATAAATGGCAATTACTTACCTGAATGCTCTGCTGTAGGCTTGGTGGACGGAGTTCTGGCCCCTCACACTTCGTCTCATACAATGAAAAGGGATCAAGCCCTGGTTAATATTTCTGCATTCCCAATTGTTGATGGTATCATTTGGGATAAAGTACCATTCGATGTCTATGGTCCTACGGAAACTTTGCAAATTCCATACGTATTCAAAGTTTCTTTGGGTGATGTTATTTTGCCTGGACTACACTCCGATGACTGGGATGTTAACGCAGTTTTCTCACTATTTTCGGACTTGAAATATTATACTGCATTTGAAACTGAAGAGTTGTATTTCAATTCTGCAAATTATGCTGATTTATTCTGTTACCAACATTGTGGCCATCATTTCTTACACAAATCCAACATTCTGAGACCACCCTTTAATTATACACAATGCGAACATTGCCCAACACCATCCCAGGGGGTTCACTGACACAGAAAAGTAAATTTGCATATTTTTCTGGTTATGATCATACTCACATGAAATCATATTTTTACAAATTGACTCCGCCTACACGCACAAAATTCATGCTGACCCATACTAAATTGGTCTATTCTTCATCCTTCATAACCGACTTATCCTTAAAAGGTTATGATTATTGGAAGGACATAATTGATTAAAAATCAATATGGGGTACCAAAGATTGGCAGGTGCAGGGCACTGAATCGTTACATCATGCGTGTTTAATACCGTCTCAGCTGATATTTTTAAATGAGACTGTTCAACAAACTGCACGTTTTGGTTTGGCCAATGCTAAAAATTTAAATGCTCCCTCAATTCCATCTTTGGCTGCCTATGACACATGGCAGACACATACCAACTTTACAATTGACGAATTGACTGGAATGGTTCAAAATGGTACTCTTAACTCCTCTAATATTGATCCTTTAGATTGGTTATTGTGGCCCACTAATACCAATGCTTGTCGGTTACGCTTTTCTAATGCCTCTAAAGGGTTTACGCTCAGTAGACCTGATCCTCGTTTTCCTCATTCCCATACAGTTACTACATATTAGGTGGGTAAATTGTGTCAACAATTGTTACAACACTCCACACTTTCATCTGTGAAACAACACCTTTCTCTCTTGTCAGGTGACATCGAACTGGCTGATTTCCTTTTAGGTCCGAAATCCCCTCACACTAAACGTTTTGCATATGCTGCATATAATGAATTTTGGAATCTGTCCCAGATGGAAACTGCAGTATGCTTACGACAAATTGATCAAGATAATTTGGAAAAAGTTCTTGCTGTGGTTGATAACAGTATTAACACTTTGTCTTCTCGTATATATACTTTAGATAATATCGTATCATCTGTAAATGACATTGTTCAAAATGAAGTGTCTGTATTGTATCATGGTCAAAATCAGTTGCGCTCTGTTATGCAATTTGGTTGGACATTTCAAACTCTGAAAAGTGGGAAAGTGCCATGGCATTATTTGAATGCTTCCACCCTGTTTTTACCATTTAACTTGACAGATAAACAGAAGCTTATGTCTCAATGAAGGATGCCATTCAGAGATTGTGGCGAAGTTGCACCCCAATACCGGACGCACAGCATATTTCTGCTTGCATAACACAGATGCCACAAGTTAATCCAATTTCACCAATTTTTATTCCAGTTTCATCCAAAGCTTATCGTTTTTCATTGCTTTTCCTTTTGTCACATGAGGGACAGCTTACGTTTTCACTATATCCAGTAGAGCGAGGCAAGAACGCAGCATTAAGACGGTTATGAGCATGGAGGGAAGGCGATTACCATAACAGATTCGGTAGATACTGGCTTGCGCAAATAATGTTTTTCTGTTGGGTAACAACCACTTTAAAGTTTTCTGCATGATCACGGGAATTGATTAGTGAGGATTTAATAGTAGGTAGTGAAAATGAGAGAAATTAGGTTGTTTGGAAAAGGTGGGTTTGGGTATCAACTTAGTAGTAGTGTTTGGCTACGTTTTTTAGCGGGAACACGCTCATTATGGGGTGAACTGTTTTTAAAGCATGGATTCTTTACATTTAAGTGCAGTAACGAACATGTTTAAGTGGTTTAAATACACAGTTTAATTATAATGTTTTGAATTTGTAGAGTACTCCTGACGAAGGGCCAGGAAAGGCCCGAAATGCATTGGGTTATAAAGATCTACTAATGAGGAATACTTATGTACACTCCGTGCTTCAGAATAAGGCCTGGATTGGCATTTCCGTTGCATTTAGGATATAGTGAAAACGTAAGCTCTCCCTCATGTGACAAAAGGAAAAGCAATGAAAAACGATAAACTTTGGATGAAACTGGAATAAAAATTGGTGAAATTGGATTAACTTGTGGCATCTGTGTTATGCAAGCAGAAATATGCTGTGCGTCCGGTATTGGGGTGGGACTTCGCCCCAATCTCTGAATGGGTTCATACAAGTACGTGGTTTAGGACAGACCACGTTTCCGGGCTTGCACGCAAATGGATTTAACTGGAATAAACATTAATAAGAAAAGTGGAAGAAATCGGTGTGCACTCTGTCACCCTTCTCTCTTTTTCAATGAAGGATGCAACATACACAATGTTACACATTGAGAAGCTAGAACAGTTGCCATTCTCAGTAGCAGAAACTGATTCTGCTGTGTGGTTAATACATGGGGTTATTTCTTTGCCCATCTCACTTTCAGTTCACAGCATGCATGAAACATTATCCAGTAGGTAGATATGAACCACTTGGAAGTAGCTTTATTCATGAATTGTGGTCCTTGCCTTTCTTGTTCCATTGTCAACGGGCGGATAAGGAAGTCTTCCTTACAAGGGAGGATTGTGATTCAACGGTAGGACACTCCCTAGTCTGTAAACAAGTGAAACTACACGGTGCTTGCAACATTTCGGCCCCTAATTTGGCCGGTTTTATAAAAGGGACACCAGTCCCGACTATTATTCCCACACTGACTCTGCTTTCTAACGGCAGTTATCTTATCCTAAATATCCACAATTGCTGCGGCTTACGCTTCCCGTATATAGTAACAGTTTCACAACGTGTTACATGTTGCAGCAATGTTTTCTTTCCACCCCCACACGGGATTGTAGATAGTTCGCTTTGGCCTTCCATCCAAACTTTGAAAACAGATTTCAATAAGCTAAGCAGACTCAAAGAGCTATTGTTTCAACAAGAAGCTGCTCTCACATCAGCTTGTGAGACCTTCGAATTGCAGGTGGCAAGAACATCAAGTGAGATTCAGTCACTGCTGAACACAAATCTCCCCCTTCATTTTGGAGAATTAATTCACCAAATATTTAATGCGTCTGATACCAAGGGCCTGGCCCACTTTTTTAAACTTGTGGGATCCAGCCTTGTCACCTCCTTTCAGACTATTTTTGGAGTAATCCCAGCTTTTATTCATTCTATTTTTTCCAGCGCCTTTGGTGGGTTTCCCTTACTCCTCCTTATGATTTGCGGCGTACTTGTCCTTCTGCTGCTGCTCCGCAATGGCTGCTCAACCTGTGGTGCTGCCAAGCCGGGACCAATTGCAGCTGTACCGTGAACGGAGGCGGCAACTTTTTGGTTTGATGCTATTGGAAGCTCTTAACATCGACTATTGGCTGACCTTCCGTTATGCCTACTTTACCTGCATGCAACCTGTGTTCTACTGCCTCCGGTACTCCTTTCAATGGGCCCTGGATGTCTGCCTCTCCAGTACATCACACGCTGCACTGGATTATGAACTGTTGATGGGTCCTTTGATGGCCCATGATCAGGACTGTTCCATGGGTAGGTGCTTTGTGTATGATCCTACACTTGGAGCGTTAGGAGGCTTGAGTACCTGTGCTCGTGCACAGCGCCTCTTGGATCAGAGTTTCATCTAATTTAATGCTGGTTGCCCTGAAATGCTCATGGCAGCTTCTGGATATGAGGAGCATGTCTGCTCGTTCGATTTACTCAATTGGATGGCATACCTTTTTACTATGGAAGGTTCAGACGCCCTATTGGAGCATATGGCATTTCACTTTTCCGGTGATGTTTTAGACTCTGAGAAGCTGTAAATGAGAACTGAGATTTTTTCTTTTCTCTTTTTCTTTTTTCTTTGTTCACCGTGCTTTCGAATTGACCTTAGACCTCTGTTTGGCCTTTGATCGAACCGCTTTGCCTCTGCTCACCTCTGAGTTCTATTTTGCCCCGGATCTACCGACCTGACCAAGGGGAGGGTGTCACATGGCCCATGGGGACATTGTCGTCTTCTCTAAGTTAGCATGATCTCTGCAGACAGTATGCGACTTTGCACACTCTACTACATGGCTTTATTTTTGCAAAGACTTTGTTCGTACTTTTCACATGAGACCGAATTGCTGTGTTCACTCTCTGCCAGTTCCTGGAATTCAGTCTGAATATTGTGAGCAAGGTCGATAAACAATGCCCCTTGTTATTCTGATCTGGTCAGGCCCTAGCACCTAGACAAAACATACCAATGCAGCTGTTGTTTGGAAATCATATTTTGGTATTATTGGGATACATGCATAGGGAGCACACACTTGGAGAGGGCCCTTTCTAGGGAGAAGAGCGAGACAGCACCTATGATGTAGAACTACCATCTATAGTCTAAGGTATGGGGTCTGCAGACAAAACCCAGAGATCTTCTAATATATAATAATACTGCTTCTTAGCAAGGGGAGGGAGGATAGGCGCTATAGTCTTTTCATGATGACATCTCCCTTCATGATTTATGGACTAGCTGCTATGCTATGATGCTATGCTGACTGTATTTGTATTATGCATTTTCCTGCTTGTTGTGGCACGTATACTGCATGTTAGAGCACGTTAGTTAAAATAAATATTTTAAACTTGTTCGTGTCTCTGTCAGATCTTACTGTGGACAGGTACAAGAGTATGAGCGAAAGGGTGTGTCTTGCAACCACGAGTCCTGAGAGATTCGGGAGTGTTGTGTTCTGGGGTGTCTAACACTTGTTTCTCTGTGAGTGAGTAGGAGGGCAAGTGAGACACTATAGCTAGTCGGTCCTGGGCTAATGGGTGCCAAGGTGGTAGGATGACTCAGTCCCTATGCATTAAGGTCCCATAATCCTATGCATATTTCTGTTCTTGGGCACAATCCCTGCAACAGTAGTTTCTGGAATGAGGTACTAGAGAAGCATAGATACAAGGGTTCTCTCTCCTATGGTATTGTGTACATCCAAGTAGGCCGCACTATGGAAGAGCAATGGACACAGACTGAAGACAAGGAAGCTGACCCTGAAGGCTGCTGGTGCCAGGTCATATTCTGACATTGCATAAATCACAAAGAATACTCCAAATGAGGAAAAGAAACTCACTGAGGTGGAAGTCATTTGTCTTGATAAAGAAAGCCTGCCTCTCCTAGGGACTGACTCTCGCTGCTAACAGTCATTCTGGGGAGTGAAGGGTTTATAGAACTTAGCCAGGGTTATCACTGTGTCTTCCATAAAGGGAGTGCATGTGGTTATCTCCAGCATAGATAGTGATTGATTTCATTATTGCACTGCATTTCTTTCACTCCAGTTACAATTGAGTGCAGCATTCCCACTTGCCGCTTTCTCTCGATCATATACTGGCTGGTTGCCTGGCCATTCTTTTATCTCTAGCCCAGGAGTCCCTGTGCTGACTTCATTAACCAGACTGGAGCCTATGGCTTCCCATCATCTCTAAAAACCACTGTGCACAGGTTTCCTTGTGACTCTTGCCTCTCAATAGCTTGTTTTATATACAACATTCATACCAGAATTCTCACGTTTCTTAGCGCTGTAAGTAATAAATGTTACTCTCAGACAATTCAATGGTGCTCAATTTACCTACCTTGGAGGTCTAAGTCTGCCTTGCCAAGACGCAGACTCATGATATTCATATCACTGCATGTTTCAGCAGCAAGTGAATAATTCACTGAGCCATGTACAACACGACTCAGCTTCCAGGACGCCATTGTCTTCACCAAAGCTCCTCTGTGCACCAACAGGTCTACTTAATCTTTGCAGGAGTAAAGACAATGACAGAAATAAAGACATTGTTTCCGACAATATCTGTGCAGGTAGTTATACTGTAACTGTTTATACCACTTATTGCATTTCCTCCAAAGTTTAGTGAGTGATGTGGTGAATATTCAAAGAAGATAGCTTTTTTTTAACAATCTACCAAGCATTGGCTGTTCATTGTATCGCTTATTGACAGCATAGATCCAACCTTTCTTGATTCCCATGTCATTCAAGGTAATTTACAAACCTATTGCCCCAATAGAAGGCTTGAGCTCCGAGGTGGGGCGCAATCACCCCATATGCATGCAAGAAAAAAAAATTGCAATCCCTGTGCAAATTCCCTAGATGCCTTATTGTATTTGTAACCCCCTTGCTTTCCACTTCCCGAATCAGACCAACCTCTATCTTGTAGGACAGCTCACACCCAATAAGCATTAGAATCTGTGTCTGAGGACACACTACAACATGTCACAGTCATTGGATCCCATGCCCCGGACACATTTAAACAAATAGTTTTGCTGCTCCTACTTCACAAAATGCAGAAGTGCAACAGTTCTGCATATAGGAAGCACAATCTGGCAATGTACAGCCTCTTATTCAAGCATCTCTTACTGTCTAAATCAGTGCAGAGCCAAGCACAGAATAATCCCCAGTAACCAACCCCTCATTGTGAGACCCAAGACGCTTGCTGGTAGTGGTGTTTTTTTGGGGGGGAGTGTGTGAAATTAACCATATTTGCTTTCACATAATTAGGCAAAATTCCGGAAACATTACGCAAAATTATGAAAGATGCAGAATTAGCATTTGATGCTATAGTTTAGTATTTTGCAGTAAAATCTAGCGCATTAAACATAAGCATAGTGAATAACAGCTACTTCCGTTCTTTCTTATGCGTTGTTCTTGTGCGCCCAAGCAAAATTTTTACTGCGAACATCGTATGATTACGCAATGTAGTGTAACAGCAAAATTTCAGGAATTTTGTGTAACAAGAGTAATGTGGAATTCCTGGAAATACACCAGATTATGCAGGCGTAGCACAAATTTTGCCCAGGCCTATTTTCTTTGTGTTTCCTGCCCCGTGACTGTTGTGTTGACTCAATGCGCTCCGGATACAAGGATCACTTTACTAAACATTTTAGCGGTCTCTCCCTTTGTTCATACTACCACTGCTGCTCATTGGTTTTGCCTTAATTTTAAGTCCCATTGCTTCTGAATGTCTGAACCTGTTGCTTTATGTCTTATGACTCCCCTTTGTCTGGTACGACTCACTGCCATCCCCTTTTACTCTACATCAGTGGTTATTAACATGTGGGGGCCCCCTGGGTCCTCAAACCCTACTCAGGGGATCCGTGACTGCTTAGAAAATTAAGTAATATTAAGAGAATAATGAAGTGTATTTAAATAAAAAAGCAAAATGTTCGATTGAGCATTTTCAAACGCTCTGTCAATGCGAAGGAATTTGAAATTGGAGGCCAAAAATTATATAAGGATCCTCAGATTGACTTGAGGGAGCAGTACAAGGGCATCAAACAGAATATAATATGGACGATAAATGTCCTCCTTTGAATTCAGAAAAGCTCCAACCTTCGTAATAAAATTAAAATTTTGATTTTTTTCATATTTCTTTACGATTTAAAATAAAATGTTCATCATTTGTGTATTTGTTTGGTGAATGCCTGTTTCTGTATTTTGTGTGTATTGTTTTGATGTTCAAATCATCAAAAATGCTTAGGGGTCCCCTGTGCCATTAATGGCTCTGTGGGGGTCCTCGCATTCAAATAATGATTCAGTGGAGGTCCTCAGGTTCCAGTTATGAATAAGTGGAGGGTTCCTAAAAGTCAAAACGTTAAGATCTACTGCTCCACATTGCAAGGCTTCTCAACGGACTCCCTGGGTGTTCTAAGTCCCACAGCTTCTCAAGGGACGGCCGCTTCACCTCTAAGTCCTTATAGTTCCTGAAGGCCTTTTGCTGTAAGTCCCAAGTCTTCTGGAGCATGACGCCCCAATGTCTGTTCTATTGGTTCCAAGTTGCATGACTATGTAATGTTTGGTCGATTAATTCCAAGCCCCGAGGCTTTGCAGCAGTTGGTCCTTTTGTTCGACCGCTCATGTTTCTGCAATGTCTGGTCCATTTGTTCTAAGTCCCAGGGCTCCCAAATGCCTGCCACTGTTGCACTATTTCTCATGGCTCTGCAATGTCCTGTCCAGTTGCTCTACATCTCACGGATTGTCGATGCTCCACTCTACTTGAAGTCTTGATGACTCCATAATGTTGTGTCCATTTGTTGTAAGTCCCATAGCTTCTCAATAGCTGGTCCTTTTGCTCCAAGTTTGATGGCGCCTAATTGCTTGGTCAAAGCATTCCAAGTCCCCTGGTTTCTAAATGCTTCATCTTTTACTCTGGTTCTTGGCTCCCAAGTGACTCCCAATTGTCTGCTCCATTTGTTCTAAGCCTCATGGCTACTCAGGTTCTGCCCCCTTCTGCTCTAAGTGCCATGGCTTCCCAATGCCTGGTCCATGTGTTCTAAATCGCAGTTAGCTTTAATTAGGCATCCAGTTATCTAAGTCCCAGCTCTCTGCAGTGTTTAACTCTGGCTCTCTAAGCATTAGGGTAGGGATTGTGTCCTGGGCCCTAGAGCAAGGAAAGAAATGTCCCCTGACTGTTGTTTGAATGATAAAATACAGCAATACGCATGCTTCGGTGGGCCCCACTGGCCTCTGGGCCTCGGTAGCACTCCACCTGCTGCACCAATGGGAGCTATGCCCCTGGCTCTAAGCCCCAGGCAGCACACTAGCTTCAATTTGCTAGGAGCGCCTGACACCATCAGGGGTCCATGCATATGGCTTTAGTTTACATTGTCTTTTATAATGCAGTTTTAAATAGCGCAAACTCGCCCCAAAGGTATTGGAGCGCTTTACATGAGAACCAGTTATGTTATACAAAGACATTACATTTTTTTTTTTTTTTGGGTTGCACGGGGAGATTAAGTGTTGTGCCCAGAATCACAGGATGCTGAGCCGACGCCGAGGCTTGAACCTGCTTCACTAATTCTAAAGTCGGCAGCTCTGAGCCTGTTATAATCTTTCTCTAATTCAGGTTCCACCCTGCCTATCTCTTTCTTTCTTTTCTGCTGTATCCCCATCTTCTCCTCTTGGTACATTCCACCCACCCCCCATTACCATTCTCATATGGTAGTGCTTAGAATTAGCAGGAGTGCACCTTAGAATGTGGGCACTGCTGGCTGAGGAGCGTTAGGCTTGGCAGTTGAGGAATTGTTTCTAGAAATAAACCCACTTTTCTACTCCTACTTTGCCTTCTGGAATCATTTCAACATTTTTGGCGACGACTGGGAACTATTGCTGTGCAGGGGACAGCTGCAGTTCCTCACCGCTGGATTTTTTTTTTTGCCAGCCTACCTTCGATTCTTAGCTCCTCCTCACCTCTTGCCAAATCGTCAAATTCCTGCCTCAGCCTTAGCGCTCTGAACACGTTTCCTTGGGAGTTGCTGTGGTGATCATTGGATCCTCGTTTCAACCTGATTTCGTTCCTCATTGTGGCATTTTTGTTCACTCTGCCCCGCAGCTGTATTCGCCGGTGCACTCTATGAAGTGTTCTTTGTGGCTGGTTTGTGTCTCCTGTTCGGCGCATGCTTTCCTTCACGTTGCCTGCCGAGCAGCGTCTCATCTACATTGCTTCAGGAGAGGCGTTTATGCTTGTGGAGCGTTTCTATGGCGCATGCCCTGAGGGTGTCCTTTCATCGCGCTGCCCTCAATCGTCTTCAAAGAGGCGTCTTCAGCGTTCCTTCATCGACTCATGCCCTGTAGTTTCCTGTCATCGCGCCGCCCTCAAGTGTATTTAGTGAGGCGTGTTCGCTCTGGGAAGCGTTCTTTCATCGACGCATGCCCCTGGAGATTTCCTGTCATCACGCTGCCCACAAAGAAACGTCTGGCAGCATTTTCATCACCAAGGCACCAGAGAGGTGTTTCCATGTTGTTAATTCTACGAGGAATTCAAGCAATTTTTTTTTTTCCTCAGGATCCAGCACCTCCAAGTAAGTGCACCCACTAATATACACGCTGACAGGCACAGCTTGCCTGCAGTTTCTCAATTACTGTTCATTTTTTAGTGTCACCGCTGACAGGCACAGCTCTACTGCCTGCAGTATTGTGTTGACTATATTTCGCTGACAGGCACAGCTTGCCTTGTTATTCATTTATGACTCTTGTACACCCTTCTACATCATTGGCTCAACATTTTCTGTGGTTGTTCTTCGTTCTCTTCCCTCAATGTATTAAATAATTTCACCTCATTTCTAATTTTAACCATGTCAGTTGCCAACATGAATCAAACGCCTCCGTTTTTAAATGATGAGTGGGAACCGGAAATTCTGTGGGATAGGTGGGTCAAAATGTTCCATTCTTATCTAATTGCCATAGGAGGAGAAAAGTTTTCTTCTGTAAGGAAACAACATATATTGTTACATAATTTGGGCACTCAAGGGAGGAAAATCTATGAAGATCTTGCTGATGGGGGTGAAGAGGGTGGTGAGGGTGATGTTGATGTTTTCACTACCACTCTGAGGAAACTGGGTGCTCATTTTAAAGATAAGGTTAATGTAGTATTGGAGCGTCATAAATTCTTCCAAAGGGTACAAGGTAAAAATGAAAAGGTTACCTCATACATTGCCACTTTGAGGGGGCTCTCTGCCACGTGTGAATTCGGTGCACTTACCGATTCTCTCATTAGAGATCGGTTGGTTCGGTGTACCAATGATCACAAGGTGCAGGAGAGGTTGTTAACCCAAAGTCCAGAATTGGAAGAGGCTGTAGCAATAGCTAAAAGTATTGAGCACACCGCTTATTGTGTAAAAGAAATGAAAGTTAACAAAGATTCTTTGTCAGAGGAGAAACATGTAAATGAAATTAAAGAGGGTGATGACATTCTAAAAATAGAGAACAAGGGCGCTGTGATAAAATCTAAGCCTAAAAATGAGAATTTCAGATGTTACAGATGTGGGAATGCAAATCACCTAGCAAATTTCCCCAAGTGTCCTGCCAGAGGAGTTCATTGCAGAAAGTGCAATAGAGTTGGACATTTTTCTAAAATGTGTAATTCCAAAGATGTAAGTAAAAATGTACATGCTGTTTATGACCAGGTCACGGAATCTGGAGACAACAAATTTATTTTTCAGGTGCATGGTAAGGGAGAGGAAGAGAAAATTAGTTATCCCGTTTGTGAAATTCAATTGGATGGTAAGAAAGTCAATGCTTTTGCGGACTCCTGTTCCCCTTACACCATAATAGACAAGGACATTTTCCAAGGTTTGTTTAAGGAAGGTGAATACATTTTGGAAAACCTTGATGTACACCCAGGGGGGTACAATAAGGATCCCATTCCTTTAAAAGGAATGGTGAAGATGCGGATCACTTTCAAGGACAGACACACTTTTGGGAAAGTCTACATTACAGAAAAAGGAAGTAATTTACTTGGGTGGAAGCACCAGAAAGAGTTAGGCATCATGCTGGACCCCAACAATATAGAACAGGTATTACTAATTGATAGATCAATAACAGGAAAAGGCATATGTGATGAATTTCCAGAGGTCTTCACGGAAGATGTTGGCTTGCTAAAAACTACATGCACAAAATTAAGCTAAAAATGATGCTGTTCCGGTCTCACACAAGACCAGGTCCATTCCTTTGGTTATGCGTGAACCGTTGAAAAAGAACTGGAGAAACTAGAGAAGCTGGGCATTATTCAATCTGTGGAGAGTTCAGAATGGTTGGCCCCCATTGTTATAACTTCTAAAAAAGAGAGCAATGACATCCGCATGTGTGTGGACTTGAGAAGTCTCAACACCAACATCTGGGTAGACAGGTACCCACTTCCAAAAATCAATGAAATGTTATCCGTAATAAATGATGCCAGATACTTTTCTGTATTAGACCTCACGTCAGCATATCATCAGGTGGCATTGCACCCTGATTCTCAAATCCTCATGGCCTTTACTACACCTTTTGGTACCTACAAATTCTTAAGGATGCCATTCGGATTGGCCTCAGCGGCTTTCCAAAGAATAATGCAACACATTTTGGTGGGGGTGGACAAATCCATCTGTTTTCAAGATGACATTCTCATCGATGGGTCCAATGAGGATGAACATAATTTTAATTTGAGAAAAGTGTGTACCAAACTTAGTGAAGCAGGTTTCACCATAAAAAAACAAGTGCAAGATTGGAGTAGCATCTGTTGAATTCCTAGGACACACCTTGTCCAGCAAAGGCATGAAACCCAAAATGGATCTTATAGAGTCCGTGGTAGAAGCTCCTACTCCTGTCAACAAAGATGAAATAAAATCCTTTTTAGGTTTGGCTGAGTACATGTATAAATTCATAAAAAAAATTCTCAGATCTTGTACAACCTATCAGAGACCTATTCAAGAAAGAGAAGAAATTTGAATGGTTACCCATCCACAACAGTGCGTTTGTGGGCCTCAAAAAGGCTATTGCAACGGCACCCTGCATAGGTAAATTCGACAGTACCAAAGACACGTACCTCACTACGGATGCTAGCAATAGAGGCATTGGTGCCACGCTCTCTCAAATGCAAGAGGGCAAGGAAAAAATCATAGCTTTTGCTTCCAGGACACTCAAAGATGCAGAAATTAACTACTCCACAATTGAGAAGGAAGCCTTATCTTGTTTTTGGGCAACTAATCATTTAAAAAAAAATTGGGGGGGAATACCGTTTGTGCTCAGGATGGACCACAAACCTTTAGTGTCATTATTTTCTTCTAAGGACATGGAGAAAACAACACCTAGAATTGGCAAATGGCTTGTGTCCCTACAAAATTTCAATTTCAAAATAGAGTATGTTCCTGGTGACAAGAATCAAGTTGCCGACTGCCTTTCTCACCTACCCCTCAATAAGCAGGAGGAAGGTGTAGCAGAGTTCGAAGTTTTACAAGTAACCATTCCTGCCATTTTAGAAGAAGAGTGGAATAGCCTCATGTCAAGGGACGTCACATTGAAAGCGGTTAGGGAAAACATTACTAAGGGATGGCCCAAGAAATGTAGAGACCTTCCTGGTGAGTTACACCCATTTTGGAATGTTAGAGATGAACTGTCTATCGCAGGAACTAATGTGCTCAAAGCTGACAAGATAATTCCCCCTGAAGATCTCAGGATGCGTATCAGTGAAATAGCTCATGAAGGGCATCTAGGAAGGAGCCTTACAAAAAGCAAGCTTCGTTCAGGGTATTGGTTTCCTGGCATGGACACACTTATAGAGAACCTGGTTAAAGAGTGCCACGCTTGTGGTCTCAGTGACAAAACCAAAAGCACACGGAAAACACCGTTAGAACCGGTCCACGTTCCCATAAAGGCCTGGGAAAAATTAGGCTTGGACATTGTTGGCCCTCTCCAAATATCAGGTCTACAAGAGAGGTTCACGATCGTTTTAGTAGACTATTTTTCCAAATGGATCACATTAAAGTTTGTCAATAATGTAGACACTAAAACTATAATTTGCTTCCTTTCTGATGTTTTTTCGAATGAAGGTATTCCCCACACGCTCATTACTGACAATGGAGTGCAGTTGGTATCTGAGGAAATGAAAGAGTTCCTTATCAGTTTGGCCATAAAACACATTTCTACTCCCCTTTATTGTCCTCATGCAAATGGATTGGTGTAACGCTGCAATAGAATGATCAAAGAAGCTTTACAATTAGCGATGGTTGCGCATAAACCCATTGTTCAGTCAATTAAAGACATGATTTGGTCATATCATATCACATCCAACAGTGTGACTGGTTACTCACCTTTTTGCCTTTTAAGAGGGCGCAAACCAGGATCCAAACTTACACCTAACTGGTTATTCGAAGACAACTCATTTGTAAGGGATGACGAATTGACCAAAGAAAGAATTGTGCGCCACCAAAATGTGTACAAACAAGTATATGATCACAAATGGGGAGTCAAATCTCATGATTGGAAAGCAGGTCAACTTGTACTAGTTAAAAGACCTCACAATAGTTCGAACAGGTACAATAAATACTATGGGCCTGCAAGAATAAAGAATGTCAAGAAAAATGTGGTTACTATGGCTGATGGCAGAATGTGGAGCATGGACAGATTAGTTCCATATTCAGAGCAGAGTAGTGGAAACATGTCAGACGAGAGCTCTAATTTGCAAACCAACATGCCTGAAGTTAAATGCAGTGACAGAATTGTAAGATCACCTAAGTGGCATGGTGATTATGTCATGAAATAACTTTGAGCTACGTACAGAACCAGTTAAATGTTGATTTAATTGTTTTAACTCTAGTGATGTACATGCAATCTCTTCCATTTCCCTTGGTCAGGGATTTGTCATGAAATAACTTTGAGCTACGTACAGAACCAGTTAAATGTTGGTTTATTTGTTTTAACTCCAGTGATGTACATGCAATCTCTTCCATTTCCCCTTGGTCTGGGATTTTTGTCTTTCGCTTTTCTCCTTGTCATCCCTCTCTTCCTGTTGTTTCTTTTTGTCTATCTTTCCCTCGTATCTCCCTGTCTTTTCTCCTATTTATCTTTGGGGTAGGAGGTGTGTCATAATCTTTCTCTAATTCAGGTTCCACCCTGCCTATCTCTTTCTTTCTTTTCTGCTGTATCCCCATCTTCTCCTCTTGGTACGATCCATGGGGGCCCCCCCCCCCCATTACCATTCTCATATGGTAGTGCTTAGAATTAGCAGGAGTGCACCTTAGAATGTGGGCACTGCTGGCTGAGGAGCGTTGGGCTTGGCAGTTGAGGAATTGTTTCTAGAAATAAACCCACTTTTCTACTCCTACTTTGCCTTCTGAAATCATTTCAACAGATCCTTAAGTCAGCAAAGCTAATGGCTGCTTACTGGCTTCCCGCAGAACTCTCCTTTTGTGTATGGGTCCGTGCCCGCGCAGGTGTGCTGTGAATACGTATCCTTTGGGAAAGTAGCCCATGCACTGCACATCTGTACCCGCCCGCGATGCTGAGTAAGAAGGGGATGACGAGGATGCTCAACCCAACGCCGCAGGCGATGGGCCTATCCTTACCTGACACTCACAAAACCGGCCCGTCAGGTTCTGGATTTGACAGGCTCCTCCGCGCTGAACAGCAGCCGAGTGCTGAACCCACCCTTGTCCTCGCTCGCTCCATCCCAGCAGCAGAGCAGGCCGGACGAGCGGCCTGGCAGAGCCGGCCGGCGGTAGGCGGTGGCCGGCCTGGAAGGAGGTACACCCAGACGGGGAGGGTGATGTGTTGGGCCAGCCCAGCCTGAGGGACACATGCTGAAATATTCCCATCCGTCACCGGCAGCTCCTCACATGATGCTTGTTGGCAGCCCTGGTGTCTTTGCGGGCTGCTGGATTGCTCCGCACTTCTCCCCCGGGACTGCTGCCTCTCTGACACATGGCGCCTGTTGGATTTGGAGGATGGCGGGAAAGATCCCGGAGAGTCCCTCTTCAGAGCCTGTTCCTGGCTGCCACCATGTCACTGCTGGGCCCAGTCCGAGGCCAGCAGTGTGTGGCCTCACAGAATCCAGAGGTGCTGCAGTTCACTGACCTCGGTGCCAACTCCACCGTGCCTGTGGTAGCGCGCGCCGAGCCTGCCACCTGGGGGTCGCTCTACAGCATGGTGCGCCTGTTTCTGGATGCTGTGCAGCCGAACCCGTTCCCATCAGGTGAGAGAGACCCACTTTTTGTTCCAAAGCAAAGGAAAGAATGAACTCATTAGAGGAGGGAGCTCCGGCTCCCCTGTCAGAGGTGTTCTTTGAGGCTATTAAACAGATACTAAGTTCTAGAGCCAATGTTACGAGAAACTCAGCTGTCAAGGGAATCCTTACAGGTCACGATGCTGATTCTGGGCTACAAATCCAGTGTCATGGGACATCTTTGCACTGTATAAGAGAGGAGGGATCTCTGGCTCCACTCTCAGGGGTGTTCTTTGACGCTATTAAACAGATACTAAGTTCTAGATCCAATGTTACGAGAAGCGCAGCTGTCAAGGGAATCTTTAGAGGTCACATTGCAAATGTTGGGGTACAGAAGCAGTGTCATGGGACAGCCTTCTAGTGTAAAGGAAGGAAGGGAGCTCTGGCTCCACTGTTAAGGGTGTTCTTACAGGCAGGGCCGGCTTTGGCGCTTGGTGGCGCCCGGTGCGGCATTCGTTTTTGGCATTCCATGCCCTATGACCGCCTCCTCGGATTCTCTCACTTCCACCAGGCAAAAGTGCCCCTCATCTCTCCAATCATGAGTTATTGCTAAGCACAGTGCCCCCTTCTGAGGTCAGCACCCCCTCCACAGGCCGGCACCCTGTGCGGCCGCACCGGTCGCACTCCCTAAAGCCGGCCCTGCTTACAGGCTAGCAGACAGTTACTAAGCTCTCGATCCAACATCACGAGAAACTTCGCTGTCAAGGGCATCCTAACAGGTCACAATGCCAATTCTGGGCTCTAAATCCAAGGTCATGGGTCATCTTTGTAATGTACAAGAAGGAAGGGCGATCGAGTGTCATAGGGAATCCACTCCATCAAGGGAATCCTTACAGGCTAAGAGCAGATGCTGGGTTCTAGATCAAGTGCTTTAGGAAACTCTTACAGTTTGTGGGAAGGAAGGAAGTTCTAGATCCTATCTCAAGAGAATCCTTAAAGATTAAGAGGATACACTGATCTTTAGATCCAATTTGATGGGAAATACTAGCAGTGTACCTGAAGAAATTGTGGTCTGGTGCCATTGTCAAGGGTCTTCTTACAGGCTAAGAAAGAGTTACTAAGCTCTACATTCACAGTTATGAAAAACTCTTGTGACAAGGGAATCTTGGATGGAAGGATGACGTTTCTAAATGCAATGAAATCCACTAATGACGCTGTAAGAGGTAGAAAGTAGCTTGGTGAACTCACAAATGGAATAATGACAGTGTAAAAGGCAGAAAAGAACTGTGGGTGCAATGACACCATGGGGCGGTGGCTGAAGGCTGCAGAAGTGATGACAAGAGGAACAATGACAACAAAGCGAAAGAAGGATGCTCTAGATACTACGACGGGGGAATAACAACAGCATACACGGCAGGAATGGGCGCTTGGGGCAATGTTAAGGGGAATAACAACATTGTAAGAAGAAACAGGTGTCGGATGCACTTTCACTCAGGATGAATAACACCAGCATACGAGGCAGAAGCGGCTCTGGGGGCTCCTTGATCCTATCACCAAAATTCAACGGGAACAAAAATAGTGCAATGTAAGCAGCCACAGCGTACCATAACCCCGTGAACTGCCCGTCCTTGGAAAGGCAAAGCATGAAAAGGCCATGAAAGCCAATGGCTCTCTCCGTTCTAGTTCTCAGGTGTGCTTGTTAAAGCATCGGTACCATGAGGTCACGTGACCTCTCTCAGACCGCTAAGGCTATCTATAGTAAAACCTAAAAATACCTGCATCACAAGAGCAGAGAGTTGGCCCTGGTTCCTGTGCCATAGGCAGTCTTACAACATACAGGAAAGAACGGGTTATGGAGGCAGAAAACTGGAAATTTATGGCATGGAAGAGGAAGGAGGGAGCTTTGAGTTCAGAAAATACCTGGAGCGGAAGAGAAAGGTGCTCAGGGCGCAATGCCCCGGAAATACCTACAGTGTAAGAGGTCGCTGGGCCCAGTGCTTATCTTGTAAAAGAGTGCGTGCCGGTGCCCAGGGCTCTGTTCGGAAGGCCTCGGCTGGTGCCAATTAAATGTTGATGCACCGAATGCCAAAGCTGCAGTCCTAAATCCACCCCATGCCTCTTTAATCCACTACCAGCCACTCCCTGCCCGTTTATCTCACACCTGCAGGTTCCCGTTTTCTTTCCGTTGGTAAATGTCTGAGGTGGAAAAATAAGAGCCGGTCCCCAAAAATTAGTGGTGGTGGCCCCCACCGGCAACCACTGGGTCAAAGTAAGCACTGGTTGGGGCAATTGGGGTCGTAGTGAGCGGGTTAAAGCGTCCTAAATAAGCGAATCCACGAAGAAACAAACAGCCCAGGCCACTTATGGACCCTGTGGTTGAGGGCGTGTTTCATCGAGTGCTAGGTGTTCATTATAAAATGTTTTTATCATATAGATCTAAAGAAACTCATCAGATGCAAATATATGTTTGTGCCAAAACACAACGAAACGCTGATGCCGATCCATGACCGAAAACAAACGTGTCGCCCAGTGTTGTGCAATCTTTGAATGTCACAACAGATTAATCACGACAAAGTGAGCATAGTTTATACATGTGTGGTCTTGGCAAGCGACTGTGATGGTTAGTTTGTTTTATTCTTATTGCACGCATATGACGCATAAAAGAAATAGAATTAATAAAGACAAGTCACGTTGCTACGTAAAAGTAGGGACTGAAGCTTGCCCTAAATCTATTTATTTATTTGCTTTGAATGAGGTATTGTATAACATTTTAATAGAAACAGTAAGAGTGCTTCTTCCTCGCGGGCAGATGCACTTAGAATAAGTATAGAGAACCCTATCTTCAGGGGCGTAGCTTGGTCAGTAAGATGGGGGGGTTTCGGAGGGGGGGGGGGGGTAGGGGTTCAGCTTCAGATATGCCAACAATCACTCTGGCACATAGGGGTCTACTTACCAAATTCTCACGCAGCGCAGCAGTCAAAAGGAGAGCGCCATATTTACAGAGATATGGCACTCTCCTCCCCTCTCTTTAGCGCCAGCACAAAATCAGGTAGTCGTGCGCCACGCACACATCATAACACCATAGTGCAAGCGTGTCTCCGTGAGTCTAGTATAGGTTTTGTACTGGAAGGGTAGCCTTCCAGTACAAAATACAATTCTTAGGCTAACTTTAAAACTTTTCCTACTTTGTATGTGTGCTGTACAGTGCAGCACACATGCAAAGTCGGAAAAGAAAGGAGAAATAAAAAGCATTTCTCCTTCATAGTGCTTATTTGAAATGGACGCAAAACTCTGTCTACTTTTTTTTAGTAAATTGGGTTTTACATCAAAAAGCATGGGTGGGTGCATGGAAACGCCCATGCACTACCCATGGAACGTCCACTTGGCGCTAAGTAATGAAAAGTAGCTCTATGCAGTGCTTTGCATTACTTTCAAGTGAATTTCCAGACCAAAACAAGTTTTGCGCTGGAGAGTAAATTGGGGAAAAAAGACTTTGTGTCGATTTGCGTCACTTTTGAGAGACAGGTGTGGCGATTGCCTGGACGTTTATGAGGTCTTCTTGGTTTGCTTTTGACTTCTTTGGGAGAGTAGTGATAATGGCATGCCCCATCTTACATGGGACGACTATTCCTCTAGACAGGAATGCACTTACTGATTCTGATCGGGATGGCAAGTATCAGGAGGAGTGTCTTATAGAGACTGCAAGACATGCTCTACCACCATATCTGATGCTCTCTTTTTTTCAGGAAATCCTTGAGACCTGGAGCCATATGGTCGAACCAAAAATGGTTTTTGCACTTTATGAATTCAGTTTTAGAAGCTAGTGAAGGTTTACTGATTCATAAAATAGGATTGCGACTGGATGCCGATTTTGCAATTGGGAAAGGGTTTGTTGTGGGTGTCCCTTCCAAATACCAAATCGGTATGCATTGTATCAATGTTTTGCACATATAATTCTGGTTGCAAACCATTGAAATGTTATTGGCCTCCAAGTTGTGGTGGTAACCCATTCGCAAAAGTAAATGTTTTCCTATAGACCACATCTCCTTTGTGAATATTGAAAAAAGTTTCAGGGCAAATAAACAGTGGTCCAGGGGACCACTATCAACTCTGAAAGTTATGAAAAAAGCAAAACATTTTTTTAAAGCAGTTTCTATATTGAAAGGCAACCATGTTGACACTAGGTAGCCCCTAACAGAAAGCACCTTCCAGAATCAGACTTTAAAGGGTGAAAAAAGCCCTGATGCAAAAACCTCAGAGATGGTGGCGAGGCTCCACGACTGGCCAGAGGATAGAAGAGGCAACTGGCGGATGGAGGAGGCTAACCCAGCTGGAATCAGAAATGGCTGTCAGGAGTCACGGACAAGAAGCTAAAGGCCAAGAAAGAAGGAAAGAAGGCTGAAAGTCAGGAGTATGGACTGACAAAATCCAGGGAAAACCCCAAGAGAAGGTTAGGAGTGAGGAAACATATTCGATAGAACTACTCAAAGCATTGCAACGCAATGAGCAGAGAAGAATCCCTCCTTTTATAGACAAAAAGGAGGACGTTACTTCAGGAACAGTCCACCCTTCAGTATTGGATTCGGTTCGGCTCATAGGAATCTGCAAGGTGGTGGCTTAATATTCCCTCCTAGGTCACTGAGGACCTCTAGGAAGAGGAGAAGCCTAGCAAATGGAGGTGCTAAATGCATCACTCAAAGAAGACCCCACCCCCAGGGAGAGGATCGATGGACCATAGACTACTCCAATGGGCCTGGTGCCAACATAACATGTATTTGTAAAGCACAAGTTCACCCAGAAGGATATCTTGGCATTGAATAACGGATGTTTATTGTTACCGAACTCAATGGTACTCATTTTATTGACATCAGAAGGATGAAAGGTGGAGTGGACACGTCAGGATTTGAACCTGTGACTAAGAGATCAAACACAGGCCCCTACATTGGACGCATTAGTCCACTATTCCACCAGACCCAGCAAAGAGGTAAGTTTAATAAGGGAGAACGGCAGCCCCACCGACCCTCCTACACAGAGTTAGTAGCGCATCCTGCCCTTCCAGTAAGTGATCAGGAGGACATGGCGGGTGGGACGACGGCCGTCAAAACAGAGCAACACAGGCAATGACTGTGTAGGGAGTTTTCTTGTGGTAATGATTTTTGTAAACAACCAGGTATTTGTTTCACTTTGTCCAGTCCCATTGTCATTCATTTAAGGTTAAAACAGGTGTAAATTACTGCTAGGGTAAAGAAGGACAAAATATTTTCTACTGTTTTGTGTATCACCAAAACATTTGAAGGGGGTGGCTCATTTTTGGGTGCAAGTCTTGTTCAGCCTTCTTTGACTAATCCTCAGTGGCTTAGCAAGACCTTTTGCCGCCTGTGGCAGCATGTGAGGGGTGGGGGGTGTGTGGGGGGCTAGTGATCGATTCCTGTCCTTGCCGCCCCGTGACGGCCGGGGCGATGTGGGTGTTGGGGCGTAGGGGGCGTTGAGGGGTGGGAGGTTGGCCGCTGCCCCCCCCCCCTTGCTACACCACTGCCAATCCTGAAATACTCATATTTTGCTTATTTGTAATTGAGATGATGTTTCGTATTCTTGCATACATTGTGTATAAACACATAGCTATGTATGCACACATTTTTCATTCTGTAGTTGGCCGCACCAAGATAACAAATTGATATGAATCTGCAGGAGAAACAATCAGTGGTATTTTTTCCACCATAGGAATAGTGTTGTGGAGGGTTTTGATCCAGGTTTAGTATTTTCTCCAGAAAAGAGACGATTGTCCCTTACAACTTAACTCTACATCAAGCCACTTCTGTCGAACACCATTCTGAGTATTAAGCTCACATGGACCACTTCATAAACATATAAAATAAATATATACATCATAAACAAATAACAGTCTTCAGAGTGAGTCAATGTGTTCCGAATTAGACTTGGGTATAATGTATGTAATTGCCCATGTGATCTGCATCTGAATGACATAATGTGTCCTTCACGATAGCAGGAGATGAGTGGAGCATAATCTGAATAGGCCATTGAGTCTTTTAAGGTTAACCAGGGGTTGCAGCTGCTACCCCTGTCTACTGAAGTCAATTAGGTGCATCCAGGAGGAGGAGCTGCCACTACTGGCCTACCTTTGGGTGCCACCGGCACTGCTCCTGATATCCCTGGTCTCGGGGCTCATGAAAAGTGTGGTAGGGCGAGAAAATATTGAGAGCTCATGGAACCCTTTTACTATCTGTCCTGTGTACCCCATACCCTTCTGTGGCAAATAGGAGGCAGTTAGGAGCAAAGGGTAGGACAAGAGGTCAACCCTGTGATGTGATTAGTGATCAAAGGGCGCTGCTTTTGGCATTTTGGTAAAAAGATGTCCATGTTGCTGCCAGTGTATTTCTTACCCCGGACTCCCCTTCTCGGGGAAAGAGACGAGGTCTTCTCTTTCCTGCTGCTACCTTGAATATCTTATACACACAGAGGTTATTAAAGGAAGCAGTCAGTAGAAAGAACCATGTGGATTCAAATAGGTGCCTGGTTGAGGACAAAACAAGAAGCAAGTGTCAATAAAATACCACTACCAAGTGTGAAAAAAGAATTAATTCAGCTTCGAAACCACTACCCCCTGCCGTCAGACCAGTCTGCATTGATGTAAGAAACAGAGTCAGATGCTCAACTGCTAAAGGGCAGGGACGCTGCAGGGGCTCAGCAGCAGGAGTCAGAGGAGCAAATAGTGAAGTACAGATGAAACTGGGAGGAGGCCAGAAGGCATCTAACTGAATTAGGCTCCAAAGCAGTGCTGCAATGCACGCCCGCCATCTTGAATCGGGACAAGTGATATGTTTTCCTTTTAGGCACCATCTTGGAATAATAACAGCCCTATGCACCATCAAGCTTTTTTCTAACCCAGGATTTCTTACTCCCCAATGAGCTGACCACCATGCATCAGCACACATCTCTATCCCTTGCTATGCACACTGCCATCAATAGGTTAATCCATCATAAACCTGCCTAAACAGCTTCTACAACTCACCACTCCCTTTACCCATAGCACAAAAAAAATTCAGAGATTCCATGCGACAACCTTGGCTATGACACACTTATGCTTCTACTTGCAATGCCTGCAAAGTGTGTTGCACGATAAGGGGTGTGCGGATTTGCAAAATGTGCTGACTTGGAGCTTTGCATACTTTAAAAAAAATATACCAAGGTGTCTGCATTTCAAGGCTGCAAAGTTTTAAAAAAAATAGTGGTTCCCAGAAGCTGCAGGAAACCAGGCGTCTTGTAACTAAGATTCACAGGTGGAAGCGCTATGGCTGCCACCACTGCTCAGCAGCTTTGGGCAGCAGTTCCGGGTCAGGGCCCCATGCACAAAATACACAAACATAGAGCTAACCATGCATAAAAGACAAAAGACACACAGATACCCGTGCATACTATCAGACATTTTCTCAATTGGGTTATGTTCTAGGAACAAAACGGTAGTTTCAAAGATGCGATCAAATATGTTTTTCTGCTAACCAAGAAGCCGGATATCTGGTCTGTGACTGAAAGTTAGTGTTCCAAGCGACCTTGATTCCCTTGATTAGCTTGGGAAAGCAGTCACGGCCTAGCTCAAAGGAAGAAGGATAAAGATTAAAAATAAACACAGTATAGCACAGTTATTGCAACTTCATTAAAGATGGAATGTCCAGACAGAGAGGTTCCTTGAATAAAACAACAACACTTTAATAACACCTTAAATTAAATAGAGAGCAAAAAGTAAACAAAATAGTAACAAATCACTTAACAAATTAAATTACAAGTATCACAAGCAATAGAATGAGTCAACACAGTGTTTGTATGTACTGTTCTTAATCCAAAATTCAAAAACTATAAGGATTCTTGCCCTCGCTCAGAAGATTTGATCTGTCTACACATCCTTTGGTCAACAAATAGGCCTCCCACTGTTCTGTTCATGATCATCTCAGTGATCGAAAAACTATGCTCCAATGGGAAACAAGGAGCAATGTCCTTTGAAAGGCATCTGAAACCCAACCTGTCTTCCAATATCCATCACCCTTGATGTACAGATGGCGATCACAAACCGATCGCAACACTACTAAAAGTACAACAGACAGATTTCATGCAACTTTTAGGGAAACTTGCTAAATGGTAAAATCACTGTATGCCTGGTTTAACTATCCTCAATTTAGTTTTACAGCAGAAATGTAATCGGACATCATTGTCCATCTCCTTGTTCATGGTGTGGGTGCGCCTAGAGCTTATAAATCAGATACCTTGGTGATCAACAAGCTGCTTGTGACATTGGGTAAGAGGCTCAGAGTCCAGGAAGGAAACACCTTCCCAGAGGAGGTGGTCATTCTACTATACGGTAAATATCAATAGGAACTAGTACACACTTGGTAGGGGAATGTTCATGTTTGGCAAAATCATAAGTTTTTATGAAGACCCTCACCCACCAACCTAGTTGGTGGCATGCTTCATCATCGGGTCCCACCCAAGGTGCCGAGTGCACCCCGGGTGTGCTACAACGCCTGATTTATAGCGGAGCTGGTTGCGTGTGTGTTGAGTGCAAAGTGGTGCTATTGTGGTGTGGTATAAAAACTGTCCGTTGGGTCCCTTTAAACTTAGGTAAGTATTTTAATGGTGGGCCCTCTGGCAGTGTTAAAAACAGAGTGGATATAGGTAGAGATTAAACTATGTCTCTTATATCCAAATAATTAGGTCAGGTCTACATGTTTCATCCAGTCTGCTCCGTTTGCTGGCTTTCTTCAGGACCTATGTGTGTGTGATTTTAAGTGTGAAAAATAGGGGGGCCAGGTGAAATATCCGTGACAATGGCGTAACCGCACTCCCTAAGGTGCGGGGACGTAAGAGGCTGTCCTCCTAAAATTGCTCAGAGCCTGTGGAGAAAAAGACAGACAATACAAACACAACATGAACATATGATACTTTTGTATTTGGTAGTCACACACCGGTATCGTGACTTGGTGCGCGTCATATCCGAACTCTATACGGGATAATGTGGGGGTGAGGCGGTAAGTGGCGCTTGTGAAGAAACCGCTTTTAAATACCGAGTAATTATGCGCTACTGTGAGTAAATCTGTAGCTGGGGCGGTTTTTGATAAATGCAAAAGCGCAGTTTAGATGCTTACGATGAAACTGTCATCACATGCACCATGAATCCCGAGCGGGGGTGGAACCTGTAGTCACACACTTGAAAGGTGGTGGGGAAAGAAAGAAACATATAGCATTAGTGGAGGCGTCCCTGGCCTCCTGAGCGTACCCCGCCTCCTTAGAGACCGGCAGGGTAGGGTCGCGTTTGCCCGTGCCCAGAGTCCTACTTACTTCTTCAAGGTTGCCTGACCACTGTCCATACCTGTTGTGGCCTGCTATGCAGGACTCCGTGGGTGCGGCTAGGTTCCCGGGAGAGCTGGCTTTAAAGTTTGCGGTCTCCCGCCAAGAAGCGGCCTTGATTGGCAGCGTGCGCGTCATAACGTACGATGACGCACCACCTTTCAAGTGTGTGACTACAGGTTCCGCCCCCGCTCGGGATTCATGGTGCATGTGATGACAGTTTCATCGTAAGCATCTAAACTGCGCTTTTGCATTTATCAAAAACCGCCCCAGCTACAGATTTACTCACAGTAGAGCATAATTACTCGGTATTTAAAAGCGTTTTCTTCACAAGCGCCACTTACCGCCTCACCCCCGTATTATCCCGTATAGAGTTCGGATATGATGCGCACCAAGTCAGGATACCGGTGTGCGGCTACCAAATACAAAAGTATATATGTTCATGTTGTGTTTGTATTGTCTGTCTTTTTCTCCACAGGCTCTGAGCAATTTTAGGAGGACATAGCCTCCTACGTCCCCGCAACTTAGAGAGTGCGGTTACGCCATTGGCCACGGAAATTTCACCTGGCCCCACTATTTTTCACACCTTCACACTTAAAATCAAACACACATAGGTCCTGAAGAAAGCCAGCAAACGGAGCAGACTGGCTGAAACATGTAGACCTGACCTAATTTTTGGGATATAAGAGACATAGTTTAATCTCTACCTATATCCACTCTGTTTTTCACACTGCCAGAGGGCCCACCATTAAAATACTTACCTGAGTTTAGAGGGACCCAACGGACAGTTTTTATACCACACCACAATAGCACCACTTTGCACTCAGCACACACGCAACCAGCTCCGCTGTAAATCAGGCGTTGTAGCACACCCGGGGTGCACTCGGCACCTTGGGTGGGACCTGATGATGAAGCATGCCACCAACTAGGTTGGTGGGTGAGGGTCTTCATAAAAACTAATGGTTTTGCCAAACATGAACATTCCCCTACCAAGTGTGTACTAGTTCCTATTGATATTTACTGTACTGATAAGAGGAAGTGAACTAGCACGCACCCCCCATTCCTTTCCTCTCTCTCCCATTGATATATACATTCTATTATACGACCCTCAGGAGAAATTGAGCAGTGTGCGGGTACAAGCAGCGTGGCCCCCTAAGGCCCAGGCAGGACCTTCTCTGAGATCTGGGTCTGACTGCTAAGCAAGTCAACTTGTCACTGTAAATCTGCACAACCTGACAATGTCTGGAGAACCCTAAGTGTGCATTGGTGATGCTGATCCCAGCCCGAACAGAGAGTATTGGGTCCTGAAAATAGGGCAGATGGAGTTCCCACAAAAATGAAATAAGAAATGTTGGCACAGACTGGTGCACTCTCCAGGCAGTGTGGAACCACTCTTCTCGTTTGCACGTGAAGGACTGAGTACAGAGGTCCCAAAGGACAGTTGCAGAATGCCTTCTGTGACAGGAAAACCAGATTGTCAATGGGAAGATGAGGTATGGGATGTGCTGTCCTTGTCAATTCTGGTGACAGCATCTATCCTCTATCTTGCACTCAGCAGTCAAACAAAACGATGTTTTCGATTAGCTAAAGGAAAATGTTCAAGACAAATGCACTGGAGATGATGGTGACTACTTTTCCATTTGTGCATCCTCTTTTGTTCACAATCATTAGATTGTTCACATAAATTATAATAATTGCGAAAAATCTATTTCATTAATAACAATACACAGCAAAGGATCCCTGTGACCAAATGTAACTGGACTTAATTCATAGGGGTGAAATTTTTCTTATTGGTGCAGCTACTGACCACCAATAGCGGAGCTTTGCTACCAGACACAAGCATGTAAAAGAGTTTAGAGTAGGGAGACCAGATAGGGGTCTCCTCTGTCTCAGAGGTGACAAAGAGTTTTTCTGGTAAATACAAGATTTCCGTTTTGGGGAGACCCTTACATTGATGAGAGAGACCATCCTGCAGGGGCCCAGCTACCACTGGTGCAGCAGGTTCAGTGACACTGTGGCCCATCTCCAGGAGGTGCATATTGAACTCCAAATAATGTATGTATTTTACTACCCCAACAGCAGTCAAATGGGCATTTTTCTTGCTTGCATCAGGACCCATGGCATCCTTGCTACTCTACTGGTACCCTGCTCTTTCAAAGAACTCCCACGGTTTGGTTGAACCTGCTTTGTTTGTGCTCGAGTTGGAGAGATTGTCGCGAGCTGCCTGTTGTGCACTACTGGTCAACGTGCACACTATGGCCTGTGCAATGAAGAGTGTGCTAGACTCTGGTATACACACAAGCAGAGCACAGCATGGAATATGCTGCTTGGATTTACTTGTGGACAGTTTTCACGAAATGACCGGGATAACAAAGTTCCTGACAGCCGGCCTGCTGTATAGATAGGTGTCCGGACACCATGTGCAGCGATCTCGAGAAGAACCCATTCAGTGCTACAAGAAAGCAATGAACTGAAAGTAGACTTCCTTATGAAGATCAGCAGTGCCTAAAGTGAACTGGGGCACATTGCTGAATGGTTAGTCATAGAACTTCACATGAAGCCAAGGAGATGTTAATTTGAATTAACAGAACAGCGAATGCTTATGAATTATTAATAAACTTTACCAATCTACAGAGCAACTCCACAGTCATGAACTTTGTTATCAAAGTCATTCCACAAAAATTGTGCAAATGTAAAGAAAAAAATCATATACTGTGCAGCATGCTGCTTGTAAGTGTTCCAAATTCTGGCACACTCCATTGCAGAGAACCTTGCATTAGACACAGCGGTAGACCGACAACACGCATGCGCAGAACACACGTACAGAGTCACAACAAGGCACACATGGATGGTGGGATGATAGGTGGATGAACATTTGTCTAAAAGATGAATGTATTTATAATTGATGCCGGAGAGATTGAGGATGCAAGAACAATTCATTAATGCGACCTTTAAAAGGAATCATGCAATTTTAGGAACACACCAAAAGTAGTTCTGAGCTGGAAGTCTAACGTTCCAGAGCAAAGGAATATGAAGGACACATTGTGTGGCACACCCTGTATTCAGCATTCTTTATTTGACTCCCTAAACTGTGTTACTTATAGATCTGGGCACCAGATCCCAAAACCCAACAGGCAGCAGCCAATATCTTAGGTGAGGGACCCCAACCAAATCAAATCAAATGTTTATTCGATCAATAACATGATCATACACAATACATAAAATCACAATGCATACAAGATTTCATCAATAAAAGTGCATAAATTTTTTTTTTAAAAGTTAACTTCATTTGGGCAGTCATAGACGACGTTCAAAGATATAATTACAAGATTATCACTTAATTCAGCAGTTAAAAGTTATGTTTTAAAAATATGAAAGTCACTAAAAGGAAGAAGGGAGCTGTAACGATATAATCCTGCATCATTATTTGCATCAAGGTCCCTGTCTGAGACCTTAGTGCACATAGGCCCGGACTTCTACAAAGGAGCATTATGTGGCCAGTTTAGACCTCTGCCACCAGGCATATAGGAGATATCTAGATAAAGTAAAAACAAGCCACCTTGTCGTATCAGATCTAAGTACACGAAGGGCATCTGAAGAGCATGAGAATGACAACAACCGACAGGCAGGAATAATCAATGTTTTCCCCAAGTTGGCATATGCAGGACAGAAAAAGACATAATGTTCAACAGTTTCTGTGGTAGAGTTACAAGACGGACACAAGGGGGTTACAGTGGCATTCGCCCAACTGCTTTTCATAGCATTCAAGGGTAAAATGCCAAATCTAAATTGTATGTAAAGTGCTCGTGCTTGGGGTGGTTCAACATCGTCCATATAGGGGTCAAAGTTAAAACAGCTTTTGACATTTAAAAACTGGTGGTTAAAGTGCCAGGTGACCTAGAATAAGTGCCAGAAGAATCAATAAAATTCCAGTACATTATTTTAAGCTGTGGTATCATTTTTTTTGTGATGGATTGCGGGTCATCCCACATATTCCCCAGCCCCAGTATAAAAAGCCACTCTTTGACTTTTTCAAACCATGGCAACCGCCCTGATTTCCTTTGGAGGGTTAATAATTCCTCCACGGCGTCCTTTACTGGTATTTGGGTATTACTAGTCCAAAGTCTTATCCAGAACATGAGCACCTTAAGAACAGCAAAGTGGGTAATGGGCTTTAAGCCAAGATCGAGGCGTAAGGGTAATGTGGGTGTGTTCTTTGGGAGATTTAAAAGAGCTCTTAGGAATTTGTTTTCAGTGACCTCTAGCTGTTTTGTTTGCTCCACCCCCCACAGTTCAGCCACGTAAAGTGCCGCGCCCAGCCCTTTAGCCCTATATATTTCTAGGATGGGAGAAATTGGGCAGTAAGCTGAGTGTTTGGCTCTCTTTATGATTGCACAGTCCACATGCTGCAGGGTCAACACACTTTTCTGAATTTGGGGAGTCCATGCCAGGTTATCACTAATTCTGACACCCAAATAGTCAAAGGCCTTGACCTGTTCTAAAGGTTTAGCGTCCAGCTTCACTTTCCCCTTGGTGGATTTATAAGGATTAAAAACCATGAACTTTGTTTTTAAACAATTTATTTCAAGGCCCCACGCTTTGCAGGCTGTCACAAATTTTGTTACCACTTTCTGAATGCCCATTGGGGTTTTAGAAATTAGCAGCGTATCGTCTGCGAATAATAGAGACGGTATTAACTTGCCTCCCAATTTGGGCGGGTCGCCTCCACAATCATACAGGTCATTTATAAGCCCATTCATGTACAGGGTAAACATAGTTGGGGCCAGCACACAGCCCTGGCGCACTCCCTTCAGAATTGGTATATTGTCAGTTAAGATACCGTCGGAGTTCCACCTGACTTTAGCATAATTATTGTGGTGTAAACAAATTAAAAGTTGAAGCAAGCCAGATGGAAGTCCCATGTCCCTAAGGGCAGCCCAGAGCTTTGTACGATCTATGGAGTCGAATGCCGTTTTAAGATCGACAAACACTACATAAAGATGTCCCCTCTTGAGTTTAACCTCCTTCCATATAAGCAGAAGAAAACAAAACACCTGATCTAGGGTGCTTGTGGAGGCTCTAAACCCTGCCTGCAAATGCGATAGTATACTGTTGTCTTCTATCCAATTGTGGTGATGTAATAGGATCATTTTGCTAAAAAATTTCTGGGACACATCTATAAGGCTAATGGGCCTATAGTTTGCGGGGTCCCCTTTATCCCCTTTTTTAAATATTGGGATTATTTCAGCACCCTTCCAGGTTGCTGGGATATTCCCTCCTTGTGTGATGGCATTAAAAACTATGTGGAGCAAGGGGCCCCATATTTTGGATTCAGATTTATAAAGATCTCCCGGTAGTCTGTCTAATCCGGGAGCTTTCGCAGTTTGTAGTGAGCTGATTGCATCCATGGTTTCTATTAGGGAGAACCTGACCACCTCATTTGCGTCGGGCGCTTCATTACAATCCCCGGCTAGTTCCACTGCCTCACCCTCTGGCTCACGATCCTTTTCAGAGTATAATGCCTGGAAGTATTCTTCCCAAAGATGTGGCTGAATGCAGAAGTCTTCTTCACTAACCCGGTGGATTACCCCTTTAGAGAAAAGATGCCAGAATAACCGGCAATCCTTCTGCCTAGAAGCCTCAACTAATGTACGCCAGTTTTCTACTTCCCAACTCTGTTTCACCTCCGCCTGTATTCTCTTATATAGCCTACTTTTATTTATTATGTTGGGCTGTATCCCTTCTTTTACTGCCACTGTTAGTTCTAATCTCGCTTGCCTGCATCCCTCATTATACCATGGAGCGTTGTTACGTTTAATCGTGATATATCTTCCCTGACTACTAAAGTAGGACATGATGTTGTTCGACAGTTCTTAATAACTGGCCATAATAGTATCATCATTAATGTTAGTGTTACTCAGGTTCACTAGTGTCAGGGCCACCTCTTTATAGATGTTAGGGAGGAGCTTACGATCAGTAGCTACCTGTGCCCACTTTACTCTCCTGTTGTTATTGGTAGTGACCACAGGCGCCTTCACCAGATTTAACTTGGGATGTAAAATAGGGAGCCCAGAGAGTCTTAAGCGTAGTGCATTATGGTTGCTATCCTCACTGTTAAGAACGATCATATCATTAACTTGTGGCCAAAGATCAAGGTCTACCATAATGAAATCAATCCTGCTTTTAACTTTCCCTCTCTTGTAGGTGAAATTTGCGCTGGCATCTGAGTATGTCCGCCCGTTACATGCTCGCATCCCATAAGCAAGAGTAAACTTCAAAACATGTTGCCCAACACTAGTACATCTTTTGAGGGCTGGGATCTGAAGCCTTTTGACACCTCTAGCTTGTTCTTCCTCCTGGACTATTTCCTGTGCGTACTCTACAGGCTCATAGGTTGTATTAAAATCGCCAGCTGTAATAAGATAGTACTCATTATTAGAGGTTTCAAGAAAGTTTGTAAGTGTGGTCATAGTGTCTGAGGGCTTATGGGAGCTTTTAAACCGGTTGTATATATTGATTAATCTAACGTGGATATCCCTTTTGGACGATATCAAATCAATACCAAGGATCTCCTGTGAGTC
Source organism: Calotriton arnoldi (assembly GCA_963921515.1). NCBI lineage: Eukaryota > Metazoa > Chordata > Amphibia > Caudata > Salamandridae > Calotriton > Calotriton arnoldi. The sequence goes on from CAWUFW010006150.1 coordinate 210,493, forward strand.
TATATCGAGGCGCTTAATTTTGCAGGCCAGTGTGGTCTTGACCCAAATCAGTAGCCCACCCGCAGGTCTGCCAGATGTTGACTGTCTGGCTTCTAAGCTAAACGTGGTAAAGCCCACCCTATAAATCTGTTCTGTTGCCCATGTTTCTTGGAACAGACAAATATGGCAGCTATCCACTAGTTTGCCCCACTCTGGGTCATTGAGTTTGGACCGTATCCCTGCAATGTTCCAGGATAAAATATTCAACTGCGAATCATCGCTGCGGCTTCCCTGCAGTGTGTGTCTTAATAGGGAGCTATCTCTTGGATGGCCTTGGATGGGAGTATGATGCTCAAATAGGCTGTTCAGGGTATGGTTCACTGTTCCTTTGGGGCTGTTGTTTGTTAGATCCCCCACAAGATTGCCCGCCTGTGGCATGCCCTGAGCCGCCATCAGAGTAACGTTACTAGGCTTTAGTCAATCCAGTTTATCCAATTCTGCGAGTACTTCAAATCTATTGCTAGAAACAAAAGGGAGTTGCTTATTTTTCATCTGCAAGTTCTGTTCTAGATGAGCATTTGGTGAGATGACTGGGCCACAGGGTTTGAGATGTCTGTAAAAGAAACCCAGCGGCATTATGTCTATCCCATGCTCTGTGCCCCATCTGAATTGTTTCCTCCCACTCCTAAGTAGTGTTCCTGTAAGATCTGGGTTTCGGCAATTTACCACTATACAGTCTCCATAAGAAGTCTTACGTAGGGGGCGAACCCAGCTAACTCTTCTGACAAACAAAATATCATGATAGCTGGAGTTTTCGTACTCTGTGTTTTGGGATAACCAATGGCAAACCTTATTTTTCAGTTGACCTGTGGTTTCTCTTAGCCTGCCTTGGAGCGGGGGTACATTGGTTAAAATCGCAACATAAGGACAACATTCCGGCGGAAGATCCAGGTTTACCTCATTTGATAGATGGTGTGATTCAGCAGCATCATTTATGAGAAGGAGGGACTGTCTAAGTGGTTCAATACCATTTGCATTATGTGTAGATCTCTGAATATTAGACCTATCTATGTCGCCAGTTATACAATTTATTTGCTTCGGTACACCATCTATGGACTGATGTTTTCCCGGAACAGGCCCAGCGTCCCCTAGGGTAACCATGGGAGAAGGATATCGATTTTTATTACAATGGATTCCCACCCTACTATGGAGACCTGCAAGACACTGTGCCCCCCCTCCCCCCCCCCGGGCAGGGGAGTCTGAAAATGAGACTCTATCTTTTCCTACCCCAGCCAAAAGACAAGTAACAGACTTCGAGATATTTTCCACATTAGCCTCAAGTTTGTCAAGTCTATTCAGTATTGGAGGAAGATTATTAGATAACAATTTTTCAAAACGACTAAATTAAAATTCTAAGCCTTGAGAAGGTGGGGCTGTGGTAACGGCTGAAGCAGATTGACATTTTTTCGCAGCTACCGGTACGGGATGAGTGCTATTAGTCCCTTGTGATGGTTCCTGCAACTTTTTCTTAGACCTAGTCTTTGCACCCACTAAGGGCTCCAGGTGTTTCAGTTTTTTTTTCCTTTTAACGGAGGGGCCGGAAGGCAGTGATGCTTGGTGTGGGGGAGGGGACTCCACAGGGGGAGGTGGTAGTTGTTCTGCTGGTGTTTGTGTGCTTTCAGAGTTTCCAGAATCAGAGACCACAGGTACCCCACTGTGTGATAAATCCTGATTCAAAGCAATAAGTGAACTACCCCCTAAAGATAGCCGTCGTTCAACAACCAAAATTTCCTTGTCTATGGCTCTAGCAGCTTTTATCAGGAAACAGTCAAGTGTAGAAATTTGGAGGCTCTTTGGTGTCCCCTCCCTATCTCCCGCTTTCTTCCCTTTTGCCATCTTGCATAGGACACCATTTTTTTACTTAAAAAAGAGTCACGGCCACACAGAAAAACAGAAGAAACTTACTAAGGAGAGACTTTCGTCGATCTTCTCAAGGCCAAATCACATCCCCAAGGAAGAAAAAAACCAAGAGGGTAGGCCCAGCCCAGCCTCTTTCGGGGTCTGACGGGCGCAGACGGGCCCGCCCTTGGCCCGGGCTTTGCCCAGGCGCCTCCCAGGCACGTCCGCGCGCGTCCCGCGCTGCGGGAGCCCTGGGCTTGCTTTAAGCGCCTCCTGGCCCGGACTCAGCCGTTGGCGCCTTCTGGCGCAAATGCCTGTGGGGGTTGTAGTCCCCCCTGGTGCAGGTGAGGCTCACGTGCTGCGGCGATATCGGGCTCCCACGCTGCAGGAGCCCTGGGCTTGCTTTAAGCGCCTCCTGGCGCGGACCCAGCCGTTGGCGCCTCCTGGTGCAAATGCCTGTGGGGGTTGTAGTCCCCCCTGGTGCAGGTGAGGCTCGCGGGCTGCGGCGGTATCAGGCTCCTTTGCTGCGAGAGCCCTGGGCTTGCTTTAAGTGCCTCCTGGCGCAAATGCCTGTGGGGGTTATAGTCCCCCCTGGTGCAGGTGAGGCTCGCGGGCTGCGGCGGTATCGGGCTCCCACGCTGCGGGAGCCCTGGGCTTGCTTTAAGCGCCTCCTGGCGCGGACCAAGCCGTTGGCGCCTCCTGGCACAAATGCCTGTGGGGGTTGTAGTCCCCCCTGGTGCAAGTGAGGCTCGTGGGCTGCGGCGGTATCGGGCTCCTGCAGGCTTGCTTTAAGAGCCTCCTGGCGCAGACCCAGCCATTGGCGCCTCCTGGCGCAATTGCCTGTGGGGGTTGTAGTCCCCCCTGGTGCAGGTGAGGCTCGCGGGCTGCGGCGGTATCGGGCTCCCCAACCTTAATTTGCTCATAAGCTTGGGAATCCATTTTATTCCCTCTCTACTTCATAAAAACTGGAATTTGTGTTTTTAACTTGTCAACACTTTCAGTGTGTAGAACTGTTCAAACCATACCTGATTTTGTGACAAAAGATCTTCCAGAAAGCAATTTTTGGAAGCTTCGTGGCCATTTAAAAAACAATAGAAAAGAAGGTTTGGTTTGTGATAGAATCCCGAGAGAATACCCCCGTGCCATACTTTAGAATTCCTCTTGCAACAGCAACCTGCTTACTTTCCTAAGGTGTTTCCTTAGAATATGACATCCTACTCAATTGGAGCCAAAGCCGAAAATTGATCCGAGAACTCAATCACTTGGTGCAGCAACAGGAGAAAGACACAAAATGTACTACTATTTATCCCAGCAGTCCTGGTGCCAACCTGTCACTCATAAAAGGCCACACCCCTTCTGCATATATGCACATTCCTGGGAGGAATAGAGCACAGGGAAGGCACATGATTTGCTAGTGCAGTATTTCTCATGGGTACTCTAGCAGATTCCGAAGGGAAAATACAAGGAGGCATGTCAGCTGCACAGTATGGAAGATTCATTAACAGGTGTCTCTGAAATCCTAATTCAAAACCCTAACTTATGATGAAGTTGGATTTTAAATTGTTATTCTGAAAATGCCACTTTTAGAAAGTTGGTATTTTCTTGCCTTAGCCATTTGGTGCCTGCATCCTGTCTCTGGTCACATGACTGGGCATAGTTGGCAGTCGTACTTTGTGTATTCCTCCTAGACAGCTACACACAGTGAGAGCTTAGGTGTGACTAAGTGGGCCATCACTAGCAAGATGGGAGAGAGGAGCTGTGCCCAGCCTCACCCACACCTAAATAGGATGTGTCCTGCACATCCCCTGTAGTTAGTCTGGAGCCAGGGGAAGGAAAGGCAGGGCATCTGTGCACGTCAAAGGCATGCCTCTAGAAGCTTCTCCTCACTTCAAAGGCCCAACTTTGTATTAAAGAAGGACCTCAGACACCTCCACTTCAGTACACTTCTGGACCTGTGGATACCCTGCCAGGAAGAAGGACTGCTGTGCTGCTGAAGGACTGCCACTCTGCTGAGCTACTGCTTTGCTGTGCTGACCTACTGCCTGCTGCCGTTTTGCCTGATTGAGAAAGACTGGACCCACATCTCTTGAACCCAGAACCCAGAGTGACTCCAAGGGCTAGTTGTCTGACATCCTGATCTGAAGCTTCAGGAACATAACAGGCTTCCAGCAACCTTGCACCTACACCTGGACTCTGCTATCTGTGAGTATAACCTTCCAAGTGGTGCTACCCCAGTCCTGGACCCTCGGACATGGGCCTAAGGTGCTTGCCAGTCGAACTGATGCATCTTATCTGCTGAGCGGCGCATCCCCCGAGCAGAACTGATGAATCTCCTTGGCTGAGTGACTCTCCTTGGCTGAGTGGCTCATCCTGGAGCAGAACTGCCGCATCGCTGCTGCTGCATGGATTGGAACCGTTTCAAAGCCCTGCATTGCTCCCGCAGTCCAACGCATCGCCCCGATGGCACGGTGCATCCACAGCCCAGGTCCTCCCATCTGTTATCGATAGAAGCCTCAATGACGTTGACGCTGGACTCTGCATTGCAACCTCGCAGCTCCTCGGAACCGACGCATTGGCAACTTTGCTCTGCATCCCCGATGCCAGGACTTCGCATCGCAAGTCCTGTCAGCAGGATCCTTGATGACGACGCATCAGGACCTTGCACTGCAGCTTCTTCCCATCTCGGAACCAATGCATTGCTTCGGCCATGCAGCACATCTTCGATGCTGACCCACACAATGCTCCTCAACCAGGATTTCAGGTACTTTGTTCAGCAGGCCTTACTAAGTCCCTGTAGTCAGCCTCTATTGTGGTCGGCCTAAACTTGTGACTTTGTCCGGGTCCAGCGCGACCAGATAGCTCTAATTGGCTCTTTTTGCTTTTTAGCGTTATTTTCATTTAAAATTCAAAAATTCAATATCTCCGGTTCAACTACTTGTAGTTATGTCATTTTGGTCTTGTTTCCTTTATTAAAGAAATCCTTATATTTCTAAACTGGTGTGGGATCTTTTTGTGTGGTGTTTTCACTGATTTATTGTTTGAAGTGTTGCACAAATACTTTACACATTGCCTCTAAGTTAAGCCTGAGTGCTCTGTGCCGAGCTCACAGGGGGTTGAGCACAGGTTAATTTGGGGTTTGCTTGTGCCTTACCCTGACTAGGAGTGTGATTGTTGCTTGACTTGGGCACAGACCCCAATCAGCCAGTAACCCAAATTCTAACACAAACTTAGAGAGGTAAAAATCGCTGAACCACTCCTTCCCTGGCTGTGCCCACTTGTTTGGAACTCACTGACAACATAGTTCTGTCTGGCACATTGACTCACCTGATTTTTAAGAGAGCTGAAAACACCAGACTTAAAAAAATGTCAAGGAAACAAAATCTGACTTTGGTCACTCTCAACCTGGAGAAGCCAGACAACAACTGCCTACAATTATCAAGTGGATCCCAGGTTATTGTCTTTAATACGGTGCACGCTGGTGGGCTCTAAGCACCTCAATGGCAGCTGAATTCGAAATGAGGTCCTCCATCGCTGAATTGCTTCTCTTTCACTCCAATTCCTTCTAACTTCCAAAGACCTCCAATCCAAATGGTGTACTTGCTGGCCCTTATAAGTTTGGAAAACTTTTCACACCAGCTTGTTGCGAACGACCCTGAATACTATCCCTTGACTCCTGTCCTTAATCATTGCTATACTGCTCCCAAAGACTTCCAAATCAATTGATACATATGTAATGATCCTGATGATATGGATGACAGGGTTAGGCTCGAAATGTGGTCCCAAGCTCAATGTCACAAAGGACGTATATCCTTGTAATTTATTTCCCACTGTGGGCAGAATCCACACTGGCATATGTGGCCACTGTGGTGTGTTCCCACAATGGGTGATCAAAATATTCGGGTGAATTTTCAAACATAAAAAATTCTCCAATTTTTTCCCAGCTGCTGAGCATAATCAGGGTTGCTCTGTTGCTCCACAGGCAGAAAAAAAGGAAGACCAACACAGTTGCTTCTAGGAGAACTGCATGTTGAGGGTCAATGTACCTACCTTGATGATAATTGCATTATGTAGAAAACATTGCCCTGACTTCACAGCAATTTGTCCAGCAAGGACGTTCATGTGCAATGCCTGGCTGCTGGTCCTCCTGGCGCACTATGAGCAGGGCCACTGCAATTATGCGATTCTGGACTGCAGTGGTTTGTGCATAATTATGTACTTGCTGCATAATTCATCATCTACTGCATAATCTACAGACTTTAACAAAATAAATGTTTCTAGCTCAAACGGATCAAATTGTTACTAAAAGCATAGTGACCCGTGTTCCTGGGTACCGGAAGGCCCTACGCAATGATCGATGAGCCATCTTTCCATTGTTTATTGTGGTATTTGGGTGTGAAATTGGTACTAATAAGAAGAAATATTTTCTCATACAGTGTTACCAGGTGTAAAAATTACAAAATGATGAAGTAATCCTATCACAAAATGTGCAGAATTGCGCTGTATAGTATGCCTTTTCTTGCCGCATAATTTATACAACACTGCTGTATAATTTGGCCCTCCTCTGCCACATAATTCCAGTGGCCCTGACTGTGAGCCATGTGCAACACAGAGTCTTCCCTGCTGGGGAACTTGCTTTGATGCTGTGCCGAGGGCCAGACAGTGTAATTATCTATTGCAATTATATTAAGGTAATTATATTGTCCTGCTCCTGAAAGTGTAAGACTTCCAAGAATTTCTTCTTCTGTGCATTCCTCACTGCACATAATTAGGAACTCTTGTTCTGTAGGGAATTTTGTCTACATTTCGTTTTCTTGTTAATTAGGGGGAGGCGGATGCGAAGCTAGCAGAAGCGTGTGTAATTACTGGAAGTTTCAATTCAGCTTACCACTAATTTAAAAAAAAGAATCCACCCCCCCAGTACCAACTGGGTCTGATTCCACCCGTAACCCTTTGACCAGCACATCCATAGATGTTGTCCTTTGTCCACAACTAAGAAATGTCTTGACTAACCCTACACCCCTGGTCCCATGTGTGACTCTTACTCATTCTCCATCTTGAATATTGATACCATTCGTATCAACCTTCCAATATATCTGGCACAATTTGTACAACTGATTCTCGGGTTACCATATGTGATGTGATTGCCTTTTCCCCTTAGTTACTCCGCTTATAGTATGCTGTATTATTTTTTTTAGTTTGCATTTTAGTAAAGCCTACCTCTATCAGAACAGATATCAGTGCTGAATTTCTCTGGTTTTGTATGAGTGAAATCTGAGCCTAACTATAACGTCCCTGTAACCTTTGGTTTTCTCAGTAAATTTCTAAGGTTTAAAAAAAACTATATTTCCTAACTATAATGTTGCTGTAACCGTAGGATTTTTCAGTGAATTTATAAGGTTTTTTAAATTCTATTTCCTAACTATATTGTCCCTGTAACCTTTGTTTTTTTAGTGAATTTCTACAGGTTTTTAATGTTGTTTCCTAACTACAACCTGTAACCTTTGAAAGTGAGTGTATGAGTGAGTGCATGAGAATCTCAGTGGGTGTGTGAGTGAGTGCTTGAATGTCTCACTGGGTGTGTGAGTGGGTGCGTGAGTGTCTGAGTGGGTGTGTGAGTGTCTGAGTTGTTCTGTGAGTGGGTGCATAAGTGCCTGAATGGGTTCTGCTTATTTTCTGCTCATTTTCTGCCTTTTTCTGCTCACTTATGACCTTTATTTTGCCTCTTTCTGCTTATTGCTGACCTTTGTTCTTCCTCTTTCTGCTAGGCCTGTGCAGAGCTTGCAGAGTTTCACTCCGCTGAGTTAAAGAAAAACTCAGCCAAATTCTGTGGAGTTCCGTGAGCCGGCTGAGTATTGCTACGCCACCCCTAATTAAGTCCCCTTGGATGCTGAGAATAGTTAAGGGACAAGAACCCCTCCTGTTACCACTAGTAGGTCCCCCATAGCAGGATTGCTGAGGCCTTGTTGGAGGCCTCGCCCCCTTTCTCAACCACTCTGCAAACGCACCTCTTGGCGCACTACTGGTTGGGGGATGAACTCCCCTTGGCTACTGAGGGTCATTGGGGGCCAAGAACCCCTATTGTCGCCACAAGTAAGTCCCCCACAGTGGGATTGCTGAGACCTCGTCAGAGGCCCCACCCCCTTTCTCAACCACTCTGCAAAGGAGCCTCCTGGCGCACTACGGGTTGGGGGATGAATTCTCCTTTGCTGCTAAAGGTTGTTGGGGGCCACAACCACAATTGTTTCCTGAGTGGGTTCTGCTCATTTTCTCCTCATTTTTTGCCTTTTTCTGCTGACTTCTAACCTTTAGTTTGCCTCTTTCTGCTCGTTTCTAACCTCTATTATGCCTTTTTCAGCTTGTAGCTGACCTTTATTTTAGCTCTTACTGCTCGTTTCTGACCTTTATTCTGTCTCTTTCTGCACGTTTCTCACCTTTCTTATGCCTCTTTCTGCTTGTTTCTCACGTTTATTTTGCCTCTTTCTGCTCGTTGCTGACCTTTTTTCTGCCTTTCTGCTGGTTTCTGACCTTTATTCTGCCTTTTCTGCTCGTTTCTCACCTTCATTTTAAATCTTTCTGAACATTGCTGACTTTCATTTTGCTTCTTTCTGCTCGTTTCTCAACTTTATTTTGCCTTTTTCTGCACGTTTCTCACCTTTATTCTGCCTCTTCTGCTCATTTCTGATTTTTACTCTGCCTCTTTCTGCTCCCTTCTAACCTTTTTTTGCCTCTTTCTACTTGTTGCTGACCTTTATTCTGCCTCTTTCTGCTCCTTTCTCACCTTTATTCTCCCTTTGTCTGCTCATTTCTGACCTTTATTCTGCCTCTTTCTACTCGTTTCTCACCTTTATTCTGCCTCTTTCTGCTTATTTCTGACCTTTATTTTGCCTCTTTCTGCTTATTGATGACCTCTATTCTTTCTCTTTCTGCTTGTTTCTCACCTTTGTTGCACCTCTTTCTGTTCATTGCTGACCTTGATATTGCCTCTTTCTGCTTGTTTCTGACCTTTATTCTGCCTCTTTCTGCTCATTGCTGACCTTTATTCTTCCTCTCTCTGCTAGTTTCTGTCCTTTATTTTGCCTCCTTCTTCTCTTTTTCCCCGGGATCGTGGTGGGATCCTTAAGACCCCCACGGTCTCTGCCGGATCCCCACCTTGCGTGAGGCGGCATTGCTGCATGGTTTGAGCTGCTGGAAAGGCAGCCCCCTCTGCACAGGAGCAATAATTTCATCTCTTTCCCTGCATACATGTCATCAGGCGGGAGCACTTTGACAGCTCCCGCCCACTGGAAGCGGAGTATTTGCTTTAGCTTGGCAGGAGCTCCCTTTGCAACGGTTTTGCCGTCTTTCTCTTCCTCCAACTTTCAGCTTTGTGTATTTCCCTGCATATATGTCTGAGGAAGGGGAAAGAGGTGAAACCTCCGCTTCCATCAGGCGGGAACACTTTGACAGCTCCCGCCCACTGGAAGCAGAGTGTTTGCTTTAGCTTGGCAGGAGCTCCCTTTGCAACGGTTTTGCCGTCTTTCTCTTCCTCCATCTTTCGGCTTTGTGTATTTTCCCTCTCTTGCACTCAGTTGACAAAAAATACATGCAGATCCCCAAAAATAAGTGGCGTCGCTCCCACCAGCAGCTACCAGCTTAAATTGAGCATTGGTGCTCTGGCCAGGGCCGGACTGCCAATAGCAGGCATCGGGTGTTTCCCCGGGAGGCTGGGGGCCAGTTTTGTTACCGGGCGCCGGTTTTGCAGCAGTGCTACAATATCGGCCCCCAATAACAAAAGCAGCAGTGCTTCACACTTGCACACAGACACACCCCCCACCCCCGGATGGTCCAACAAAATTGCCAGGGCTGCTTTGGGTTCCCAGTCCTGCCCAGGCTCTGGCTCCCGAATGTGTGTGGCCCGCAGTACATAGACCTCAAAATAAATAAAATTAGTAATGTTTTTCAAATTGTGCTTATCCATGGAAGACTTCAACCACATCTCCACCCTTAAAAAAACAAAACTTGTAAGGGGTTGGATATGGTTGCTGTGTTTGCATGGTGTACCTTTCGGCTGGTTTTACATGCAACATTTTTCATTGCTGCTTTGGTCCTTAAGCCTGCCACGTGTACACTGTCCACAGCCTACATTGTTCATTCATTACGGGTTTACCTCTCCCAGGTCACAGGTGATGCACTCCGAGTTCCTCAGCTCTTTCGCCACACCCAGAAATCTATATTTTGCAAGTCCAAAGGTTAACCTTCTCGTCAACTGCCTTCGTTCCTTATTTTTCTGTGACTCATACATTTTATGAGTCTGTTTTCTCAGGCGTGGAGTTTAATGGATGACATTAATGTGGGCTGGCAAGTAACTGACTCTGCTTAGCGCCAATGGCCTGCTAGGAATAAACTCGTATTCCAGTCAGCCTTGTGCTGATTTTCTATCCTCTGCTTGCTTCTGAAGAACGCTGTGCACCATTCACTAAAATAGTTGTATATCGACATCTGTGGTACCTACACGCATGGATGCTGATTTACACATTTTTCTCATCAGCAAACCTTTGCAGGAGTACCCCTGGTATGCTTTGACAGTCGAGATTTCCAGATGTACTTCTGGAAAAGTTTTGTGGATACTGTATTTAGGTCTGGCATTAGCCAAGACCTTTTGATTTCGTTAAAAAATATATTGATTTAAAAATGTGATTTATAAAAGTAAAATAATTTATTTAAAAGGACTTTCAGCCAGCTTTCTTCATCCATTTGTCTGTTGGTGTGTCATTCACACTTTGCTTCCGCCCACTACAGCATACAGCATGGGGGCAAGGTTCTGCCCACTTCAGCCACTGGATAACTTCACTTAGAGCGACTGCATTTTGCTCTTTTACAAGGAGCACATCCGCACACAAGCTAGTTCCCGTCTGTGTCAATGTTTTTGTTTTTAATTTATTACTTTGATGTTTCCTTTGTGTTTGGAGACTGATGTGACAGCAGGGCGGATTATATCAGATGTGTGCACAGGCCATATTCCACACTTTAACAGTTCCAATCTCCTGCCAATGTTGTTGTATATTCCTTTTGGACTGTCCTTTATCTAGATGCTGGTATTTCCCAGCATAACCAGCGGCGGTGCATCCATTGGGGCGCTGGGGCGTTGCCCCACTAATGCAGCCCCATTCATTGTTCTCCGCTCCGGTTGTTGCTTGATTAATTTTAATTAACTCGGGGCCGGCCGCGGCTCACTGAAGCGGCTCACAATGAACTGGTCCACACCCGAGGCAATCGGACGTGAAGGGGGTGGGGCTGCGGCAGCACTCCTGTGTTTGAGTGACAGCCAGGCCAAGCGCACCGCAGCACCAGCAATACAGTGCGCATGTTCGGTTTTGGGCTGGTCATTTTTATGACCAGCCCGAACATGCGCACTGTAACTAGCCTTCCCTGACCTTGCCTTAATCCAAGTTGAAGTTCTCCGCCCTTAGGAGATCGAGAGAGGCGCAGCAGCCCCTGGTCTCCTATGGGCGGGGAGTATCCCTGCTCTAGCCAATCCTGGCGCTGCTACTGCAGCGTCTGGATTGGCTGAGAGTGAGACCGCACACTCACTACTGCCCTGCACGTGAGACAATGGACACAGAATGCCGTACCACGAGACGAGCAGCAACACCCGTGAGACTGGAGTCACTGTTGTGCCCGTCCTCTCAGACCCTCAAGCCCGTCGTGGCCACAAGACTTCGGACACAGCGTCTTGACCTCTCCAGCACACGAGCACGCCCGAGATTGTGGACAGAAGCAGCGGGCGCAGTCTGAAGTTGTTCCTGCTCCGCCGCTCCGGACTGGCCCAGATGGTCTGTTCCTGCTCCGGACCGACCCAGGACCAGAGGCGGCGCGGGACAGGGATCGGGGATCAGGTAAGTTTTAGTTTTTTATTTTACACACCCCCCCCTGCCCCCGAGAATTGCGATCCGCGCGACAGGGCAGCATGTGAGACAGTAATTTCCTTGGAGCATTTACGAGCAGCGGTAGTACTCTGCAGTAGGTTGCTTGTAACCGAGCCACCAAGTAAAACCAATCCTGTATGCGTTAGACTACCATTTTGGCAAGGCCCCATGAACTTATAAACCAAAGGCTCATTTGTACACGTATGTAGAAAGGATATAAAAGGGAAAAACAGTTGATGGCCTTCCCTCCACTTGAAGCCACATTCAAGCAGATTTTTTTTTTCTTTTTCTATTGTCTGTCTTGAGACTTGTTAACGTGCCTTTATGTCATCCTACTAAATTTGCCAGGTTTCTTTAATGAAGCATCACTGCAAATTGCCCGGCTGTATTTGTACTTCGTTAATGCACATTCGGTTTCTGTCGCAGATTTATTCGTAGTCTTTAGACATGACCACTGTGAATACTGGTTCTGGTCCGGTGCAGTAGGGTTGCAGAAGGGTTGCCAGTTGCCACACGTGACGATAGTGAACCGAGTCGTACACTTGGCAGCAATGGTAGCTTTTGCTATGTGTCCTCTTTCTACTGGAATACCCCCGGGAATGTTGTATCCTGTTTGCAGTTTACTGTTGTAAGTTTCCTGACCATGCACTCCTTCAGCATAGCAGTATCACGTTCAAGATTGTAGTGTTGGGTCAGGGGTTTGTCCCAGCATTGTTACCATAACAGTTTGCTCTTCCGACAACATGTGGTGCAGTGGCATCGATTGGTTATCATATCCTACTGTACGTCGCGTCGCTATTGCTGGACTTACATTTTTTTATTTCAAAGACAGAAAAAGCGACGTTACTTCATGCTGCTGCCTCTGGCAGTGGGTCCCTGTTCTTAATGGTTTGTGCAGTGTCATCCTGGTTGTATAATAGGTATGCGATAAAGGATTAAATAAGTGAGTGGGGACGTGCAGTATAGCGCCAACCGCTGTTCCCTGCTCCTTCATTAAGTGCTATTTTGAAGCTGCACACGCTTTTCATACGTTGTGTTCACTCAATCCGTTTCCTCATGGTGGTTTATTCTGAAGCTTAGTGCCGGGTGTTTGGACCTGTTAGTTTATTTTGGAAGCTCCAATTGTCTGTATATGGGAAGTGTGTTTTGGGCGGGGAGGAGGGGGCTTGGTAAGGAAACGAGGGGATAATGAGAGGGAACGTTCGCCTATACTGAAACATTTTGGTTATAGCTTTCGTTCGCTATGCTTAAAAGCAGGTTCAGAGGCAAGTATGTATTCCTGCACTGATGTGGGACGCTCATCGGTTCAATTATGCGTTTCTTGGTTTGGTCTTTCTGGCCTCCCTTTGATTTGTGATTCTGATAGCAGATTAAGGCTGGTTTCCAGACTGGCTCGGCCTAGTTTATGTGGGAACAAGCCGAGTGTCAGCAAGCTTGGTTCAGTGAGCAAGAGCCAAAAAACATCCCTTTCCCTTAATTAGTAATTAGTGTGCTAAGAGAATGATCATTTCGGCCCTCCTGATGGGGCACGAGGCAGAGCACATTGCCTAAATTGGTGGCTACATAGAACCAAACAGGGTCGAGTCCTAATTCGGCTCCTCCACTTGACCAAATATGGCACCCTGGGCAAATTATTTCTGCACATATCTCCTAATTTAGATATAGCCGCTGCCTCAGCTCAAACGATTTTTCACCTGCTTTAGCGTAGAACTGTTAATGAATGTAACACTACTTGCGGTCATTTTTATGTTATCCATTTACCACCAGCGATTTAGTTCCTCTCTTATTTTACATGTTTACTTGATCTTGCATTCCCCACGAGTTAGCTATTTTATAATGTTGTTGTTTATCTGTATTTTTTTCTGTGCATACTTTGAGGCTTGAGCCATGCCAGGTGTTTGAGGGGCTTTGATTGAGCACGCAGGCGCTAAGGCTAAAGCCAAACAAAGTGCCTGTCAGTGGGTTGGCCTCGCTGCAGAGCACACAGAACAATATTTGTGTATTCCATTTGCAACTGAAATTCTGTGGAAATGTGTGTGAAGGGGGCACACTGATGTCAAAATATTTGCAAGGCAAAAGTAAGAGGAATTAAAGCGCTTATATTTGAGGGAGTGCAGTGCATGTTGGGGGCGGTGAAGTGACAGAGATGTGAGGAAGGGCATTCGGGGAAGAGTGAAAAGAGGATGCTGAAGAGGAAAGAGAGGGTTGAAGATGTGCAGATGGACAAGATATGCAGAGAAAAAGAGGATACATATCTAACATAAAGCACACATAATTGAAGGCCAAAACTCCTTCCACAGGCCTCAATGCTATTTAATTCACAGACTCACTATTTCAGAATTTAAACATTTTCAATGTTAATTATTTATAAGAAATCATTGTTGTTACTCATTTATCATAAACAGATAACACCCAGTGACAAAGCCAATCATACTGACAGGCTTTAGGCGTATGTCAGTTGCTGTGCCATTTATCTGGTTAAATTACATCTCAGAGAGAAACCAAAATACCGGTCTGATGGCACACTATGGGAATCACAGAAATGTATTTGGCATGTTCCTTTATAGGAAGCACCCAATTTTTTCATCTCACTTAAAGACCTGTCTGCACATATTTCTATATGACTGGTTACAGCCAGCAGCTGTGGGTGCTTCCCAAAGTCTGGTTAGAGCATATTTTTCCAAAGTTAATGCTGCATGCAGTACAAGACACTGGGCAAGCATACATTTTAAAGGGATAAAGTTGTCATGCAGAACAATTTACATATTACAGTAACTGTTGAACAAATTAATGCAAGAAGATACGGGGCAGTTTTTAATGTGTTTAATATTTCAAGACTATACGTTCCCACTGCTTAATAAGCCTTGCTTTATCGCTGCATTAATTTGCTTTAAAATGCACCATTTGCCAATCTTTTTTACATTTCTTTCTCAGGAGTGGGACTCTCCCTAGACCCCAGGTTTGTCCATTGAACTTGTTCACATCACTAACTAGTGTTTTCGATTGGAAAGGGTAGAGCCAAAGCAGTCTTGCTTAGTACCCTAGCCCTCTTCAGAAGTCAGACTTGCTTGGCAACCCAGAAATTCTCTGAAATAATGTATGAGTTTTCTTTTATGAATGCCTAAAAGAACTGAATTTTTAGTCCATTTATCACAGAAATAGTGCTGAAAATCGCACCAAAAAGATGCCAATTTAAAAAAAAATTCTTCACGGGGGGAGAACACCCCCGAATCCCCCTTATTGCTGTCGGGATCGCTCGCTGCGCTCGCTCCCATTCGTTGATTCATTCTGCGTACGCCTCACCAGTTTCAAATTCCACCAGCCGCCACTGAGCATAACAGAATGCGTAATTTGAAACTGCTCTGTGTTAAGCTATCAAAAGCCTCAATATTATATATGTGAATTCATAGGCAGACAATTCTTCAGAACACGTTTATTCCGGGCTTAATTTCACCAATGGTTCTTCAATAAACTTTGATCAGGAAGAAAAGCAGCCTTTATCCTGATCATTTGCAGCAAATGCAAAATAAATTATTTCCTTTCTTCTTTCTTTCCTTCTTTGCTTCCATCATTCTTGCTCTACTTCTTTCATTCCTTCATTCCTCTTTCTATCCTTTAATTCCTTCTTTACTTTTTTTCTTTCATTATTTGATTCCTTTTCCTTTCCTTTTTTCTTTCATTATTTCTTTGCTTCTTTCCCTTTTTCGTTTTTTCCTTCTTTCTTGTTTTTCTTTTTCATTCATTCTTTCATTCCTTCTTTTTTCTTTCTTTCTTTCTTGTTTTTCTTTTTTCTTTCATTCTGTTATTCATTCCATCTTTCCCTTTTCTTTCAATCTTTCATACCTTCTTTCCTGAATTTCTTTTTTTCCTTTCACTCCGTCTTTCCTTCTTTCTTGCCTTCCATTTTTGTTTCATTCTTTACTTGTTCATACCGCCCATTAGTGCATACACAAGCTTGTAGTCCTGTCTTGGCCACAGATAGCACAAATGGCTCTTAATCCTATTTTGAGTTCATTGCTGGGTTTACTTTGGTTGCGTCACTTTTTAATTTTTATTTGAACTCCCTCTGACCTGTTATTGAACGCAAAGTCTTCTGATTCACTTCCTGCTCCTTGGTCTGCCACGGCTGGTAGTGCCGATTGTTGCGGAGGGACCATTTTTCCCCCCATTTACTGGTTGGGGGTTTGGGGATTGGGGTCAGCGCTCTAGTGTCTCTTCTTGGAGACTGTATATACTGCCCATGAGTGCATGGATGCGTGCCACTGGAGCGCCGCGTCCGTATCCAGACTGTGCCCGGCTCCCTGTATCTTTTGTGTCAGAACTGTCTCCCTCCTTGAGGTACTCAAGTCAACAACTCCTTAGCCTTCAACTTTAGGATAAGACATCTTTATGAATGGCTTATGAGTTCGATTAACTTTACCATTCTAAAGGAGGCATGTGTGTCAACTGTTGGTTTAGGGTTAGTAATGCCCTACCAGTTACTCAGCCATTGTATGACTCACACACCCCCCCTCCAGATATGGTTAACAAGGAGATGACTGGGAGAGAGCTAACTCTCAGGGGTTTTGTCATTAATGCCAGGTCGCTCGTCAAACACAAGCTTGAACTCGCGGAATTGATACAATCCTATCGCCTGGACTGAATATTCATCACTGAGTCAAGGGCAAAGGAAGCCTCTGGCCCGGACCTTGTTGACGCTGTCCCACCTGGATATGCCATCCAAAGATCGGATAGTATAGGCAGATCTGGAGGCGGGCTGGCCATTATTCATAAGTTAGAGTACCCATGTCATGCCAAAAGGCTACAGTGGGTAAGCCCCTGTGAGGCGATGAGTTTTACCATAAAAACTAAGGGCACCTACTCCTTCACTGAATCTTAGTCTACAGGCCCCCTGCCCCAAGTTGGCTTTTGCAACAGAAGCTGCAAATTGTATTGAACCCTATTTAGTAAAAAACAACTTTACCATCTTGGGAGATTTCAATTTCCATCTAGAGGCCTCTGACAACAGGATGTTTGCCTACTTAAAGAAACCCTTGCTTGCCTTGGGTTCACTCAGCAGGACAGAGACCCTACCCACACCGCAGGACACATTCTTGATGGAATCTTCATCAAATGACGTTTGCTTAAAAGTTCAAGAGGTACTGCCCTTTGCTAGGTCAGACCATATGGCTGTGTCCTTTTCACTAGCTTTCCCCCCGTCCCAAAAGAATGACTATGGGACTGGCATGAAGACTATGTCCAGGAACTGGAAGGGGGTCTCCACAGAGGCTTTTGTCAGTGCCCTTAACAGTATTCCCTGCGCCATCCATGAGGAGGCTGATCTCGTAGCTTCCGCAAGTGAATCGAAGCAGAACAGGAAAGTGCTGGCTGCCGTTGGTTTACTGAGCATTCAAGGTTTCTCAAGGCGACGTGTCGCCACAAGGATTGGGTCTGGAGGAAGCACTATGGGGAACAGGAGAGGACTTTTTATAAGGTTGCCCTTAGAGGCTGCAGACTTGCAATCAAGTTAGAAAAAGTGCTCTACTGTAACAGCAAATTCAAAACGACAAATTCCCCCAAAGAGCTTTTCAAATTTCTCAACCAACTTTCCTCCCCTTGGCTTGCCTAGAGGTGGAGGGATCACAAAAGATCTGCAACAAGCTGGCAGATTTCTTTCAGACGGAAACCGCCTATATCTACTCAGTGCTTGATGCTCTTAGTATCTCAGAAAAGGCTTAGGTGAAATCTACTGTGGAAGTACCTCAAAACCCTCTAGCTCTCGCTGAGGTCAAGGAGGAGCTGCTCGATGTTTTCCCGCCTTCAACACCTGAACTTACGGAATCACTGCTCCTTAACATCAAATCAGGATCCTTGTACTGCTAAAATCCTGCACTCGGTAGCCGGCACAGTGTCTCCCCTCTCACCACAACCATGGACACTGCCATTATGGCATGATGCTATCCAAGTCTGTGGAAAGAGTCTGTGATTAGGCCCTTACTTAAGAAGCCCAATCTTGGTTCCAGTGATCCCAAGAAGTACAGGCCTATTTCTCTGCTTCCGGTCCCAGCAAAGATCCTGGATAAGCATCTCAATCAAACTCTGATGAGGTACGTGGAGGAACAGGATCTCTTGGATGCTTCACAGTTTGGCTTCTGTAGTAACCACGGAATTGAAACTGCCATGATAGCTGTAACGGACAGCATCAGACGTCTGGTCAATGAAGGGCAAGCCAGAGCAGGGATCTCTCCTAGGCTTTCAACACCATCTCTCCTTCCTTGCTGATGGAGCAATTGCTGAAACTAGAGCCCTGAACCTGTCGGGTAGATCGCAGAGGGTCACTCTGAATCAGTTCTACTCAGAACCTTTCTCTCTGCCCTTTGGGGTTCCTCAGGGCTCTTCTTTGATCCCTACATTATTTAATTTGTATGTTTCCCCACTGGCCAATCTCATTCATTCATTCCAAATGCAGACAACCAACAAGTTTCAAGTCAAGTCAAAGATACTTTATTCGACAGCTAAGAGTCATAAAAGCACAGTTCATTGCAAGACATTAAAAACCTTAAAAAACATAAAAAAATTATATTCTAAAAATGCTATATGCAGAGCAGATAAAAAGGTATCACAATTTACAAAATTCATCCAACATCTATAGGTATACAAACAGAGCAGCAATATAAGGTACAAACAAGCAATAAATAAATAAATGACCAAAGTATATTGGATCTGTCTCGTGAAGTACACATGAAATAACCGAGCACACTGACTCTAGAGCCGGCAAGCTTTTCCTGTATCTGATGGCCGCTATTAAAAAGCTTGCAACCCCCAAGCAAACTGTGGGAGAAGATAGCATTTGAAGATAGGTCAAAGCCGGCCTCACTTGAGCAAACTGTCGGTCTTTAAACAGTGGTAGAATGTGAGACCTGCGCTGAGGGTCGTAAAAAGTGCAGAAAAACATAAAATGTAATGTATCCTGGTCTGAAAAATTGTCACAGTGGCAGGGTTTGAGCGAATCAGGTTTCGAGTAGCCTAGGGGAAATGCCAAGAGCCAAGGGACCAGATTCAGGTGAAATCTAGTCAATACAAAGCGGTGATATGCTTTGTTAACATAAGTTAAATAAGGCTGCATCTGTGGGCCCATACTCAATATAACAAAACTCCTCACAGACGGTTTTACTACTTCCGCCTCCTCCCTAAGCATCTGCCGCTTGTCCAAAAACTGCTTTTTAAAAGCTCTGATAGCAGTTTTGCTCAGTACCCCAGGGTTCAGGAACAGATCCGGGCGGCCAAGCCATCCAGTCTGTTCTTTTATGTAGTTCAACCAGGGGATGCGCAAGGCCCCGTCCAGACTAGAGCAGTCGCCAATTATGAGCTGGCCCAGATTTTGGTGCTGGGGACGCCCAAGTTCTGAGCCAGCGCAACAACGGTGTAACCGCAATCTCGTCTGAGATATATCCAGCTCCCAGTTCTTCATGCACGTTAAAAACAGGTGTTGCGATGGGGACCGCAAGGAGTTTCCGCATATAATTATTCTCAGCTACCTGGATCCCCTTCGCATCCTTATACCCCCAAATGTCACTCCCATACGTAACCATCGGGATGCATTTTGCGTTATAGATCTTTAATAGAGCAGGGAGTGGTTTAGACCCCAATCTTTTTGCAAAATTCAAAGTAGCCCCCGCAGCTCTGGCCAGGGTGTTCCTTTTAAGTAAAATCTGCGGACCCCAGGATCCTTTTTTGTCAAAAACTACCCCTAGATAAGGAAACGTGGGCACCTTAGTCAGTTCTGCCCCTTTGCAATAAAATTTGACCTTTGCCGCCTTTCCTGAACCTATGGTCATACTGTGCGATTTCTTATAGTTCGTAGTTAGATCTAATGACTCCATAAAACGTATAAAACAGTTTAAAAGACGTTGTAGGCCCAATGCAGTTCTGGCCAGCAGAACTGCATCATCTGCATACAGAAGTGCAGGTATCATTTTGGAGCCCGCTCTGGGGATGTCTTGACAACAAGCTGTTAGGGTTTCACCCAGTCTATTAATGTAAAGTGTGAACAGCAGAGGTGCCAGAATGCACCCCTGCCTGACCCCCCTTTTTACTTCCCAGGAATTAGTCAAACTACCATCTGTGTTGTACCTTACTGCTGCTGTGGTGTTTTCATGGGCAGTGTGCAGAAAGGACACTAACTCCGCATCTATCCCTAGATCACGTAACACTAACCACAGCTTAGACCTGTTGACATAGTCAAAAGCTGAGGTTAGGTCCATGAAGGCCAGATGTAAGGTACCTCTCTTGGCAATGGTGTACTTTCCAATAACTAGATGGAGGTTTAGGCACTGGTCCAAGGTCCCTTTCCCCTGCCTAAAACCATACTGCAGGTCAGAGATGATATTGTCCTGATCGAGGTATCCTATAAGCCGATCCAGAATTACTTTCCCCAATATTTTAGCCACGGAGTCTAAAAGAGAAATTGGTCTATAGCAGGCGGGATCGTCCCGAGCTCCTTTTTTAAATATAGGGACGATAACCGCCTTGACCCATGATGAGGAAAAACCCTTAGTGCACGCTGCGTTAAAAACATGGGTTAAAATCTTGGCCCAAACATTTGGATCAGCTTTATAAAGGTCAGCGGGAACCCCATCTGGCCCAGGCGCCTTGCCTGCTGAGGTTGAAACAATGGCTTCTGGACCTCATCTATGTTAAAATTAAGGGGGTTACTAGGTAAGCCGGAAACTGATTGTCCCACGGCAGATTCCAAATTTGTATCGCTATAGATGTTACTAAAATGCTGGACCCAGAGCTCAGCTGGTATTGTGCAATCGCTACTGGAATTAGGTGTGTCTGAGAAGTAAGGGCTATTAACCACCGACCAAAATCTAGTACTGTCGGCCAAAACGCTGGCTTTAGTAAGTGCTTCCCAGGCCTGTTCCCTTATCTGTTTCTTCCTTCCCTGGATTGCAAGTTTATAGGCCTTCATCCAACGTCTAATCGATATAGCGTCCCTTGGCTTTTGCATCAGGGCCTGTTTTAGTTCCTTGTGAGTAACTGAGCACATTTTGTCAAACCACCTTTTGATATTTGGGAAACTTGTTCTAGAGTTAGAGGTTAGGTCAGTTGCCACCTGCTTAATAATACTATCAAAAGCTTCGAGAGTGTCATTGTCTTGTGAAGCAGGGTCCATACACACTTGGAACTCCGGTGCACAGGTTGAATATAGATTATCTAAGAAACTCACCGGTGTAATCCTTTCCCACTTCAGTCTCCTAGCTTGGTGTTTAGTGCTGATATTTTCGTTAGCAATTTGACTTGTGGCCCGCCCCTCAAATGCGGCCAAAAGGGAGGCATCCAGACAACCAACAGATAATAGTGTCCCTCTCCAAAGATCTTGAGCATTTTGCAGCCAATTTCAATCATTGTATGATGGCTGTAGCTGCATGGATGGGCAAAAACTATCTGAAACTAAACGGAGATAAGACAGAGGTGTTGGTCTTTGGTTGTCAATCTTCGGCTTGGAATAACATTTGGTGGCTTGATATGTTAGGTACTTTACCGAGGCCAGCCGAAACAATGAAGAATCTGGGAATCATCTTGGATGGCGAGTTGTCACTCGACAGTCAGGTCAATTGCACACTGGCAACCTGCTTTTGGACGATCAAAATGTTGAGAAAAATCTTTCCATTCATGGCCCATCCGGGTCACAAACATGTTGTGCTATCCTGGTTACCACAAATATAGTAAGTCCCTTGCTCGCTGTGCTAATGGATTGAAGCTAGCCTGGGTGATGAGGGGTGATACCCCAGAACCGGTTCAGGATGCTTGTGTCCGGTCCAGGGAGGACATGGTCTGGCAGTTAGGGCTGGACTGTTCCCATGAGTTGCAGGGTCAAGACTGATTTGCATGTGGCTGGGTCCAAACTGGGGTGCATGGTGAGCAAAAGAACAATGAATTCAACCCAGATCTCTTGACTGGGAGTGAGTGGTTGAAAAGTTTCATCACTCCTTCAATCCTCTTGTTGTATTTACCCCACGGTTAGACCACTGTAACGCATTATACCTTGAGGCCAACAAGACGACCATTGCAAAGCTACAACTGATGCAGAATGCGGAAGCTAGACTTACCCTGGACATACCTAAGTGTCAGTCATCATCTAAAGGTCTACTTGACCTGCAATGGCTTTCGGCAGAGAAGCGAATTGCATTTAAGGCCCTCTACATTGTTCATAAAGCCCTTTGCTCAGCAAGCCCAGCGTATACTAAAGTTATGTTCAAATGGTATGTACCAGCTAGAAATCTCCGCTCTGCGGCGTGCAATTAGGTAACTGTTACCAGAGTCCTTAGGAAAAAACAGGGAGGCAAGCTACATCTCCCTTTTTGAAAGGTGCTAAAAACCTGATTTTTTGCACTTAATAAGGCATAGGAGAACTGGGAATAAATGTTTCTCCTTCTTTCAGTTCCTGCCGAGCAGCCTGCCAAGACTTTCGAGCCAAGAAGCCTATGGGCATTTGCTGCGCTTTAGAAATCCCAGTCATATCATAACATATCATTTCATTCCTACTTTCTTTTTCCTTTAATTCCTTCTTTCCTTCTTTCTTTATTCTTTCCCTGATGTCTTCTTTCCTTCACTCGTTCTCTCTTTCTTGCTTTCATTCATTTTTCCCTTTTCCTTTTCCCTTTCTCTTTTTCCTTTTTCTTTCTTTCTTCATTTCTTTATTATTTTCTCTCTTTCCTTCTTTCTTGCTTTTATTTCTTTCATTCCTTCATTCTCATTTTCTTTCTTTCTTTCCTTCATTCTTTCTGTCTTTCTATCATCTATTCTTTCTTCTTGCCTTCTTTCCTTCTTGCCTTTCTTTCCTTCTTACTAGTATTTTCTTTCTTTCTTTTTCTTTCTTTGTTTCTTTCTTTGTCTCTTTGTTTCTTTCTTTCTTTCTTGTTTGTCTTCCTTATTTCTTGCCATCTTTCTTCCCTTCTTCCCTTCTTGCCTTCTCTTGTTCCTTCTTACTTTCTTTCTGTCCTTCCTTCCTTCCCTTTTCTTTCTTTCCTTCTGTCCTGCTTGCTTTTTTTCCTTCTTTCTTACCTTCTTTGTTTCTCAAAGGCAAGAGGCTGGCAGCCAATGGCAAAATGATTGGCTTTTTTGGTCTATGTTAGCCAAGATCTTTTGATTTTACTAAAATTATGTATATGACATAGATACCTGTAGAGGTTTTCAGCCACACTTCATCCATTTGTCTATGGTGTGTCATTCACATTTTTCTCCAACACACTTGAGCATGCATCAAAGGGCAACGCGTCTCCTGACTTCAGCCATTGGCTGACTTCACTATGAGTTATGGCATTCCACCCTTTCACAAGAAGCAGCGCATCCACATACAAAGTAGTTCCCTTCGGTGCCATGGTATTGTATGGAAATGTATGATTTTTTTAGACCAAAAGACAGTTTTGCCTTTAGTCACATTTTTTTTTAGCTTGACAAATGCCTGAGAGCTTCCCAAACAATAACTGCCAAAAGGCTGGTGGACGACACCAGATTTATTGGCTTTAAGTTTACAAATATCATTCCTATTTAATATTCTGCTGCAGCCAGTGTTATTTGGCATGCGGTAAGTCTGGGGATTGGTTCTCTGCTACCATGTTTGTTAGTTCACTAAAATGCTAGCTGTAGTGTAAATGACATCACGTCCTCTTTAACCTTTAAAGGCACGCCACCATTTCCCACTGAACAGCTTCCTGTTTGATTCTGTAAGGCTAAGTAGATTACTTTCCGATCCTGCAATTGCCCTTATGACTGCTGAACCTGGAGTTTGCAAGGGCAGTGCCAGGTTGCCCACCTAAGGGGTAGTAGCTGCTCCCCAACTACACTCTTAATCGATGTCAATCATATTTTGTGATCCATTTCTGTGCTTCATGTGTGTTGGTACAGCTGATACGTTTCCAAACGTAGGTGACATTTCATCCCAAGCATATCAAAGCCTGTTGATCGTTGATGGAAGCAGAAACTTAGCTATGATGCTGTGCCCTGGAGTGCAGACTGAACATTCTATATGTTAAAGAACGTCAACATAGGTATCTTTGCCACCTGGCAGTCGCCAGTTCTAAGAACTTATCTTGCACTGGTAGAAGTATAGATTCATTACCACCCCATTGAGAACCAAACCTATTTCTCAGATTTATATAACTCTGCAGATCATTGTACTATATGACTTAAGGTAAAAAAAGGTAAAGAGATATTGATGCCATCAGGAGTTAACGGGCCATGAGAATGAAATATTTGGTCTGTCACACTGTGATTTGGACTGCTGAAATCCTCTGCAATTCCTGTGTGAAACTCCAATGGAAGATATACAGGAATCAGCTTGGAAACTCTGATCCCCACATGTTTTCCCCTCAAAGTTATAATCCCCTTTGTTTCCCGTCCCCAAAATTACTGGGACCCTCAGTAATGATAATAGGGGAAATGCCAGGGAAGTTAACTGGCCACTTGTAATGAGGACCATAGTGTACAGGTTAAGTTGTTATCGGCATGTGTATGGCACCCTCTATGAAATCTGAGCTTCCTTTTCTTATGGTTCTGAAATTTCCATCCATGGTTTGTGTATGGTTGTTTGGTTTGGTTGTGGACGGTTTAAAGAGATTGTTAAATATTTAGCATAGAAATTATTTGGGTTTGTTAATGTGAAAGTAAAATGAGTCTGATTCTGCTCAAGACTAGGGCTGGGCAGAACTCACAGAGTTTTACTCCGCGTAATTCCGTGGAGTCACATAAAAGCTCAGATTCTGTGGAGTTCTGCGAGCTGGCAGAATTCATCACGTCGTGCTACTCATGCTGACCTTTAGCACCAGAGTTTGTTCCGTGCTGTAAAATCGGAGGACGCTGCTTGTTTCTGCCACCCGAATAGATTTTCTACTCAAGTGGCAACTATGCGAACTGCCGCGAAAGCCTGCATTGAGAAATCTTGACGGGAGGCATTCTAGCTCTCAAAAATCATGCTAGGGGACACAAATTCTCTCTCGCCAACCTAACGAGAAAAAACTCCACCATGCGGTGGTTGCTGTAGTTTTGCCCAAACTGCACGTTCCAAGCAGAAAGTAGAGTGGGCAACGCTCTGCGAACTCCGCCGGCGGTGCTGAATGTTTTGCCCGCCCCATAACCATTTTAGTGGTGTTAAGTGTTTGGATGGGTGTGCATTAACAATTTGCTTTTTGAGCTGGGGTGAAGATTATTCATTGCCCTGCTGATTCAGGTTGTTTTCTAGACATCATTGATAGACAGAATAATAACTATGATGAGATGTTGTGCTGATAATGGGGGGTTATGTTTGAGCTAACCATTCTAAGATGTATGCCAGATGTATGGCTTTGGTCTTGTTTACTAACATCTCTCAGTCAAATGTCACCAAAAGTGTTCCCAGTGCAAATATTACAACCTGAATTCCCCAAATACACTACAGGCCCCTACATAATCACCCATTACTCTAAGCAGATTATCAAAGTAACTTCAGAACATCACTCAGTAACCTTTTAAAACCTCCAACTCTGCTTTAACTCTGACTGCACCACATTGACTGTGTAAGTAGGCATGCATATTATTTCTGTATCAGTGATCACTGTTATCATTGAGCATTAATGTCTCATCATCATGCGCTGATTACCGATCCCAAACCAGTAATTATTCTGTCGCAAGGCAATGTGGAACTGAAATAACTGTACAGCCGTCAGTATTGTGCAACGATCACAAAGTGTATGTTTGTTGCTTTACCTCTCAATAGTCATCAGCAGTCACTCACATGAATCAGTATTGCCCAATAGTTGTCATTTCTGTGAATACTGCCAAGTAGTGAGTCCCACTATCAGGAAAGAGAGCCCGATTCACAAAGGTAATTTATCTTTTTAAGTAAGTTACACTTTTGAGTAAGTTAACTAAATTTTGGTATTTACAAACTACATTTAAGTGACTTACTTTTTGTAGTAAGTCCAGCATTACACTTGGCCAACCACTGGCACTGCAACACCCTCCCATAGAAAATAACAGAGGTAGGGACTTACTACAAAAGTGTAAGTTACTACAAAACTACAGTTTGTGAATACCATTTTATAGCACATTTTGTGGTACTTGTGTAGTACTACAAAACGTACTACAAAGGGCAGTTTGTGAATCATTCCCAGAGTGTCTTGTTTGATTATAGAGAATTTGTAAAGTGCAGAAATAGGATGCTCAGGTGGTCTCGGGATCCTTTGGTGACCAGGACTCAGACTGTTCACACTTGCAATACAGTCAACAGTTCACATGAGGCAGGCAACCTCATTCCTGACCTGCACGCTAAACATACAGCAGCATTTATAAGCATTTGAGTAAAAACAATATTGTGTAAAAATTGAGGTGTGCCCAACAACCTATTCTATGGACTTATGACAGTCTGCCACATTGTGGTGTTGTTAGTCTAATTAGAGATGAGCCCAACAACAGTTGCTTATTAATTCAATATACATTAAAAATTACTAGTACCTGCCACCCAATCCATTCCTATAGTTTTGGGGCCCTGGAATAGTTTATATTGCCACACTTGTAGGAGTGTGATGGTTAGCAGTTGTGTTGGTACTGTCATTGGCAGCAATGGGCGGTACAAGCTGCAGTGACCTCCAGACAAGCACTCTGGCTTTTATTTTTTTTACAAATTAGGCACTGGAAAACCGCCTGACGCTCAATAGATGCTCTTCCTTTTGATCTCAGGTGGTAGCGCTCACAATGATCAAACATCAGTTTGTTGTCCACACCAAAAGCTAGGTGCAGGCGTAATTTTATTTATGCTGGTATAATCAGAGTAACTTTGGTAAATCTGCATTACTCTTTCACCCAGAATACCCGAAAATAAAACGATTACACCTGCTTGCATAATTTTAGAGTAATTTGAGGTATAACAATCCTACCACAAGAGCACATTTAGCAGCTGCGAACTGTTGCTCGCGATTTGTGTTCTGCTCCTTTGTGTGTGGCTGTCTAGAGAGAATCCACAAAGCCCTGCTGTCACCCACCCCAGACTTGTATTCAGAGACAGGCAGAGGCACAGAATGGTTAAAGTAAGAAAATACTAACTTTCTTAAAGTGTCATTTTCAGACTTACAGCTTAAAATCTGACTTTACCATAAATGTTGATTTTAAATTGTGAGTCCAGAGACACCAAACTAGAAATATCTATGTTTTCCCAATTGGAAATCACTCTTATAAAATGTTATAAGGTAATCCTAATGTTAACCTATGGGAGAGATATGCCTTCATCAGTGTCATCAGTGATATCATTTGAAAGGTCATCAGTGATGACACTGACCATGTCATGAGTGATGTAAAATGTGAGGTCATAAGCAGTGCATTGCGGGGGCGTGAGTTATAGTTAGCTCAGCTAGCTATAACTGCTGAATTTATCTGGTTTTGTCCAAGTGAAATGTTAGCCTAACTGTAACGTCCCTGTAACCTTTGTTTTTTTATATATCTATTT
Source organism: Calotriton arnoldi (assembly GCA_963921515.1). Taxonomy (NCBI): domain Eukaryota; kingdom Metazoa; phylum Chordata; class Amphibia; order Caudata; family Salamandridae; genus Calotriton; species Calotriton arnoldi. The sequence continues at coordinate 237,739 of CAWUFW010006150.1, forward strand.
TCAGATATTCATACAGATAGATAGATAGATAGATAGATAGATAGATAGATAGATAGATATTCTTAACTTCATCATATTTTGCTATTCAATATTTAAGCTGGGATATTTTTGTATATCGAGTTTTTTGTTCACAATATTCTCATCGATAAGCCCGTCCACCATAGCCTCTACCTTAAATGAGCTGAGGTCCCCCCCAATTTCTGTCGGCCAAACAAAAAGGTGTCTTCTCTTATGAACTGGAAGTGTTCCTGCATAGAGTAATCGAGTTCCACACATGGACCTTTGTTGTCACTGCACTGATGCACTGAAGCTACACCTCAACAATGAAGACCAATGGACAGTCATGGCTCTGGAGCTTTTGTTGCTCACATAGTGAGGACGTGGTCTAGAAGTCAAGGGCAAACTAACTTTTAAATGGTTGGTCCTTCTTCATAAAAAAACTATCATTGCTCATAAATAATTGTGTGCTTTTTTGTATAACCTGATACCTGAACTTGAGCTGCTCACACCTGACGTTAGGTAACATGAGATCACTGGGGAGGTCTCTGAAAGATTTCCTCTCTTTGACCAATGCCCAGGCACACAAACAGGCACATCGTTTCTCAGACATACAACCACTCAGTGGAGAGATAGCATTACATCTCTCTTCTATAGTCTATAGAAACCCTGGCAAGTGTTGAAACATTCTAGACAATTAGCAAAGCAATTAGCATCTGTCACATCAGCAACAGCAGTTGCCCTGCTTGTATCTCACAGCCATGGTTTTGCATTACAGCCAGGTGACGAATAGCATTGGTGGCCGAAGTGCAAGCCTCCCTTATACACAAAAAAGGCACAGTATAGCTGCAGAAGTAGATAGGGTTGCTTCAAACCAGAAAGGCAGAATCAGTGCCAGCTTAATTACACATTCAAGACAGATACACTACATGCAGAAGAGTAAGCTTCCTTCACACATGAAGAAAATGTATGGTATATGTAGCAGCAGTGCATGTTTCACTTAAGCACACACACATGCACTTACATACAGTCATATTTATACCTATACAGTCATAGGTATAGCTATATATTATACATGTGTAAACACATACACATATATGTGTGCATATATGTATGTGTGTGTGTGTGTTTGTACGAATATTCACTGAAAAATCCAAAGGTTAAAGATACATTATAGTTAGGTATGGAAATAATTAGGGCTGGGCAGAGCTCATTGAGTTTCACTTGTGGAATTCCACGAATGGGAATGGAAATATGCATATCGCACTGCTCGCGCTAGGATTTAGCGCCGGGAGCTCATTCCATGCTGAAAAATCTGCACAAACGGCACCTTGTGGTGTGCCAGAGGGCGCAACTTCTCGCGCTGATTTTGCTACCGATCTTGTAGAATTTCTACTTGAGCAACAGCAATCTCACTGGGTGCCCTTCTAGTGACCGAAAATCGTGTTAGGGGATGCCAAATCTCACTAGCCAACTTACAGTTTTTGAGCCGCTTGTGAGACAAAACTCTGTCACATGGCAGTTGGACGGAATTTGGCCAGAACTCCACGTTACTAGGCCTGGGCGGTGAACTCCGCTCCGCTCGCGGAGTTTGCGGAGTTTTCTGCACTCCGCATTACGTGGAGATCGCGGAGTTCCCAAAAACTCCGCTTCGCGTTGCGTAGTTTTTTTCCTTGCTCGCGTTCGTCAATGTCAAGTTGGCGACCGCGAGCGAGGAAAATCAACCTCCCGGCGATATTTTTTCTCGTTCGCGATCGTCAACATCAAGTTGGCGAGCGCAAGCGTGGAAAATCAACATCCCAGCGAGATTTCTCAACGCGGGGGGTCAGGTTTCTCATTGCGAGTGGTCGCGTATGCTGGCGACCGCTCGCGTTGAGAAACTGCCCGTTCGCGTTGAGAAAGCTGCCGCTCGAGTAAAAATCTACTCGAGCGGCAGAAAAGGAAAGCTTGCGCTGTGCATGGTGCCGTTCGCAATGATTGCACAGTGCGGACAAGCATCCGGCACTGTGCAATCACCGCAAATGGCATTTTTCTATTATACTCCGCCGCTCGCGGAGCTCTGCGTAGTGCGGCGGAGTTTTTTGTGCACTTCGCGGTGTTCCACGTAGTGCAACTCCGCCCAGGGTTACACGTTACAAGAGTAATGCAGAGTGGTCAAAATTACACCAATTACGCTGGAGAAGCAGAATATATCTCCCACCCCTAGCAATAATAACTTACTTTGCATTAAAAAAAACTTCAGAAATTCACTAAAAAAACACCTAAGGTTAAAGTGACGTTATAGTTAGGTGAAAATGTCAGTTTAAATGTAACGTTTTAAACTAAAAAATGCACCGAAATTCACCAGTTATAGTTATTTCAAGTAACTATAACACCCATGCCATGTACAGTGTTGTCATCAATCATGGCAGTTCAGTTGTCATTAGGAATGTTATCAATGATGTCACAGAACATGTCATGAGTTTTGTAATATGTAAAGTCATAAACAGGGAAATTGTGTATTGGGACCCCTCTTTTTCTTGGCCCTCGCTTGATGGACCACCCTGAAACTTTTCAGGAAGGAGCTGAAGTGGATGAACTTTCTTTTTGGAAAGTTTTGTGAAGATTAGTCAAATGGCGCCAAGGTTGCTAGCAAACCAAAATATGATCTTCCTATGGATAGTAGCCTAACTGTAACTACACAGCAGTGACTGACATTGTGTAATATATGTGTAATGAATTCAAGCTTTGGCTAAACAATTGGAATGGAACAGGGCATCAACATCACTACTTCAGCAATTTCATAAAATTGTACACTGGAGTGAGGAGTATTAGGTTGTTGGGTTTCTTGTGTGCCAAACACATGTGATTATACATATATATATATTTACCTGTGTGTATATATATATATATATCTATACACACATATGCACACACACACACATATATATGTGTGTGTGTGTATATATATATATATATATATATATATATATATATATATACACACACAGGTATATATATATGTATAATCACGTGTTTGGCACACAAGAAACCCAATAACCTAATACTCCTCACTCCAGTGTACAATTTTATTAAATTAATGAAGTAGTGATGTTGATGCCCTGTTCCATTCCAATTGTTTTGCCAAAGCTTGAATTCATTTTCTTTCCATGGACATAAGAATGTAATCTGTTGTGTGTATTCTTAATGCTCATAATCCACACCCACTCAGCATCAATTATCTCTATGCTTGCCAGCAAACATGATTAGCGATGAAATCCTATGAAACCATCTCCTGTATATAAAAACTGCTAACTGCTAGTTGGCAAATCCCCCAACCCCGCCCTCCACAGGTAGCTGCTATCAAATGTAAAAAAACCTAGTTACTTTCAATTTTTTGTTTGAACCAAAATGTCACAAATTCAAGATTTCACAATCCATTAATTGAAAATCACTCAATGCATAGATTATCAATCTCATTGGGTTCTGTTGCATCCTCTATATTTAGCCCATCATTTATTGCTGTCAAATATGTAAGAACAACTAATCGCTTTACATTCTTTGTTTTTGAAGTAAAAATGTCACATATTCAAACGTTTTCAATCCATTTAGCCAAAAACATTCAGTTCATAGATTATCAATCAGATTGGGTTTTGTCATAATGTCTACATTTAACCCATCATTAATTTCTTAAATGGACACTCAGTTCCTCATCTATATCCAAATCCTTTGGAAGCTTTGTCTCCAACGAGACTATATATCTTAACTGCAGTTGTCTCAATCATGTGGTCCTGCTCCCATGTCTCATATTGGATTACATTGTTTCAATTCCATAGTACTAATGAGTTTCGCACCACTTTGATATCAAAGCGTCTGGATATTTAAAATCCTTAGTTTTAGTCTCTCTCTTATGTTTCAGAATTCTATCCTTCACTGCTAATACTGAGCTGCTGACATATTTCAGTTTGCAGGGACATTCAGAGATATGCACTGTATAGTTTGTTTTGCAGCTAATGTGTGTTCTTATCTGCACCTTTCATTTCTGATAGAGGTTTCCTTATTCCTTCATCCACTGTGCTGTTTATACATGGTTTACATGTCTTGCACAGATAGAATCACTCCATATTTTCCAGCCAACTCAGTCCTTTAGTTTCATTAAGGTGGATATGCACCAAATCATCCTTCTGAAAACATGCTCTTTTATAAGTTATAACTGTTTGTCTATCTTCCTCCACACTTTTTACTGTCTCATCCGTCATAAAGATATCCCAATGCTTTTTAATTTTATTTAGTTCTTGATTGATCACTTTACCTCTTGTCCTTAGTTCTAATTTCTGACTTGCGAAGGCTCTTTTTTTTTATATCCTCATGCTCTGAGTCATTGCTACCACATATATGTCTCTCTTTGAAAGTAATTATCTGCTTTGCATTTTCTCTTCATGTGAATCAGTTCCCCATATGGAAGGCTTGATTTTAATTTCTGGGGATGCTCACTTGATGCTTGTATTACACTAATTCCTTCACTTGGTTTTTTAAACAAACATGTATGCAAAACTCTTACTTTTATATCTACTAGAATATCCTCAACGTGTATCAAAATCTGAGTCATGTCTGCTGTGAATTTCAAATTCAAGTCATTGGTATTAATCTCCTCTAAGAACTGTTTGCTTTTTCCTTAATACCTTGCCAGATGATGAACAGATCATTGATGAATCTGTGTCATGTTACAATGTGTTCAGTGTACATCCATGTTCTTCGATCTTTTAACCACCCAACGCGAAGGTTTGCGTAAGTGGGCAAAATTCATGTCCATCGCAGACTCCTGTCTTTGTTTGTATAGTCTATCTTGAAATACAAAACATTGCTAGTCAAACACCATGTGATCATTATTAAAATCATTTGGTTGTGATGTGAGAACTGTAAAGGTCTCCTGCTCAGGAAGTACTCACAAGCCGTCATGCCATCTTGAAGTTCTGTGATGCATATAGTGATGTTACATCCATTGTAATCAACCTGTATCCTCCTTGCCAAGGGATACCTTAAATCTTTAAGATGAAGTCTCTAGTGTCTCTTAGGTAAGACACTAGTGAATGTGCATGTGATTGGAGGAAATGGCCTATAAATGTAGATGTCACCTTCACAAAACCTCTTATTGATGCCACTATTGGTTTACTCGGTGCTCTTAATGGGACTTTGTGGACCTTGGGCAGGAAATATATGGTGGGAAATATTAGCTCATCATTTCACAAGATCTTTAATAATGGCCTCATGGAAGACATCTACTAGATCTTTGGTCAATTTGAGCATGTGATTCGATTTTTGTTTTATGCCACTGGGTTCCCTCACATTGAATTCATGCTTATAAATAGCTGATTCCTGAGTGTCTTCTTCCATCACATTAGGTAATTCAATGAGTGTCATCAGTCATCTGAGTGTTTCTGCATTGCTAACTCTTAATGATTCTATATGGTTCTGCACTATCTTAGATTCAATTATTTTCTCTGGTAATCCTGCAAAATGTTTGGGCAGTTTCAGTTTGCGTGTATTCATGAACAAGTCAATTCTGGTATCAATATCATTAAATCTCTAACCTAGACAAACCGTCAATTGCAGTTTTAAAAACAATTTCTCATCCAATGTCAAGGTGTATTCAGAGAGATTCACGGTAGTCATTTCTTTCACGTTTGACATGGTTTTTCTGTTTGGTCCTTGTATTTTCTGTTTCTCCTTTGAGTTTTCCTCTTTCTTTGTCTACTTTTTCTGGATTTGCTATTGTGTTTCATCCTTTTATGTTGTCCCTCTGGTATCTTAGCTGGTACTTTTGGCCCTTTGGTCCCGATTTTCCACATTTGAATAGCCTGACTTTGTCTAAAAAAAGTATACACCTTCCTCTGTCACTTTCTCACTCATTGTCAGCAATTCATAGTCTATGCTAGCTCCTACTGTTATTGCTTCCTGTCTTTTGATGATATGCTCTTTGGCCATCTCTTTCCCGAGTGGCACCTGTTTACTCGCAAATATATATACCTGCCCCTAGTCAGAGTCCTGTTGGTCCCTCATGAATTTTTCTGGTTTTCACTTTTTCTTCATGTATTACTATCCTGATTTTCATTTCCATTCTATATTTGCAAATTTACTCCTGATTCTCTAACTTTCCCAGAACATCAGTCAATTGTTTGATCACTTGTAAAAAGAATTCTTTGTTCAGGATTGCATACTTAATAAGTGTTTCTATTTAACTAAATGAGTACGCATTAGTGCTCTGCACCTACTTCTTCAGTCATTTTCACATTAGTTTTCCCATGACTTGGAAAAGTGAAAATTTGAAACCCCCTTGGAATATATTTGACTTCGATATACCTTTTTTAGAGTGGTTGCTTGTCACCACTTCTGTATCTATTGCTTTGTTATGGTTTCTGTTACAGACTTAACTGTGGTTCACTCATGACATTTCCTCTAGTATCTCAAGCCTCTTTCACATGCATACAACTACAACCCAACAGACAGCAGCAATCCAAGCTTCCTTTCAATGAGCACCTCGAAGTTCTATTAGAGTATCTTAAAGTAGGTAAACAACATGATTTGGATGCAGGGAGAGCAAGAATCAATGTTCGAGTACACAGAGAGTACTAGCAGCAGAAAAGAGGCATAGTGTTATCACTGTACAGTGCATAAAACACTAGAAAATCCTCATCTGGGTACTGTCAACAGTTCTTAAAGGCTCGCATGGACTGTTGCTATACATTTTAGAGGAACCATCTCCCATAGTGGGTAATTTTCTTGGCAGCCATGTCAGTAGTGTTGTGCCCAGAGCTTAACACCTCGCATGGAGCATTGTTTCTGCTGTTCTAGGACACAGCAGTAATATATTTCCAGTTCTGACGCCACTATCAGGAATGCTGTGCACTGCTCTGGGGGATGCATCTGGTATTCTCTGTTCATTTCTGGAAGCCACCTTTTCCACATTGTGCCAAGTTCTAGGAGCTACTTCTGGCGTATTGTGTTCAGTACTAGAGCCATGCTATGAACATGCTGCCCATCTTTCCTCCGTCATCAAATCACTCCAAGAAGAGGCCCTGATACCCCTTTTCCACATTGTCAATCCCTCCTTAAATCAAGGAAAATTCACTGATGCTTGCAAGACAGGCCAGATCCTGCCCCTTTTAAAGAAACCATCAATGGTACCAGCTGACTACCCCAATTTCTAGTTATAGGGAAAATCATCAGGAAAGCAGCCACCACCTAGCTACAGAGGCACATTAGCAAGAATGAATTTCTACAGGACAACCAATCAAGCTTTGTTCCATGCTGCCGCTCTCCAAGTAGTCTATGACATCCTCCTCTTTCTAACCAACAAGAATGACTCCTGCCTCCTGGTCCTCCTTGATGTCTCTGCAGTCTTCAACATGGTTAAACATCCAGCTCCGATTAACACCCTGAAAACATTCCATGCATTTTCAGGCACTGTCTTGAAATGCCTCACATTCTACCTCATCAACTGGCGCCAGCTGCTGCTAATAGATTTCACAAGATCACTGACATGCCCTGTTTCCTGTAGCGTACCCGGGGCCTTTCTACCATCATCTTCAAACTCTAAATGGAACCTCTTGGATCCATTCCTGCAGACAGCAGCATCAACATCCATCAATATGAAGATGATAGCCAACTCTACCTAAAAATATCCCCATCCAACAACATACAGAGATTCAAATCCTGCCTCAAACTCATCCAATCTTGACTGTCAACTACCTTGCTGAAGCTGACTCCCGCAAAAACTAAATTCCTCGTTTGCCAACAATCCAAACACCCCCAGATTGAAAGTTGGCTCCCCAACTTAAAACTTCACAGCTTCAACCCATTGTTGACACAGGTGTGGCTTCAGAATATTAACGAGGGAATATTGAGGTCGCATAATGTCGTGACCAGAATAGTGAGGATCAAAATATTGATAGGCAGATATGTATATATATTCTACATCTAACTCCGCATATCAATACCTTGATGATATTCATATATCGTCAAGCTACATAAATCTGGAGTTAAGAATAGTAAATCTAAGCTTTCCTCTGTGCACATACCAGTTCGAAATTTTGGTCCTCCATATTCTGGTCATGATATTGTGTGACCTCAATATTGCCTCTTCGATATTCCATTCAACCATGCTTGACACAGACCTCTCAATCAGTCTACACATTGCAAAGAAAAAAGTCAGCTTGGTTCCAACAGTCCCTCATGAAGAAAGTGAAGCGATTTCTCATGAAAACTGACTTCAGAACAACCGTACAAGCCTCAGACTATTCCCATCTGGATGGAGGCAGCACCCTGCTCAGTATGCTTACCAATACCACCCTTTCACCCCTGATAGACTTCCTACGAGCAGTGGTATGGCTCTTCAAGGGCTTGAGGATATTCAACCACATCAACCCCACCTTAAGAGACCTATACTGGCTTCCCACTCTAGCCCGGAGCATCATCTGGACGAGCTGCATCCCTTAAAAAGCCCTCAGCAACAAAACCTCCGCTTATCTGCCAAACTAATCATGTCTGGGGTACAACGCCTAACCAGGACGCTGCATATCACCAGAATGAATATAAAGCTTTGAAAGAAGGGAAAAGCTAGATGTGGAACAACATCCATATCGATTTCAACTCATCACTACTCTCTTAAAATTAGGAAAAAAAACGAAGAAACACCTCTTGAAGGAAGAAAAGAGAACTGCTAAATAGTGGGTCGGTGGAGCTCAGGAGATCACCTTAACCGACGTGGTTAGCCAGTGCTCTGCTTGTGTAGCAAATATATGGATTATCCTGTGGTGCACAGTGGGTACAGGGGACAATAGGAGAGGGCAGGGTGCAATATTGGAGAGGGCAGGGTGCAATATTAGGATAGAGTGCAATTTAGTGTAGGTGCAGTGCTTCAGATCAGTGTATGCCTCAGTGTTAAAGCCTTAGCTGGAGTGCTGTGTGCAGTTCTTGTGGGCTCATCTGGAATGTTGTGTGATCCTCTCTTTGACTCTGCTGGAGCATTTCTGCAGTGTTTAGAGACCACATCTACCTGTGCTGAGTTTCTTTGCTTTTCCATATTGCATCCTGAAGGCAGTGAACACCACTGGCGCCATGTAGTATCTCATCTAAATTTGGTGAGCGGACATTTATATTCATGGTATGTATACTCCGTGGCTGTAGCAACGGAGTATACATTCCGGCAAGATATGAATCAGGTCCTAAGTAATTCATAGTAATTGGATCTAATATAACATAACCAGAGAGGTGGTCATGGCAATCTCTGGTGGCGCACGCCTAACCTGTGTTCATCTGGTACCAAGAGGACAGATAACCATTCACACAGAAAATGGACCTTTTGAAGCAGGTTAAGCTTGGTTCTCATCAGTGCAGTGGCCACTAAGGCTAGGTTAAACCACTGACTTTTAAAGTTCTTGGCATGCACTTCCCTTCTGCTGCTCTCCAAAAGACTGAATTATAGCTGTACTTTACACTCAGATTAAGAAGTACTGGGAAGAGGCTGTATCCTTAGGCTAGAGCGGTCGACCTCGAAGCTGCAGAACCGGGTTCGAGTCTTGGCAGGTACTCTCAACATCCTATGATTCTGGGCAAATCACGTAATATCCCCGTGCCTAACAAAAATTAATTTGTCCATCTGTAACGAAACTGGTGCTCATGTAAAGAGCTCTGATATCTTCGGGTCAAGTTTGCGCTATATAAAACTCTAAAAAAAAAGACCTACAAATATTCGAATAAATAATCTTGTAACAAGTGAAAACCACAACACACTCTTAATGTACAAAAACATAAATGTTCCTTTTACACGTATATTTCTCTTAAGAATATCTTACATTTTGTGAAAGAAATTGAGTAACATCCTTGGCAACTTTCTCCATCAAGTGCTTCAGTGCTCCATTATTGGGTGCGGGAGTTCAAAGTGGTGGCCGCATTCATCTCTGTTGATTCTCAGCCTATGGTAGGAAAATTAATAAATGGGAGAGGTGGTGCAGCTCCTTCTGTGTGAAACAAATACCTGTTAAAAAATGGCTGAAGCACCTATTTGCATAATATAAGAGAAACGCACCAGACTTACACACATGAGCACTGATGCAGCGCTCTGCACTGTGCAAACTTTGCTGAAACTCAGGTTCAGTCTGCACTCACTCCAATAAATCTTTAGTTCCGATTGAGTCTGACATCACAATCAATATATTTTGATACAGTGAAGCACATCAGACCTCGCAAAGATGACAGAGTGTATTGGATTTGAAAAACATGAAGGTGTATTAAAGAATTTGCAAAGTTACAAACTCAAATCCTCAATTAGTTGTAAATCAGTAGCAAATACGTGAATGCATTTGTCAATGTACTTCAAAGCAACTCAAAATCATAAATGAAAAGAGAAGCTTTTATAAAATACTCTTCAGTAAAACAGAAAAAAATCAGTTTTCCATAAACGGAACACCCTAGCTGCGAAGCTAGGAGAAAGTCGAGAAGGTTGAGAAGAAGTCAGGATAATAAGGGGCCTAATACCATGTCGGGCGGATGCCGTCTTGGAACTGGAACCGACCGACCTCTGGTCGGCAGTCCCAAACTCCTGTTTAGGATGCGACCGAACACTGTTTGGTCACATTCCGACATTTCCCCATGGGAACATGTATTACGGCCGATTTCCCTATGGGAGCAAGTATTACAGCCGTAAACCGGCTGTAGTACATGCTCCCAAGGGAAATGGGAGGTGGTGTTAATCCCTGCACCCCGTGGCAGGCACCTCAACGTGCCTGCCACGGGGTGCAGGGATTAACAGGTGTGCACCATAGGTGCCCCCTCGGCCCCCAACCGGAGGCTGCGCACACAAAGGGGCCCTGCTAGGGGCCCCCAAACACGCTTTCCGACAGGGTTTCCATGTCGGAAAGGCCGGCATGGAAACCAAGCCGAAAACCGTGCATCGTAATCCCAAGGACAGAAAGACCACCCTTTGGGATAACAGGCCGGCCTTCAACTGGCCTACGGGCTCCTTGAGCCGTCGGAAGCCAGCCGGAATGACCGGCTGGTTTAGTTTCCGACTGCCAGCATTGTAATGCGGCGGTCGGAAAGTAAACCGAGATGCGGCCTGAAAAGGCTCCGACCGTTGGTAGGACCCTTTCCAGGCCGCATTGTAATCGGCCCCTAAGTGTCAGCATGAAAGCCTCTGAAAGGCAGTAAAATTCTATAATTCAGGTAAAGCTTTCTCTAACAAGAAGGACAGGGCATCAGGAGTAAGCCCACATTGCATTTGTTTAAACCCTTCTTTTCTAACATTAAGCTACACCGATCGGATTTGAGGAACAGGAAGATCATTTACATTAGATTAGTTTCACAAGCATTTGAACAATGCCACCTTTCTGAATGCCCTTCAGGCTCCAGTTATCTGCAACAATAACAAGAGTCATTGGGTTGGAACCGTGCTCAGCAGATGCTTGTTAACACATACTATAAGAATTGCGTAAAGTAAACATTTACCTTGGAAAGAAAAACAATGATACAGCTTTTGAAATTGCTGGTACAGCTTACCTCCTGAAATGAAAAGAGAATATACACCACAAGTAGGGATTTGGTAGCCTAACGTTGGCCATCTTAAAATGTTGTCCATGTTAACTACAGTCAGTTAAACATGGAAAATGTGCAGCAAATACATTTGCGTGTTGCATGTTAATATGTTAAGTTCGTAAGAACATTTAATAATGAAAAATCTCCGCCAACACTGTAGCACGATCCAAATCGATGAAACTCCTCTCTGGTTGGGTCAGACAATCGTTTGCAACTTCCTGCCCTGGACACCAACAGCGGTCTTCATGCAATCCCAATGCAATAGTTTTGACCTAGTGGTGGTAAAAAGTCACCACACCAAAACCAAAAGGATCCAACAAGGCTAGTGTTGCAATATCAGTTCTTGCACGCTGTATCCAATCCTAGGCGTTCCTTTTCTGACTCATAGTTATCAGGTATTTATAGTCAAATTAGTTGGAGTGCTTAGAGGGATGTAGCAACTGTCAGTAACGCCCTAAAATGTTTGTGGGACAAAGGGAAGCATACTGACCACATGACTCCTCCATCCCACAACAGGTGTGTAACGGTAATGTATTTTTAGACTCAGCAATGATGCAAAATTGACAATGTATATCTTTTGTGCACATGTGCAACTGCACCACAGACATTATATTAAAAATAGTGTACTACTTAATGTGAATCTCTGAATCGTCTAAACAGCATTTGATGTAAATAGCAGAGTGTTTCGAGTCCGGTTCTGGGTGCACTAACCACATGATGCAAATACTTCCATGTCATAGTACAGATCCAACATGCGCTTCCTTGCGACAGTGTTAACACCACAAACTCCTTTTTTTTACCCAATGCAAATTAATTTCTTTTCTACTTGCTTGCATTCTGCCCTGCATGCTTCTCAGTTCTTGTTGGACCGTTCTTGATCTTTCACACAGGAAATATTTCTAATTTCATATCAGAACATAATCTGGACATCCTTCCAGAACTGAAAGCCAGCCAAAGGGTGAATTTGGCCAGGTGGTAATCTATGCAGTGTTGAATAAAAGAACAAAAGTGCAAGGGCCGATGTTGTTCTGAATGGCCTGCGGCATGTGCTGCTGAATATCAGGGCTGCTGAATACCAACGCTGCCCAGTCTTGCGTTTCGCTTCCTTTTTGGACCTAAGGCACAGATTTATACGGCGGAGGAGGGTCTATACTCTGTCCGGGAGATGGAGTAAAATGCCCCACCTTCTGATGGAGTACCCATTGCGGTGGTTCCTGTCAATATATTAAAAGTTTGTCAGATGGCTTCGTCAACATGGCGGTACTGTCCGTCAAACATGTAACCTGTTTTTTTATTATTTTCAAAACAAAATCCCAAAGGAGGATTTTGTTTTTCAAAATGAAAAAACGAATGACTCCCGCGCCATGGGAGCTGTCTCCCATGGTACAGGGGTCATTTTGCAGTTTTCCCTTCCCCTTACCACCAGGTTTTACATGGCAGTGATGGACAGTGAAAACTGTCACATGACCTCACATTCTAACTGAGGCAGGTGGTCAACTGGCCAAACCTCTGACAGCCTTTATTCCATCGGGCTATCAGAGATGTATGTCAGAGACAGAGTAGTCTCCATCGCTGACATACTTAAGTTCCTCCCGACTCTAAATGAGGTGGGCTGAACTTCAGTTTGGCGGAGAGGGTACTCCGTTGCTATTGTGATGGAGTACCCTCTCTGCCAAACTCTGAATCAGGGCCTAATACTTTTAGGCCCTTATCCAACCTGCTCTTAAATGTTTCAGAGGGCTTGTCCCAGTGTCAATTGTATTTTGCGGCCCGGTGTCACCCAATCTCATAATCTCCATAGCTCCTTGTGTCTTTGTCTCCCAGTGATAGTGTTACCCTTCCAATCATTTGGCTTTCCTTGTGTCCAAGGGTCTCTGCCCTGGTTCCCTGTCCCACAAGACTCGGAATCCCAGGGCTCAATGACCATATGTAATTCTATCTCTCCAGCTTTGCTGCTCTCTGAACTCCCTATTTTAGTCTCTGTATTTGTTTCTAGCGGGGTCCGACTGACTTATAGGGCAATCAGGCAGTGTCTGAAGGGCTGGTCTGACAGGTCAGTGTGTGGGACAGTTTTGGGGCTGTTTTTGGGCCTGTTTTATTGCTTCCTGGGCCAGTTTGTACTCTTGATTTCACTGACATGAAAACAAATATTACCTCCAGCAAGCACAAACCCATACAGTCTTGGATACTTTGCAAAATACTTATACAGCTTGCCTATACAAGCTCAAATTTGCCCCAATTTTCAAACATGGACCACTTTTTAAGCCATCTAATTCACTGATGGGGGCCACTTTTATTTTGGTGCCCGAGAAGATTTCCTGTCCCTGGTTTCTAGTATGGTTACACATTTACCTTTGTATTCTAGTCACAGTTCCCAATCCTTCAAGCCCATTAGGTTTTACCATCACTAAAGCATCCGCAGTTAAAACGGGTTGGAACAAAGTGCATATTTATTTAGTTGCTAGCATGATCAGCAACCGCCAATGTGTCACCAAGATCCCTCGGATTTACAAGTACAATGTAAAGAGCCCATCGTTTCCTGTCCCTTGCAACTCCCTCCACCAGGGCTCCTTGTTTACACCAAAGCACTTTTCACATAGGCCACTCTATAAACAACTACTCTGCCAACCAAGCACAACTACTTGATAATTGCTCACTCGAGCACCCGAAAGCCTTGTTATAGGTAAATAAATGCTACACAAATGCTGCAAAACAGTACAAATCCATATATTGCATATCCATATGTAATTCTATCTCTGTTTCTTTCCTGTCCTTAATCCCCTCTGATTTTAGCATCTCTGTGTCCTATATTTGTTTTAGTTTGATTAGATTTTTGATCAGTGATTTACTGGAGCCTGTCCCATTAGAGTCAGCATTTTGCAACTTACATCCCGGGTGGCACTACAGATAAAACTGCTGGGACCACAATGCCACCATGCTTATTGTCACTAATATGCAGGTAAAGATGTCTGCCAAGCCGCTGTGCGTCACCTATGGTTACGATTCCCAGCTGAATGTTGCCATGTATCAATGTTTCTGTAGTGTTTTGTTCCTGAGAACTGACTACCTATCATGTGTAGGCAAGGGAGTAGCCAGAAAATTGAAGTCCCCCTCACTTTGAAATAAAAGCTTTGATGGCAAAAGGCAAACAAAGCAAGTGAGCCAAACCCTCCCTAGAAGAGCTCCCCTGTCTCTTCCAACCAGACATACACCCATTCATCCTTTCACCCTTCCATCCACCCACTGATATCCACAACTTCACCTTTACAGTCTTACATTCATTCATTTTTTCATGCATCAGTCAATCTTTCACATTCCATCAATCCATCCACTCTGCTATCCACTGATCCATCCAGCCTGCCATCCATTCACTCTGCCATCCATCCATCTTGCCATCCATCCATCCATTCTGTCATTCATCCATCTATCCAGTCACCCTGCCATACATCATTATCCTTCCATTCACTCTGCCATCCATCCATACTGCCATCCTTCCACTCATCCGTCCCCTCTGCCATCCATTTGCTCATCCTTTCACCCACTCATCCATCTCTTCATTCTACCATCTTTCCACCTGTCCAGCCATCTATCCATTGATACACTCATCCATCCACTGGGCCATCCCAGCACCTGTTTATCCACTTTATCTATTCACTTATTATTTCACCCATTCATCCATCTACCCACACATTTATCTGCCTACCCATCCCTCCATTTTCCCTTCACCCTTCCTTCTATTCAATAGCCTCTCCTTCTTTCCCTTTTCCATTTGCCATATTTTGTTTTTCCTTGCTCCCGCATGCTCATCTATTGATGCTGAATTCCTCCAGTATGTTAAATATGAGATGTTGTCTGCAGAGTTGCAGACAGAAGATGCCCATAAAGTGCCTCACCCCCACTGTAGCTGCCAAAGAGGGGGATTCACGACACCCCTGTGTAGGGAAGGGCACAGTGAGTACAAACCTTTATTGTTTAAGCAGGAATGCCCTCACCTACTCAATAGGTGGCATACTTCATCCTCGGGCAACTCTTGGTAACTTTCTAATGGAGTAAGGTGCAAGCTACTACCCATCAACTAATTGGGAAGCCTAGGAGGAATTTTGGGGGATGGATGCAAATTCTCATATATACAGTGTGTCCCAATCCTGCATTCCCCTGATCTTAGCTTCCCCAAGAATCTACCAATCCTAGGGCTGCTCTGGTGCTGACCTCCCTGACACAGGACTCTCCAATGCCATTTCCACTGGCTCCAGTGTCCAGTTTTACTCAACCCACAACTGTCTCTAGACCATGTAACTCACCAGACTAGATGCCTCCTCATGCCACATGTCTGCCTGTCTCAAGCATCTCCCTTCTCCAAGTATTTCCCTATTGCCCTCTACCAAGTGTCCCCCAAAATGAGGCGTCACCCTAGCCTTCCCCGTTCAAGTGAAACCCTGGCCAAGTAGTACCCTAGCCAAGCGTGGTTGTGTAGTGTGAATGAGAGGGGTGTGGTTTTATGTAGTCTGGTGAAGGCTGCTTTGGCGTCGTGAGGTGTATGATGTTATTCAGTGTGTTATGGAACATGGAATTGTAGTGAAGTTTACTGTGAAGTGGCTTGAAGATATCTGATGTGGTATTCAGTGGTGGAGGAATGATATCCTGTAATGGTGAATAGAGTGGTAAATATTCTCTGTCCGTTTTGATATGTTGATATAGTGTGCTGTGTATATTGAATTGGAGTGAAATTTGGTGGGGTGTAATGCTGTATGGTGCTCAATCAATAGGATGTGGTAATGGATGGGAAAGTGCCTGCTATTATGCAGTTCAGTACATTGTCTTTTTTTGGGTTTTTTTAGTCCTCATTTATCAAATTATGCTCTGAATTCAGGAAGGCCAAACCTGACCAGACCACAAAGAGGCAGTGAGGCACCCGGTCTCTCCACAAGGGAGGAGGGATGGGAAAATCCTGAGCCCAAAACGAATGCCTCCTGGCTGGTTGGTAACGCTGACTCCTCTGATACAGGTGCCGAAAAGAGCGGTGACCCCAGCACTAAAGAAACCTGTGTAGCATACAATTAATCATTGGACCATAAGGTTTCAAAAAAGTAACTTGAGGATACACCATGCAAAAACTAAAGAGGGTAGATAAATAGAGTTAGAGAGAAAGGGGAGCGAGATGACATAAGAGAGAGAGAAGAGTGCAGGGAGGGAGGGAGAAGGATTCCGTGCTCAATGTAATAAGCTGGAGACGTAAGACTTAAACCAGTCGTCCCAGAGTTCCCAAAATGTTGTTCTCTTGATGGGTTTTTTAGCCGGCCGAGATACAAAGTTTTTTGTGTAGAGCGAAACCATTCGGCCTCAGTAGGGGGGCAAGGAAGAATCCACTTAACACACAGCTCCCTGTGTGCAAGGAGGATCAGGACAAAAATGAGGGCTTTATGAGTTTTACGAAGACCCCGGTTATCCACCCCTCCCGGGACCACTCCAAAATTCACAAGGGCTAAGCTCACCTTAATCTCCTAGCCCACAATACCTGAGATGGTCTTACCCACTTGCTGCTAGAAAAGCTGGATTGAGGGACACTGCCAAAACATGTGGGCCTTGTTCGCGTTGTTTTCTCCACACTTTGGGCACTTCTTCACTGCTCGACTCCCAGCTTTGATAGCTTCTGTGGCGTCCAGTAGCCTTGTGGACAATAAAAAGATGGTTTTTCCTTAATGGAGCAGGTTTTACATATAACCACAGATGAGACATAGATACTTGCCCTAAGGATTCGAGGTCTTGGTCTGGCAGTCCCCTCCTCCAGATCTCTGTAAATGGGTTTGACATCTCTTCTCCATTTTGAATTAGCATCCAATACCACTATGCAACGTCTTTCCATAGAGTGGAGCATGAGCAGATCCTGGCCACCAAATCCATGTTCCCTTTGCCCTCCTTCCGTAACGTTTTAACCCAGCTTAAAAGTTGATAGTATTTGAATTTAGAGAATTTTCAGAAATCTCTGAGAGACGTTGCCATGAAATTAACTTAGTATCCTCTATGAGTTGCCCCCACCTGAGAATGCCCCAGCCCCGTAGTGGGATTGCAAGAGCATCTAATAAGCAATACGGAGTACCTGGAGAATCCCAGATAGGTGCTATGTCATTGTAAAAGGGTACTTGTAGGGCCAATCTCACCTGGTACCAGATCTTGGAAGCCTCTAGAAGGACCGTTAACCTCACCTTCTTAAAACATTTGGGGTGAGCGAACTTTAGAAGGAAAAAATCTGCTTGGTATGGAGAGCTTGCCGTGAGAGCCCTAAAAAGCGGAGACAGGCAGGAGCTTCCCATCAACAGCTGACGGAAGTTCTTCAGATGGAAAGCGCGGTAATATTGGTAAAGATCTGGACTGGCGATGCCTCCATGTTCTTTCTTTCTTCTGAACTTCTTCCAGGAAATTCTAGGTCTTTTATTTCCCCAAATAAAACTGGAAAACTCCCCCTGCACTTTCCTAAACCAGGTCTTCTCAAATTCTAAAGGGATAGTGTTAAATTGGAAGGTGAACTTTGGGAGGATTGACATTTTTAGGAGGTTCGATCTACCCAAGAAGGAGAGTGGGAGAGCCCCCCATGCTGGTAGCTGTGATTGAACTCCAGCAGCTATTTTATCAAAATTCACCTGGGCTAGCTTCTCCAAATTGTATACTATTTGAACTCCCAGGTATCTTATCTCCTGTTTCGTTAGATCGCTCCTATATGTGGTGTTCCATTGCATTAGCTTGGTTTTTTGCTGGTTAATGGAGTATCCAGATACCCTGCCAAACCCTTCCAGCTGCTCCCATATCGCAGGAAGAGAGTGCTGCAGATCCCCTGTCAAGATCATAAGATCATCTGCATATAGCCCAATTTTCTTCGCCCAACCATTACAGACAAAAGGGTGGATATTTCGACACGCCCTTAATTTGCATGCCAGTGGTTCGATGTAAAGATTGAAAAGGAGGGGGGAGAGGGGACATCCCTGTCTAGTCCCCCTACCAATTTTTATTGACTTGGTGAGATTCCCATTGACCAAGAACCTGGCTGATGGATTTTTATAAAGGTCCCTAACTGCTGCTAAGAAGACCTCCCCCAAGTTAAAACGTTGAATCATTTTGTATAAAAAAGGCCAACTGACCCTATCAAAGGCCTTGGCAGTGTCGAAGGGCATGACTGCCAAAGGGATCCCATACTCTCTTGCCATATCAATTGCCCCAATCAGGTCATGTGTTAGCTTGTGAAGTTCCCTCCCCTTCATGAAGCATTTTTGGTCGGGATGAATTAGTGATTCTGCCACCTTATCCAGACGTTTAGTTAAAATCTGGGTATATATTTTATGATCACTGTTGAGTAGAGAAATAAGCCTGTAAGACTCGCAGGACCTCAGGTTCTTATTTTGTTTCACAGGGATGGTTATGGTGGCGGCATCCCAGGATGAAGGGAGGTCCTGGCCAGATATAAAGGCAGCATTAAACAGTTGGGGCAATATTGGGGCAAGTTCTTCTTTTAATATAGCATAAATTTCATTAGGGATGGAATCAGGTCCTGCGGCTTTCCCTTTTTTAAGGGTGTTGATAGTACCGAGAATTTCCTCAAGACCAATGGGGCTATTTAGGTCATCTTTTTCTGGGTTCTGAAGCATAGGAAGTTCTAGATCTGCAAGAAAATCCTCCATGAGTTCTTCACTTACTATGTGATCCTCTGTATAGAGAGCCTGAAAAAACTGGGCAAAGGCGTTTTCGATCTCAATATCCTCGGAGATAATATTACCTGAATTAAGGCATCTGAGATCTTTTATCAGATTCCTAGTCTGATTAGTTCTAGTTTTCCATGCGAGCAATTTGCCGCACCCTCCCCATAGTCATGGTGGGATAACCTACTGGCTTCCCATTTCCTCCTAACTATTGCTTCAAGGTAGTCAGCAAGCTCAGTCTTTGCTAGATGTAGCTTTTGCTCGATTTGTAATACATTTGAGCAATTAGATGTTTGTTCTAGCGTTAGCTGGTTAATGTGCACTGCGGCTTCGAGAGTTCTAATTTCCTCTCTGACTTTCTTGTTTTGTACAGTAGACAGGGCAGTAACAGTACCTCTTAAAAAGGCTTTAAACGTATCCCATACAATGTGTAGAGGGGCTGAGTCTAGGTTGAATAAAAAGAACTCTTTGGTGGCGTCATTCAGCTTATTAACTACAGATGGTTCACGAAGTAGAGAGGGATTTAGGGTCCACCTTCGGGAGAGGGGCCTATTCCCAAGAATGATCTCCAAAGTGATAGCAGAATGGTCAGACAGATGTTCCAGGACATGGTTTACCCTTGTTGTGTTTTTACTGATGAAGGAGTCTACCAGGAAGAAATCAAACCTAGAACGATGGCCGCATTTCTTGTTATGGAAAGTGAAATTTCCCCCTGATGTCCCTGCCTTCCTTCCCATCACTCTCCAGATATCTAAGAGGCCCAAGTCTGTCATCAGTTGTTTTAAGGCGACTCATATTATGAGTTGTGGCCATTGCTCTCCTGGAGGTTGAGTCTTGTGTTGTATCCAAAACTACATTAAAGTCTCCACCCAGTATAATAGGATCCTTAATATCGACCAGCTGAAGAAGTAAAGTATGTAGTGAGGTCGGATCGTCCAGATTTGTTCACAAAGGTCAGCCAAGAGCCATCGATTTTGGCCCTGGCTAGTGCCCACCTGCCAAGAGAGTCAACTACACAGTCACCAAGTATAGCTTGGGTAGATTTTTTAAAAAGAAGAGCAACTCCTTTCACCGAACATGACTGTGTGGTACATATGCAGTGATCCACCCATTTCTGTTTTTTGAGTATCTCTGCCCACTCCTCTTTACGCAGATGTGATTCCTGTAACAGGAAGCCCTCGCTATCAGAGAGTCTCAAGTACTCCAGGATTTTCCTTCTTCTAGAGGGAATCCTAAGGCCATTTGCATTCCATGATAGGATTTTCAGCTTCTTAGGCCTATCTAAATCTGTCATGGGGAATGTAGATAAAAGCAAGATAACCTAAGGAACCAAAGTTTACTACCAGCATTTAAAAACCTAGAGGGTTGATACAAACCGCTTAAGTACACTTGAATTTTATTAATAAATGAGGATTTTTTTTTCACATTGTCATGTTGTGTGGTGCACATGGTACAATGTGAAGAAAAATGATGTGCTACACCATGTGGCTGGCATTTTGTGTAATATTGTTACATGGTTTGATGTGATATGATGAAGAGAGATATGTTGTTGTAAAGGGTGTCATAGGGAATCATATTATTGAGTGGTTTAATGGGATGTGATGGTGCAGTGGTGTGGCATGAGGTTTAGCCTTTTATGTGAGCCTTGCATTGTCATTTATGATCTATAGTTATGAGGGTAATGTGTTGTGGTTATATTAATTTGAAGTTATCTGATGTGGTGTGGTATATTGTTGTGGTGTGTTGTGATCTATGATGGAGTGATGTGATGATATAAGGTGTGGTGTGGCTGCATTTATGAGGTGTGATGTGATATTCGGTGGTGTGGAAGAGTGTCTTGTATTGTGGTAAAGTGCTAAGCTATGTGGCGGATGTGTATTGACATAATTGCTTTGCAATCATGTTAGTGATATGTTGTGGAATGTTTTGGAAGGAGTGGTATGATGGGATGCGGTGTGGTGTGGTATGGTATAGTGTTTTAAAGCAGGGTAGATTTCTATGATAAATGGTGCAGTAGGGCTTGGTGAGGTGAGTAATGTGTGATGCTGTTGCATTGTGCGGTATGCTGTTATGTAAGCCACCAACAAGAACAAGCATTTGCAATGCAATCGGTCTCGCCTTTGGGACCTTATATGTATTTAGCTATGCAGCACATTTGCCTGGGTGCTGAAACATCTACTGTTCTTCAACATAGAGGGAAAGTAAGCACCAAACTGCATGACACACCAAGTATGGGAACACATGGAGAGAAATATTGCCTTTCAACGGGAAATGGTATAGTCCAAAGCTCTGTTTTTAATATAAAATCAGGGCCTTCGGTGGTCATATCACTGAAAATACAAGATTTGAAAAAATATTATTGTCTACGGGTGCTCGTGGAAGACAATTTCTATGGACTGGAATCTAAAGAATGCTAAAGTGATTCTGGTATTTTACTGACCTCTGCTGGTCGTTTTCTATCAAGAAAGTTAAATAGAGGCAGTTGCCAGAAAAATAAAAAAATAAAGTCCCTCAGCAGAAAGCAATTCTGGTATTTTACTAACCTCTACTGGTCGTTTTCTATCAAGACAGTTAAATAGAGGCAGTTGAACAAGTAGAAAGCAATTCTGGTATCTTACTGACCTCTACTGGTCGTTTTCTATCAAGACAGTTAAATAGAGGCAGTTGAACAGAAAAAAAAGTCCCTATGCAGAAGCAGACAAGTCCTAGAGCTGATCTCCAGAGCCCACAAAGTACATACACATATAAGTATATACTAAAGTATATACAAGAGGTCTCGAATGCTCGACCTAAAAACAGCCCTCCATCTCTTCAACACCTGAGGGACGTACAGTTTGTTCATAGATCTCTGTGTCAGGGCTTCAGGGACTAGCTAAGTAGAGACCCTCTCATTTCCCACCAGCAATACGATTGACACAGCTCACTCCCCCAATAATCTAAACCACACTCTATCACTGTGTGAAGAAAAAGGAGGGCAATACACCACCACCTATCTTCCTCAAAGAGAGGTCTGCTTCTAGTGCACAGACCACTGCACCAGGACCTGGGAAAGCAGTTAAAATGCAACAATCTCCCACCTTCTTATGAGGCAACCTCGATTACTGAGTATTCAGGCGAAGGAAGGGCAGTCCCTTCTCACTCCAACCTTAATTGTGGCATAGTTTCGGTCACTGACCAGAAGGTCCACAGACAGCACCTAAAAGGCAATCCTCTCTCCCGGTAATTAAAGCCATCATTCTGCAGTCCATGTATCATTCTGCAGTCCATGTATCATTCTGCAGTCCATGTCTATACTAATAGGGCTGCCTCCACCCTTAAAATGCCCAACTTTGTAAATTATGAAGAATTGTCCTGTAATTAGGGCGTATTTACAGTGCTTAATTTGTAGAAGAATAAGTGCAGGCGCCACAAATGTTTCTCAGAGGCCTGCCACCAACACTGTCATATGGGTTGACGAATACCAAGGCTGCTTATTTTAGATCCGGCTTATGCCTATGTTTCCCATGGCATTACACCTCCTGTGTATCTCACTCTTGGTGTTCTTTTTCATCCCTGTATCCCTGACTCCCTTTTTTTTTAGTATAATTTATATTAGCATTTCAAAGTACAATACAACATCCAACAACCCTAACTCCTTACTTGTCACTGTTTTTCTGTGATTCTCTTCCTCCTTATTTTGTCCTTTACTACCATTTGTTCTTTCTTGTTCTGGGTCAAAGCCAGATGGTGGCAAATAAGCGTCAGTCCCCAAAAATGAGTGCCGGTGCCCACCAACTGCAATCACCTGAACAAATTAGCATGCATGCCAACATTTGGAAAGAGGGAGAATTTGGAGAAAAAAAATAATTAGGGGAATTTATTTTCTGCATTGAGTGGCATTGGAGTAGAAGCAGATCTATGCTGAAGGCAGCTAAAATAAAGCTATTTTTGGCCTAAAACATAAAGTCTCCTGCCCAAATCAGGTATGTTGACATGTATGCATTATGCACCGCATCCTTCACCTAACTAGTATGGGACATCAGATAGCCTGCTGTTTGCTTGACACTGAGGACGATGCAGCCAGGGGCACTTGGGAAGCTTCACAATAGAGCAAAGAGGCAGGCGGCGATTGAGAAGCCATGAGTGGCCTGGCAGGATACCCGAGCCCTAACCCTTTGGAGAAGAGCTGGGTTTCCAGAGGATTCGTTTGTTTGTACAACCTACAAGCCATATGGTATCTCGGCATAGGTGAGGTGGCTTCTCTTTCCAGATAATAGTGTGTGTGCATACTTTGCGTGTGACTGCATTAAATACATGATTCAAGTAGTGTACCTCTTTTGGTCTATGCGTCTCCCTGCACACCAAGGAAAATCGTACAGAACGTGAATGCTTGAACATTCCTGGGGCTGTATCATGAACAATGAGCACATGTGTAAAAAAAGCATTAGTGCACTTCTGTTGTCACAAGTGCAGCAAGGTTTGTGTCATTTGTTGGCCTAATCATCAGTTTGCACACATCCCTCTGTTGGGATTAGTGCAGGTGTGCATATTATGTTTTTCATACGCCAATACTCGTTTCATGAAGATGTATCTAACTGAGAATAGGGAGCATTACTTCATCCTCTCCCCTACTAGGAGTAACTGGCTTTTTTACCATCCTCCTGGTGAGCAACTATGAATCGTACCTCTGGGCTCTTCTCTGCTGTGCAGCACTCTGTTACATCTCAGCTAGGTTTGACCCTACAAACCCTGCAATATAAATAGATGCAGTTGTTTTGCAGAAAGACCATTTCCATCTCAAGATCCTGCTATTCTCTTTAAAACCGGAACTCTTAGTCCTAAAAATGCTTGCTAAGCTAGGTGTCCAGCGTCTAGGTGCAGCACATATATTTGACAGGCAGACCACCTTCCTCCGCGCAACCTGAGATCTATGGGGGCCAACCTAGTGTCAGTACCTTGCGTTTTTAGGGCCAGGTTGCGGGCCACTCTTTTTGCTATCAAGCAGCTAAGCATTGGAATTCCTTACCGGTCCCACTAAGAATGGAACCATCTGAAACAATTTTCCGTAAAAGCCTCAAAACTTGGCTGTTTAGTCTATCCTGGTTGAGGCTCTTGGTGAGACACTGATCCTCTTAGCATTCCGCTTCCACCGTGGTAGGTCTGGTCCTAGCGCGGGGACACACCATCAGGTGTAACCATTGGGCTCTAGAAGATGTTTTATTATTATTATTAAGATCGCAAGTTAACATTGACAATAGTAAACAATACAAAACAGGCTCTTTTGGTAGCAAGTTGAACCTTGACAACAGTAAGCAATGCAAGTATCAAAGTAGCCGTCTAGTTAGTGGAGGGGAGAACGTGGACTGAAAAGGTAAATTGGGAGAATGGAGGGAGAAAGTGGCATCGGACAAGCAGACTCAGTAAAGAGGCGATTGTAAGATATTCTTCATTGATAGGTGGACTTTATCATTTTTGTTTCAAGTTGGAGGGATTGTGGGTAGAGTAATGCAGTAGAGATCTCATGGGTGTGAGAGCATAGAGAAGCATGCAGGAGTTCTAGTTAGAGTTATTAGCAGTCTGATGTAGCACTCAGGGGTAATTATCGCCATGAGCTTGGCAGTTGTTTTAGGGAGTTTCTGAAGGGAGTGAAGTTGCACAATGACCTGATTTCTATAAGAAGGTTGTTCCAGAGTTTTCCTCTAGTCACTTTCAGGATTTTGCCTCTGAATCTTGTAAATCTCTAATTTGGGATAATCTTTTTGCACCTGGAGGTGGAGCAATGCACAGTTAATGTTTGCTGAAACTGGAAGAGTTTTAAGAGACATCCCGATGTTTTTGTGTTAATGGCTTTCCAAATAAAAGAGATAACCCTGAGTTGTATTTGGTGTTCAATGGTTAGCCAAAAAGATGTGACCTGAAGGAGACCTGATCTTTTTTCTTCAGTCCAAAGATGACTTTATAGCTCGGTGTTATACTTTTACAATGTCTTTGTTTGGGAGATTTAAGTATATTGCAATACAGTCGTATAGACTTCTTGGGACAACTGCTTGGATCAGTAGTTTTCAATGTAAATGCCTTAGACTAATATTTTTTTTTTTTAAATTGACGTTATAATTGAAAAGATGCTATAAAATGTTTTACTGAACAGAAGTCATATAACGAAGCTTGCATGCTCCTCCAAATAGAACAAGTTGTAACAAGTAGTTAGAATAATAACAATGGGTCCCTATATTCTGATAGTTGTTTTATATGCCTTTTATGATATTTGTTTGATGATGTTCTTATGTCGATTTGTGCATTGGTTATATTTGTGTTTTAACACTTTGAACAATTGTGTGTGGGGGGGGGGTCAAGTGAGGGAGGCCTTGAGGTATTTCTAAGGTGTGATTTGCCAATAATTATTATTAAGAGTTCTGTCGTATCAATGATTAGGCAGAGGCCATTTCGGTTCATCCAGTGTTTGATGGGGAGAAGGCATTCAGTGAGCACTTCAGTGTTGTAGTTGTTGCTTCGTTCCACTAGAAGTTGTGTGTCATCTGCGTCTGACTGGCATTTAATGCCTTTCATATTGATGAGGTGGGCTAGCATATAGTACTTGATCTTCACGCCACCCTGCCGCTCGCCTGATGTTACAATGATCATGGCTACAATGTAGACATCTCCTGATCTGGAATAAATACCACTCTCAAATAATTTGAGTAAGAAGACAATACTCTCAGAATCTCTTATAAGAAATATCAGACAAAACCCTTATTTACCTGTTCATGGAGGAGATGGCTATATTTTGATCCTGCAGCATTGTTAACTACAGTTAAACAGTTTTCTGCCCTAAAGAAGTCCGAGAGGACGAAACGCGTTGGCTACGGTTTTTTACCACGTCATAAGGAAGACAACAATAAAGAATTTGAAGACTCTACTTTGTTGAATTGCCATTTTGTGTATATTGTTAAACTGATGTGTCAAAATTGATATTAGCGGAGAGTGCTGGACCTTATGATGTTCATGGGCTAGCATATAGGTTGAAAAGGAATGGGGGAGAGTGTTGATCCTTAGGGGACTTCACATACCATGGCGGTTGACTCTGAGACTTGTAGATTTAGCTTGATTTGCATGGTGGCACATCATTGTCTACAGGGTCTGGCAATCTGTGTGACAGGATGATGCATGCACCTATTCCCTCAGTAGTCAAAATGACTTGAAGGCAGGGTGTACGTGGTTGAATGAGCATTGGTGGCTACACCATAGCAAGAGATGTCTTCTGATTTGATCACGTGGTCTGACCTTTACAGGTGCCAAATTGACGCACCTTTAAGATCTAAAGATGCAACAGTTGCCTCAGGCAGGTTTAGCCTCAGGATACAAGGGCATATGCAGCATGCATGTTTACTGTCCCTTAGAAGAAGCTCTATTTTCACTCTTTTCTTGTCCAATGCATGTGCGTTAGAAACCATCTTCTCAGGAGTTTGAACAGTTGCTTCTGGTTTCCAACTAGATCCATGCCCTGCTGCAGTGGTGAATTTATCCACTGAAGTTGGCCAGGAACATGCTCCTGCAACCAGTGGTCCTTTCTCAAATGCCTTAAGTCGTGGAACACGAGGTAGTTGAATTCGTTCTTCAGGCGCTGCATCATTTCCGGGGGCATCTTCAAGAGAAAGCAGTATTGGTGCAAACAGACAATTTGGTGACTGCTGACTATATGAACAGAAAGGGGGAAATTCCCTCTTACTATTTGAGCCTTCTACTATTTCTGTTGGATTGTTACACAAGGAGTCTTTGTTGTCTCAGTCAGCTGTCTATATTCATTAACTGGACAATGTTCAGACAAAAATTCTGAGCAGAATTTCTGCCAACTCAAAGGAGATGTTGCTGCAGCCAATGATTTTTCACTCAAACTTCAAGTGGTTTGAAGATTTCCATCCATGCTTCTGTACAAGAGTCAGGAATCTGACAGCATTGGGCATCTGCAATCCTCAGTAGTGTTAGATCCCAAGACACTCTGCTTGTTAGTTTGAAAGATGAAAAAGTGGGGCTCCAGCAGAGATTTATCAAGTCACGCTCGCCCTACTATTCAGCAATGTAGAAACCTATCAGAGCTCAATTTTTGCAAGAAATGAGTCATGTTTGCAAAAATGGTATGTAGGTTTAAAAAGTTTCCGCTCGTTCATGTGATATTTATGTGGTGATTTAATTTCTCTACAAATGCTTTTTATTGGAACTATCAGTGTCTACACTTAGGGTTCAGTGGACAGCGACAAAGAGTTCCTGGAACCCTCAGGTGGTTTATCCAACGACTGATGTTGGCAGCGAGACTGCTGAAAACATTTTCTCCACTGCGATTCTTCACTCGGTCTCTCTTCCTTCTGTTTGCTTTCCCACTTGTGCTCAAGGTTTACAAGGCACACCCCTCTGATACTTTGGAGGATTTAGATTTAAAAATGAGTATAGGGAAATTGGGAATTTTGGTGTTGGTGACATCAGCTAGGAGGAAAGAATTGGGGAGTTTGGAGCACTAGTGTGTCGGAAGCCATTCATTAAGGAGTTAGTGGGTGGAGTAGACCTTTGTTTAGATTCCGAGTTTAATCAGAAAGTAGCTTCTGGATTTTGCAGGTCCCAGGAGATTGTTTTGCTGTTTGTTTGCTTCTTTCCTTCTTTGGTGAAGGAGTAAGCATGACACATGTTGGATGTAATCTGGAGTGAGCGAAGATGTGTCGTTTTATTCACGCATAAGATGACCAGTGAGAACCATGGATTGAACTTGTGCTTCATAAGAGTTGCCACACCTGTCAAGATCAAGAGTCTTGTAATGCACATCATCACATGATTGCATTTATAAATAATCTTGGATCCCTTTCCATCATGATTGCTCTCTTTCGAGTTTCTCTAAGTCACATAACTATAGTTTCTAACACAGTGCACATGGAAAATATCCAGTTTCACAAGTCCCATGACACATTTCTGTTCAAACCAACTCTCCTGTGAAAGAAAGCTATGCTGGAAGCAAAGGCATAATGAAAACCTGAAATTATGCAAGCTGGGGGTAGCCCAGTAAATGTGATCTATATGCGAGTATGTCTGTGTAATAACAGCAATAGGTACTAAGTGAACTACCTTAATTTATTTGGCCATATCTAAAGATGTCTAGACATCAGGTAATTTTTTTATGACTTTTTATGTGGCAATGGACAGAAAGCATTCTGTCCGACTTATCAACTTCATGGGTACCGGACTGTTCCACTATAGGCAGGGTGGTCTAATGGGCTGAGGATGGGGGCACTCTTCTTTCTGAAATTAACAGACCTGCAACCTGATCCTCACAGCATGCCTTTGTTTCTCACTATTGGCTCCAGGGCCTGGAGGTGGATATGCGCCTCTATGGTGTTAGGGTTCTCTGGTAAAACTTTACGTAATTATTTCATTATTTTTTTAATAAATAGTCACTCGATGTTGCAGCATGTCTGTGTTTTTTTCACTCTTGGCAACTCCGAAGGCAGTGCCCCATTAGTAATGCTCTATTACTTACCAGTAATCTTCATTACTCCTGGTCCCGTTGTCCTCGGCCCATTCGCTACATATTGAGATATAGTTGTCTCACAGACAGAAAAAAGAACGAAAGTAACACTGGATCCCTACCCCACCCCCTCCCACCGGGAGTACTTAGTTGTACTTTCCCAGCTTACCCTTAGTTGTGCTTACCCTTCTGAACTACCAAGCCTCAATATGAAGGCCGGTCGTCCGAGAGGGAGGGGAGTAATGAATGGGACGAGGATAACGGGACCAGGAGTCATGAAGACTACCGGTAAGTAATAGGGCACTTCCACCAGGTCTCTCCTGTCCTCGTCTCATTCATTACATATTTAGAATACCCAAGCAACACACCAGCATTCATATCAACAGAAACACAACGACACACCAACAACAGCAGCACCCAAGTGATTTATTTGAACAGAAAACTAGGAATTTAGGAGCTCACAGCCTGCAATAACCCCAATCTAAAATTAGTATGTTCACACAGCAAATTCTGGATCCTATAATGCCACACAAAAGTATTAGAGGAGGCCCATGTAGCGGCCCTGCAAATCTCAGACAGGGAAGCCCCCGGCAATTCAGCCCAGGAAGCCGCCATCTCCCGAGTAGAGTGCCTCTGCACCCCCGCAGGATGCGTAGACCCTGAAAGAGAGTAAGCCAACTCAAAGACCTGCTTCAGTCAATGACCAATGGACAAAGAAAAGGCCTTCCCACCCTGTGAGGAGTCCCCAAAGGAAACAAACAGGGAGTTTGACTTCCTAAACGGACCGGTATGATCCAGATGGATGCGCAAGGCTCTCCTGACATCCAGCAAAGACCAAGGAAGATCATCCCCAGACTCCTGCTCCACCCCTAAAGCAGGCAAAATCACTTCCTAAGAATGATGGAACTGAGAAGCCACCTGGGCACAAAAGAGGAATCCAAAAGCAAGATAACCCCATTCTCAGAAAAAGACAGGAAGTATTCTCTCATCATCAGAGCCCCCAACTCACCCAGGTGCCTGGCCGAAGTGATTGTCACCAGGAAAACAACCTTCAAAATGACAAACTTGATTTCCACCAAGTCCAAAGGCTCAAAGGGAGCCACAACCAAAGCACGCAACACAAGAGGCAGGTCCCAAAACAGGAACAGAGGCTTCAGCAAAGGATGAGACAAAGAAAAACCTCTCAGCAGCCGCAAGACCAAATCGTCCACATCTGGCAAATTCCCCCAAGAGGAATAAAAATGCCTTAATCGCATCCCACTGGGCCCGTAAGGTCGACACAGCCAAACATTTCTCGAAACCCTCCCAAAGAAACTGCAACACATCCGTCAGGGAACACTCCAGGGGAGACAACTGAAGAGACCCACATGAATGCTGGAAATTCCCCCAGTACCTCCCACAGGACATGAGGGTAGAAGGTGTACGAGAGTGCTGAATGGCCAAAGCTAAATGTCTGCGAAGCCCCTTGCACTGCCACCTCTCCTCTCAACTTCCACACCGACAGCTGCAGCCGCGGGAGAGGCAACAAGGGAGCTGACCTCAGGGGAGAGGGGAAGCAGAGATCTCCCAGGGACCCTGAACAGCTAGGAGCCTGAAAGTGGGGAACCAAGATCGCCGAGGCCAAAAGGGCACCACCTCTATAACCCCCCTGAACTCCCGTACCAGACGTGCCAAGCACTGGGGAATCAGAGCAATTGGCGGAACAGCATGCAACAGGCGGGACAGCCAAGGAATGGTCAAGGCATCCACCCCCCAAACCCCCACCTGCTGAACGAGGGCACAAAACCGGGGCAGCTGAGCATTTAGCCGGGAAGCAAATAGGTCCAGGAAAGGAACACCAAACCTCCCGCGCACCTGCTGAAAGACCTCCCGAGTGAGAGACATCTTCTGGGAGGGAGGAAAGAACCAACTGAGAGCATCCGCCACCCCATTGTCCACACCCCGGATTTGAACTGCCACTAGAAGCAACAGATGCTCCTCCACCCAGCAAAACAAGGTAAAATCCACTGCATTTCAGAGACTGGGACCGAAAACTACCCTGATAGTTCAGATAAGCCACCGTCACCATGTTGTCGGACCGGACCACCACATTCCGCCCCACCAGATGAAGATGGAAACCCATGATTCCCCTGTAGACAGCCATCATCTCCCTCCAATTGGAAGAATGCATCCCTTCCTTCAGAGACCAACGACCCTGTATAGAGCTGTCCCCCAATGTGGACCTCAACCGAAAGCACTGGCAACCTGGATTGAAGGCTCCTCAACGACCGCACCGCACGTCTCCCTCCAAGCCCCGCAGAGAGGGAGACATACATACCAGCACCATCTCTGTAGCCCGGCTGCGAAGATGCCTCGAACCACGCCAGCAACTCCAGCCACGCAGGAGCAGCCCCTGACTCGCCCCATTCTGTCAGTAGACAGAAAAAAGAACAGAAAGAACACTTGGTAAGTACAACTAAGTACTCCCGGTGGGAGTGGGTGGGGTAGGGATCCAGCGTTCCTTTCGCACTTTTTTCTGTCTGCGAGATAGGTATATCTCAATATGTAATGAATGGGACAAGGATAGGAGGGACCTGGTGGTAGTGACTGTGGCAAGGCTCAGGGAAATAGCGGTAATAGCCAGATTACTTACCGATAAGAGAAAGACTCTTGGTCTTTTTCTTCCGTTACATAGTGGGTAAATTCCGTTCACCTTCCCTGGAATATTTAACCTTTAAGAATGGCTTAGAAAGTTCAGGTGGATGCTGGGAATGCCAGTCCCTTCATTAACCAGCCAGGGTTGGTAGGTCTGGCATTCACAGCATTGTTTTAGTGGTTTCTGTCTCGGAGGTGGAGTTAACCTCATTAGTAATGACTCTTATGAGGAAGATTAATGCAAAGAGTGATGAAGATTACCACTAAATAATCTGGCATTTCTAGAAGTTAGGTGGAAGTTCGGTCTTTCTGATTTAGCAGTCACCACTACTCAGAATTGCAGTAATTACTACAGAATAATTCTCCATTGCTCAATTTCTCTGCTGAAACTCATGAATCATGGGTCACTAATTACAATATTTTTTCGTGACGCAAAATCTGTCGCCTGCGACTGAGTCAGATTCCTATTTCTCAAGTCCATTGATTAGTAACTGTTCAGAAATAGCAAATGCTGCCTATAAATTTGCTTCATCACCCAAAGTAGTTTGTCAAAAAAAACAGGAAAATAGAATGGAATTGCTGGGTTTCATTCCAAACAAGTATACGCGTTATTCTTGAACTCACAGAATCCCGGCTTCCAGAGTTCAGAGTGAATTAACAGTCTTCAGGCTTTAATTGTGAAGTCGGAGGGATGCAACACCAAGGAACCAGGACTTTTTGGCCTTCAATAATTAAATGCAGCAAGCCCCACACAGATATTCCGGATCAGTGTTAGAGGTTCACATAGTTAGTATCATGTACAGTGAGAGACTAGAAATATCCAAGCCATCAGGAATATGAGACATGAGTAGTTCATGCAGTCTTGGTTTTAGGTCTGGTGCAGAGAGAACTTTTATTTTGAACAATACACAAGCAGCCGTGGCCGGTGCAGGTAAGAGCGGAAAGGCATAGGGAGGGGGCGCAACAGACGACGATGAGGGAAAATAACATTTAAAAAAAAGAAAACCACTTACCTTGCGCTCGCCGCATTGCCGAGGTAAGTGGTTTTCTTTTTTTTCTTTTTCTTTTCCCTTGTCGTCGTCTGTCGACTCCCACCCGTCCCGCCGCTCTTACCTTCACTGGCCGCAGCTGTACACAAGGGCTTTGGGTCAACCTTGTTCACATCTTGGTTGCTTTCATTAATGGCTTTGAGAGAGTCAAATACGTTTTCGATCAGTCTCTAGGGGTATTTCTCTCTCATTGAAATGCTGCTATTGGCTAGTAGGTGTATTAATGTGCTTCCTAGGGAGTGCTTCCGCTGCAGCGGATTGGGTGCATTGTTTTCAGGAGCAGCAGCAGCAGCAATTTCTGTATCTTGCTCAGCTGATTATGCAGCTGAGAAAGCCAAAGGCAATTATTTGTGATACTAAGCATGATATTTTGACGGGATTTGTGACCATGCTATGTTTTATGATCACAGATCAATTTCTGAAAATTAAAGTACCAGTGGCAGTAAGCCATTAGGTTTAGTGAAATGAAATGACGACCATAATTGTCTGTTTCAGCAGGTTTTAGTCAAGCGATGGTTGCAGGTACGCCCACACTTAACCTACCTGCAGTTTAATAGGCACCATTTCCTGAAAAATATATGAAAACAAGCCGCCAGAGATTTAGTAGGGTTTTATTTCAACACCTTTTCAGTGTGAGAACTCAGTCTCTCCCGCCGGACGCGGGGTCTAAGAGCCTCACCTGCTCAGAGAGGCCAGCTTTGGTGGGGCTTAACTACTCTCATAGGATCCAGCACCAGGGGGACTCAGCCAGTCTCACATGACACAGTCTCTGTGGGGCTCAGCCACTCTGACAGGACACTACTTCTCAAATGCCACCTTACTGGTGCTGGGATAGATCTTCACAGCAGGCTGTGCCTGTCGCTGACAATCAGGCCGGGATCACCTGCCACAGCAGCGCTGCACTATGGGAGGATGCAGTGGACTCCCAGCTGCTCATCCAAGAAGTAGACCGTAGGTGATTCAGCTGCAGGCTCATCAGAGTCAGTGTCAGTGATTGGTTTGTGGTGTTCACAACCAAGTGTTTGTTTGGGTCTTCTTACTGCTTGCCAGTCCCTGATGAGGTTAACTCAGAACTTATTCACCTGGGATAGAGCACAGCAACATCTACACATGTTTCTGGATAGATCGGTGCACTTGGGCAGTCATTACCGTTGTGCAATGACAGATGGCTGGTGTGAGGAATTGGAGTGTTGCTTGAGAAAGGCTCAACCCTCAGTGTTTGTTGTTTGCTGGTTTGCTAAAGACATTTTGGGTAGTTTCAGAAAGTTGACCTGGGAATGCATTCCGCCCGTTGCTTGCCATTGGCTTTTTGGTTTGTAACTCAGATTTTCTCACTTTCCATTTGCTGGCTTTAGTTGCTTTAGGCTCTCCAGGTTCAGTTCGTCCCTTCTGTTGCCCAAACCTTATTTACAGTATCCTTCCAAGTACTCCCTTTCTGTAAACAGGCCTGTAAATCTTGCTCTTATCTCGTCATGTTTGCTGTGAATTGAAAGACTGAGGACAAATGGCAGGCGCTGCCTTCTGAGGGCGCTTGTTTACTTTTCTTTCTCTGACTTCAAAGTGAGAGGATTTATGTGACAATCCAGCTGGATACTGGGGGTAGGAAAGAGTTTTTCTAGCACACAACATTTAAATGAACCGCATAAGTATTTCAGAATATATCAGAATTAGGAACACAAATGAAGCACATTTTTTGTTATTTCTGAAGTATGTTGGAAGCAAATACTTTAAAATTATCAAAACTAATCATTGCACTAGGTGATGTAATTCCCACACATTTTCGTATGTCCACTGTATAGTTTTATTAGCAAAACTGTATGTCTATAATGGTCATTTCAATTAAAAATGTGTTGTCTGTAAAGGCAGTGTGCTACCACACCATGAATACTCCACTCTACGCCACTCTGCTCTACTCTGCATCACTCCACATCACTGCACTCTACTCTGCACCACTCCATTTTACATCACTCCATGCCACTACTCTGCATCACTGCACACTACGCCATTGCACTCTATGCCACTTCACGCTACGCCTCTCTACTCTATCCTATATCACTCTACTCTATGCCAATACACTCTTCGCCTCTCGACTCTACACCACTGCACTCTGCACCACTCCAGTCTAGACCACACCAATCTACTCAGCACAACTCCACTCTATGTCCCTGTACTCTACGCCACTCTGCCACACTGCACTCTGTGCCACTGCACTCTATCTCAATACATTCTACGCCAATGCACTTTACTCTGGAACACTCAACTCTATGCTCCTGTTTTCTACGCCAGTCCACCTTAGGTCACTCTAATCTACTCTGCACCACTGTACTCTATGCCATTGCACTCTACACCACTATACTCTACGCCATTACACTCTATGCTACTCTACGCAACTGCACTCTACCCTGCACCACTCCACTCTACGACACTTCACTTTATTCAGACACAATCTACTCTAAGCCACTGCACTCTACTCCACTCCACTCAATGCCACTGCACTCTACACCACTGCACTCTTAACCACTACAGTCTACACCAATGCACTCTACACCAATGAACTCTACACAACTACACTCTTTCACTGCACTCTACGTCACTGCACTCTACTCTGCTTCACTGACCCTATGCCACTTCTCTCTATGCCACTCTAGTCCACACCACGGCACTCTGACACTCTACTCTCCCACACTGCATCCCCACCACTGAATTCTACGCCACGCTACTCTGCACTACTCCACTCTATCCCACTCTATGCCACTCCACTCTATGCCACTGCACTCTACACCAATGCACTCTACACAACTGCACTCTTTCACTGCACTCTACGTCACTGCACTCTACGTCACTGCACTCTACTCTGCTTCACTGTCCCTATGCTATTTCTCTTTATGCCACTCTACTCTGCAACACTACATCCCCACCACTGAATTCTACATCAGACTACTCTGCACTACTCCACTCTATTCCACTCTATGCCACTCCAATACACGCCACTCTACAACACTGTACTCCACTTTTCCCCATTCATCTCTAGGACACTCAACGCCACTCTCCTCTATGCCAGTAACTTTTAGCCATGCTGAACAGCAGCGATGCTGTTATACAACATGGCTAAAACACATTGGCAAAGCCAATAGCTCTTGCATAGGCGAGACCTGTTGGCTTTGCCAATGCATATTTAATGTGAAATGCATCCTTGTGTCGATTATAGATGTTAGGATGCATTTTTGCTAAATCATAATAATTTTAGTGTAAATTCGCATAATTATGCAAAATCAAACTACGCACATTTTGCACATCCCCCACTCATTACATTATTCAGGCTCCTGCTTTATTCCTGAGGTCAAATCAGACACCATTTGTGAAGCAGGAGGCTGTTGGATGCATTGCTGGTTCTGCGCACTGCTGCCATATTCCCATATTTTCTTCCCATGGTTAGTAGGAGGTCTAATATCACACCATAGCGTTGCTGTGGAGCCCAGACTGTTGAGTTCTCATGAGGTCGAGTCCCACCATCTTTCTATAATTGAGATCACAGTTTAAATACATTCATTTTGCTAACATTACTCAAGCTTCTTTGCTGAAACACATGGGGTGATAGAAACATATGACCCCCCTGAGGATTGCTCCTTTGTGTGGTCTTTTGCCAGATGTGTCCCTTTTCAGTGTTTACGCACTGCATGCAGGATGCTTAATAATAATACATTTATAAAGCGCAACAGCTACCTCACAACGGAGGTGTCCCGGCGCTAACACGGTCAAGCAACGGAGATAGAGTGCAGTGAATCTTGCCTTGGCTAAATAGCCATGTCTTTAGTGCTTTCCTGAACTCCAGTTCAGATTGGATATGGCGAAGACTATCCGGGAGAGAGTTCCATAGTCTGGTCATCACCACTGTGAAAGATCTTCCTCTGATGCGTGCCTTCGCAAATTGAGGTACGCACAGCAAGTTCTGGGCGTTAGATCTTAGGGTACGTTTTTGTTGATAAGGGCGGATACGTTTCCTAATGTAATTGGGACAGCTACCTTTCAGGGTTCTAAAGGCTACCGTCAGGGCTTTAAATTCTATTCGTTTTGCTACCGGCAACCAGTGGAGCTGTTTAATGTGCGGAGAGATGTGTTGTCTGAATGGTACTCTTCTGATTCATCTCGCAGCCGCATTTTGCACCAGCTGCAATCTCTTGATCAGATATGCCGGCAGCCCAGGTAGAGACTGTTCGCATAATCTAGCCTTGATGTCACAGTTGCATGGACCACGTATCTGCGACAGCTCTCTGCAAGCAGGTGTAGAAATTTCCTCAGACTTCTCATTATGCCAAAACAGGAGGACGCAATGAAGCGTATTTGGGTAGAGAAAGTCAGGTCGGATTCCCATTTTACACCCAAGTTTTTTGCCACATTTGAGGGGCAAGGGGGAGACCCATTTCCTCCGGCCACCATAATCCTGCAGACGGTGGGGGTGCCTTGCCGAAAAACAGGACCTCAGTTTTTTCTGCGTTCAGCTTTAATTTGTTGTTATTCATCCAGCTGGAGATATCTCTCAGACATCCCTTAAAACTGGCGAAGGAATTAGCAGATTGGTCTTTAAAGGAAAAAAACAGCTGAGTGTCATCCACGTAGGAAATAGTTTTTATTCCCCATTTCGCAATAAGCAAAAAAAGTGGAGCAAGATAGGCATTGAAAAGCAGGGAGCTCAGTGCCGATCCCTGAGGGACCCCACATCGTAAAGGTTTGGCTTCGGACTTAAAAGGATGTAGAGTGACCCTTTGCGCGCGGTCACTAACATAGGACTTAATCCAGGCCAGTGCCATCTCTTCCACGCTGCACATTTAAGCCCGGCCAACAAGATCGGGTGGTCCACCGTATTGAAGGCGGCGGACAGGTCCAGCAGCACCAGCATGGCTGATGCTCCACTGTCCGTTGCCATTTTTAAAGACTCAGCCACCTCCAGTAGGGCTGTCTCTGTGCTGAATCCCGCACGAAAACCAGATTGCGTTTCATGTAACGTGCCGCATCTGTCAAAAAAATTGGTTAGATGTCGAAGAACCAATTTTTCCAGCATTTTAGAAGGTGCTGGAAGAAGAGAGATAGGGCGGTAGTTATTGAGTTCTGCCGGGTCAGCGTTGGGCTTCTTCAAGAGAGGTAGAAGCATAGCCTGTTTCCATGACTCTGGAAAGATACCGGTGGTGAGTGAGCTGTTCCATAGGTGGTTCAAAATGGGATTAATAGTGTGGGCGAGTGCTCCCCATGGTTTAGGGGGGCAAGGATCTTCTGGGGACCCTGACTTGCATTTGAGAATCTCTGTCAGGGATTCCTGTAGTGAGATAGGGGGAAATTCCAAAAAGGACACCTCCCTGTCGTGGGTTTCCCTATCTTCTGATTCTGTCGTATCCTTTCTAGTCCTAAAGGCGTCATAAATCTTCCGGATCTTTTCCTCAAAGAAATCCGATAGTTTTGCACACAGAGACGGAGACGGAGGTATCTTACTTTCTAGTGCTGCTGGCTTAGTAAAAGAGCTTACTATTCTAAAAATTTCTCTGCATGAATTTTCCGCGTTCATGACATGGTCAGTGACATCACTGATGACATCACTGATGACATCTCAAATGACATCACTGATGACATCACTGATGACATCATCAGGGGGCTGTGTGTTTCTTTAAAGTTTAAATATGTTTTATATATATGCCAAGGTGTATTGAAGAATGAGTGGGTGTATAAGTGTCTGGATGGAGGATGGAGGATTTAGTAGGTGCGTGACTGCCTGTTTAAGTGAGTGATTAAATGTGTCTTACTGAATACATGGGATAGTGACTAAACTGTGTGAATGTCTATCAGTCTGTCTGTTGTTGTATAAGCTGCTGCATGGGTTGGTCAGTAGCTACATGAGTGTCTATATGGGTTATCGATTGGTTGCCTGAGTATTTGTATGGGTGCCTGAGTGTGTGTGTGGGTGGGTGAGAGGTGTGTGACTCTGTGCATAGATGTTTGAGTGGTTGATTCACTGGGTGTATGGGTTCAGGAGTGCATGTGGAAACAGCTGTATGGGTGGGTGAGTGTGTGTATGGGTGTGTTGGAGAGTGAATGGATGTCTCAGTGGTACATGTCCAAGTAACTATATATGTAAAAGGCAGTGTATGTGAGAGTTGGAGTATATAAATGACTATACGCGAGAGTCAGTGATTGTGAGAGTGGCTGTATGGATGAATGTGTACTTGTATCAGTGAGTGTATAAGAGAGTAAGTATGAGTTTGTTTCTGTATGAATAAGTGATGTGGTGTGTGTATAACTGTATAGGTGAGTAAATGGAAGTGTGATTGATTCTTTGCATGACTGACTAGGTGTGTGAGTAACTCTGGATGAGTGGTGGTGTGTGAGTGTCTGTATAGGTGTATGAGTGCATATGATAGTGTTGTATTGATGAGTGACTGCATGTATGAGTGATGTATGGGTGAATGAGTCGATGTGTGTGTAGACCTAGGAATCAGTGAGTGCGTATGTAGTAACTGGTATTGGTGTATCGATGGTTTCGGAAATGGTAGTCTGTATTTTACAGTGGGTGTATCAAAGGTTATATTAGGGTGTGAGGAGATGCATCAGATTTTCATGTGGATGATGTCATCAGTGATGTCATTTGAGATGTCATCAGTGATGTCACTGACCATGTCATGAATGATGTAATATGTGACGTCATCAGCAGTGCATTGCGGGAGCGCGAGTTATAGTTAGCCGAACTAACTATAACGGCGGAATTTCTCTGGTTTTGTACGAGTGAAATGTCCAACTAACTATAATGTCCCTGAAACCTATGGTTTTTTCAGTGAATTTCTAAGGTTTTTAAATACTAATTTCTAAGTATAACGTGCCTGAAACCTATGGTTTTTTCAGTGAATTTCTAAGGTTTTTTAAATGCTAATTTCTAACTATAACATAGCAGTCTCGTTTTCAGAGTGGTGGAGAAAGGTGAGCGTGGCCTCCAAACACCTTTTAGCAATCCCACTGTGTGGGATTTACTGGAGGTAACAGGAGGGGTAGTTAGCCCCCAACGTCAACCTTGGGGGCCAACTACCCCTTTTATTACCTCTAGTAAATCCCACACAGCAAGATTGCTAACTTGCTATATCAGGCCCCGCCCCCTCCCTGCACCACTGTGAAAACGCGCCCCCTGGCGAGTTGTAAATTGGGGGATTAATTCCC
Source organism: Calotriton arnoldi (assembly GCA_963921515.1). NCBI lineage: Eukaryota > Metazoa > Chordata > Amphibia > Caudata > Salamandridae > Calotriton > Calotriton arnoldi. Next base: position 277,359 of record CAWUFW010006150.1, read on the forward strand.
CTTGAGTCCTGAGGGTCCCTGGTGGCCAACTAGCCCACCAGGTACCTCCAGTAAGCGCCAGAGAGCTGCGTTGCAGAGAGGTGTAAAAAGGGGCGTGTCCTCGGAACACCTCTCTGCAACGCAGCTCTGTGGTGCATTTAGGAGGTACCTGGTGGGCTAGTTGGCCCCCAGGGACCCTCAGGATTCAAGGGGACTTAATCCCCCAATTTACAACGCGCCAGGGGGCACATTTGCACACTTGTTTTGTTAGGCCCCGCCCCCTCCCTGCACCACTGTGCAAACGCACCCCCTTGCGCGTTGTAAATTGGGGGATTAATTCCCCTTGAGTCCTGAGGGTCCCTGGGGCCAACTAGCCCACCAGGTACCTCCAGTAAGCGCCACAGAGCTGCGTTGCAGAGAGGTGTAAAAGGGGCGTGGCCTCGGAACACCTCTCTGCAACGCAGCTCTGTGGCGCATACTGGAGGTACCTGGTGGGCTAGTTGGCCCCAGGGACCCTCAGTATTCAAGGGGAATTAATTCCCCAACTTACAACGCACCAGGGGGCACGTTTGCTGAGTGCTGCAGGGAGGGGGCGGGGCCTCCGGCGCGATGCCGGATTTTTTTTTTTTTTTAGAAGGGCGGGCTGTGTGGTTCCCCTTCTTTTACAATATTTGAGGCCCTGGGGACACCATCCCCCAGGGCCTGACCTGTTTTTTACAGTTAAACAAAAAAAACGGGAAGGGGGCCGCGCGGCCCCCGTCCCGAGGCCAATTTTGGCCCCGGGGACCCCATCTCCCAGGGCATGGCCACATATTTAATTTTTTTGTTTTTTAATTATTTTTTTAAGGAGGAGGGCTGCGTGGCCCCCCTCCTGAGGCCTCTATTGGCCCCGGGGACCCATCCCCCGGGGCTGTGCCTCTTTTTTTTTTTTTATGTAATATTTTATTGAGGGAGGGGGGCCAAGAGGCCCCCCTGCCAGGCCACTTCTGGCCCCGGGGACCCCATCCCCCGGGGCCTGGCCTCACCATTGGGGACCCTGGGGGGAGCCCCAATGCCCCCACGGTCCCGCCAGCTCCCTGCCTCCTGCGGGAGCCGGCATTGCTTTTGAGCAAGGGGAGCTGCTGACATGCAGCTCCCCTTGCTCAAAACCAATTCTGCTTTGCTTCATTGAAGCAAGAGCAGGTTTCCCTGCTCTCGCTTCAAGGAAGCAAAGCAGCGTTTGCTATCGCAGGGCGGGAGCCGCACGGCTCCGGCCCTGCCATAGCAAACAGCAGTGTCCCGGGGGTGGGCACCCCGGGACACTGCAGGTGCCGGCCCTGTGGGGTGGCGGTCCCCAGGGCCATCGAGGGCTCCTGGAAGGGGGCACGCGGCCCCCCTCCCTCCATTTCAAAGCCCCTGTATTTAAATATTAAGTGCCCCGGGGAGGTGGTGGTTCCCGCGGCAGTGTGGGGGGGCTTGAGCCCCCCACACTAATTATTCTGTATAGCCCCAGGGAGGTGGCGGTCCCCGGGGCTCGGGGGGCCCGTGAGGCCCTCCCACCCATTTTCATCAATGCCCCGGGGAGGTGGCGGTCATGGGGGGGTTGGGACCCCCCCACGCATTTATTTTCAATGTCCAGGAGAGGTGGCGGTCCCCGGGGCTGCGGGGGGCCGCGTGCCCCCCGCATATAATTACTATAGCCCCGGGGAGGTGGCGATCTCCGGGGATGCGGGGGCCCCCGCAAATTAAATACACATTGCCCTCGGGACCTGGCCCACCCGGGGGCCTCATTAAAATGAAGCCCGCGCTTCATTTTTAAAAAAGATTTCGGCGGGATTCGCGACCCCAACTCGAATTCCGCTGAAATTATTTTTAAAAAATGCTTTTTTTGGCCTTGGGGGTCCTTGTGGGACCCCCTGAGCAGGCCTAGGGGGTCAGGGTGTTTCTACCCTGCCCCCTTTTCTTGTTTTTCATCTTCTTTTTCACTGTTTGCTTGTGACTCGGTTCTACCGAGTCACAAGATGGCTGCCAACACTTCCTGGTTTGGAGTGTTGGCAGCCAATCAGAGTGAAGCTCATGCCCGGGAGGGTTTGCGAACCCTCCTCGGTGCTCAGATATATACATGTTTTCTTTCTTTAATTTCTCAGCAACTACTGAACGGATTTACACCATTTAACAAAAAGGGCTCTTTCTGAACCAAGGGCTACCTTTTTGCCAAATTTGGTGTAATTCCGTTCAGCAGTTCGGGCTGTAGCTTTGTCTAAAGTTTCCTATGGAAATTAACATGGGGACCCCCCTTTTTTCTCGGCCCCCGCTTGACGAATCACCCCGAAACTTTCAAGACAGGAGCTGACCGGAGCGGGCCACTAGTTTTGAAAATTTCGTGAAGATTCATCAAACGACGCCAATGTTATTGGGAAAACAAAAAATGCTTTTTGAATAGAAACGAGGTCCTAACTATAACTACCTACTGGCGACCGCCAGTGGGTAATATATATATATATATATCTATATATATATATATATATAGGCCAACCCGCCCGGAGGCAGCCACACTGCGCACAGCCTTTCATCAGGCGTGGAGTGGGGTTGACCGCCTGGCCTGGCTAGCATCCAGGCCTTGCATCCAACCCCCTGCAGGCAGCCACACAGAAGCAGCCAACCGCACACAGCCTTTGGTCAAGTGTGGCACTAGCTGCAAGGCCTATCTTGCAGCCTGACCCTCCTGTGAACTCCCCACAGGCAGCCAAGCCCACGCTGTGCATTCCCTTTGGCCTTGCGCAGCGGGGGTTGGCCACGGGGCCTATAGAAAAACCCCCAGCAGGCTGCCAACCCCTTTGGGGTGAGCAGCATAGGGTTGACCTCCGGGCCCCAGGGTTCCCATCCCTTGGGGCCAAAACATATATATTAGGGGGAGTTTTCCTGACTCTTAACTGGCTGCGGCGACCCCATCCCCCTGGGCCAGTTCCAATTGAAAGGGGAGTTTGTGGCCTCCCTCCCCAAGTCTTAAAAGTCCCAAGGGACCGTATCCCATTGGGCCCAATACAATTAAATAGGGCCCCTCTCCAAGCCTTATTAGGCCCGGTGACCCCATCCCCTGGGGCCACATATAATAAAAAAGGAGAGGGAAGCCGAGCGGCCCCCCTCCCGAGCCTTAGTAGGTCCTGGTATCCCATTCCCTGGGGCCAAAGCAATAAAAAATGGGATAGGGCCATGTGGCCCCCCTCCCCGAGCCTTCATGGGCCCTATCCCTCAGAGCCGTTTTTGTTTAAAAGGGGATGGAGCTGCACGGCACCCCTCCCTGGGCCTTACCAGGCCACAGGGACCCCATCCTGGGGCCAAAGCCAATTTAACAGAGAAGGGGGTGTGCAGCCCTCCTCCCCAAGCCTTCTTGGGCCCCAGGGACCTTCTCTACGGGGACACATTTAATTAAAAAGGGGCATAGAAGAGCACTTTTTTGGAAAGTTTAGTGTAGATTCGTCTGTACCAAAGTTATTTGCAACAAAAAAGCGCATTACCTATGGAAATGCTGACCTAATTGTAGATGTCATGGAACATGTCATGAGTGATGTAATATGGGAGGTCATAATCAATGCATGGCAAAAACGCAAGTTATAGTTACTTCAGTAAACAATAACTTTTGCAAATTTAAGTGTTTTTTAGTAGAAAATGTTACGTTTTAATTGACATCTTCACCTAACTATAATGTCACTTTAACCTTTGCTTTTTTCAGTGAATGTCTGAGTTTTCTTTAATATAATGTAAAATATTAATACCATACCTAACTATAACATCACCTTTACTTTTGTTTTTTTCAGTGAAATTTCTAGTGCTTTTTTCAACGTAAAGTAAGATTTTGTTACCATATCTTGCCCTCGATGGCATGAGGTTCACCTCAGGGCCTGGCCTGTGATCAGGTCCTGTGCTCAACTACTGCCAGGTGGCCAACCACCCGCCTAGCAAGGCCTTTGGCTGTGCATGCCATGTGTTTGGCCAGGCCCTGCACCCAACCCCACATGGATGGCCAACTAGGGGTGGGCACAAGTGGTGGAGTTTGATTCCGCGTAATTAAAATTCTGCGTGATTTTGCGGAATTCCACAAACGGGCTGATTGGGCATTTGGCACTATTTTCTTAGCACAAAATGCACCTTTGCATGTAAATGGATGTAAAGATCATTTTGCGCTAAGAAAATAGCGCAGCCAAATCCCAATCAGCGTCCTTACATACTCTGCATTGATTACTGCTTAGTATGTAAGGGTGCCGCCGCCGAGTGGTATGCAGGGGTTTCTAAACTTTAGAAACCACTGCGTGTCCCTCTGCAGTGCATACCCCTCGGTGCCCTCACATACTCTGCAGTAATCACTGAAGAGCATGTAAGGGCTCCGAGAGGTATTTACTGCTGTGCTGTGCTGTGCAGTGGTTTCTAAACAGGACCGGAAGAGGGAGCAGTCCTCTATGTTTAAAAAACACTGCAGATTAAGGTTTAATTGCAGTGATTTTTTTTTTAAACTGTTTTTATGTATTATTTGAAAAAACAACCAAACCATCAGCAGGTACGTCTCACATAGCACAAATTTGACAACATGAGTAATAGTCATCATTGGTAGGAATACAGAGTTCGTAAAGTAGCAGTTCTTCCTCATAGATCCCACCCCCCCACTCCTGCTCAGCGTTAAACATGTCTCGTTCATCTCATCTATTCGTAGAACCCAAAGAATTGTGCCCATCGTTTATATGTCTCTGTGTGTTAGGTTGTGTCATGTCCATTTCCTCCTCTACCATCTCTAGATTGTAATAGCTTAACCATGGCTGCCAGACTTTCCTGAACGTCTTAGGACACCCTCTTGCTGTATATACTGTTTTTTCGGCCCCCATGTACATATCCATACTAGCCCGCCATTCTGTCATGATGGGCAGGTCCGCTCTCCCCCAATATCTGGCTACGGTCCGTTTCGCGACTATGAGTCCTAAATTGCTTAGTAAGAGTTTGTATCTGGGGATGTTAATGTCCGTGTGAATGCCTAGGAGGATGTATTTTGGATCCATTGGAATCTGTGTTTCTAATATATTGTTTAATTCTTTTACTATCCGTGCCCAATATCTATGTATTAACCGACATTCCCACAGGGTGTGTATATAGGAGCCTCCATCCGTTTTACAGCTTAGGCACTCTGGTGTCTCTGCTCTGCCCATCGCGTGGAGACTCACTCTGTCGTAATACACCCTATGCAAAACTTTGAACTGTATCAGTCACAGCCTAAGCTTAATCGCCACCTCTCTGGGGTGTATCAATGCCGTTTCCCAGTCAATGTCTTCCAGGGTACCTGTGGTTTCTTCCCATTTGCTCCTAAGTGTTAATAGGTTGTCAGGAATATTGTTTATTAGGGTCTTGTATGTCCAAGAGACTGCCTTTACGTGTATCGCCTCTTGTAGCAGTCGGCCTTCTAATGGTGCATATTCGGGAATGTCTATAATTTCGGGTTTTTGCGCTCCCCAAGCATGTTGGAGTTGAATGTATTTGTAGTGTTGTTTATTTGACAGACTCTATTCTGCCTGGAGGTCCGCAAAGGTAATCAAGTCTCCTTTCCTTATTATATCTCCAAATTGTGTCCCATCCTTCAAAACCCCGCAGTTTCGCAAATTCTGGCAGTCGCTTACCCTCCCACAGTGGTGTGGACCTAGTTAATCTTTTTTCCCATTTCATCTGTCGTTTCGCCCCTTTCCAAGCTTCAATCGCCCTCTGTGTTGCTGGCAGCAAGCCCCGCATTCCAGAGCCCCCATATACATAGTGCAAATAAGAGTGTTTTCGGAATCGGAGCCTCTCCAGGGCATATGCAGGGTGATCTCTAGGCGCATGTCCCCATTTGTTAATTTACCGTTGGATGCGCCGCCCTATAGTAAGCCTGAATATCCGGGAGAGCAATTCCCCCATTACACTGGCTACGCTGCAGTGTTTGTAATGCCACCCGAGGGTGGCCTCCGTACCATAGTAATGTGCGCACTTCATCATTGATTGCCCTAAAGACCGCATCCAGAATTATGTAATACGTGTTTTGGAGGATATAGAGTAGCTTGGGTAGCGTTATCATTTTATACATGGCCGCCCTCCCGAGTAGCGTCAAGGGGAGGCGTTGCCATCTGACTACATCCTCGCGAAATTCCGCCGGAACTCGCTTGATATTATGAGCGAGGCAGTCCGCCTCGTTCGTAGAGATATATAGTCCTAAGTATTTGAAGCCCTCTTCAGCAATGGGAAGGTGTTCCGGTATGGAATGTGTACCTATGGAGCCTCCGACAGGGTACAGATTTGACTTCCCCCAATTAATGTTATAACCTGCATGTTTGCCATACTCCTTAGCTAAATGGAGTATTAGGGGGAGCATCGTGTCAGGGCTGGATATGTAGAGTAGGATGTCGTCTGCGTAAAGGGAAATCTGTTCATCTATCAGCTGGCCCTCGACATCTTATAAACCCTTTATATCTGGATGGGTTCTGATTAGGCATGCCAATGGTTCTAGGACAAGTGCAAAGAGCAGGGGGGATAGCGGGCAGCCCTGCCTGGTCCCTCGCCGGATAGGGAAATCTGCGGATTTGACCCCATTAACTCTAACTTTTGCTCTGGGGTTCGTATACAGTAGGTCCACCCAGGACCGGAAGTTTCGTTCGACGCCTAGTTTTAAAAGCACTTGCCTCATGAACGGCCAGTGGACGGTGTCAAAGGCCTTCTCCGCGTCTAATGACAGGAGCATCTGTGGGGTAGTTCTCCCTTTCACCGTGTCTAGCCAGTTTGCTAGTCTGCGGAGGATGAGACGTGTGGCCCGTTTGGGCATGAAACCTGGCTGGTCCCTATGAATCAATGATGTAATGACCGTTAACAGTCGCGTCGCTAGGATGGAGGCTAAGATCTTAGTTTCAATATTCAATAGCGAGATTGGGCGGTAAGATCCACACTCCTCTGGGGATTTACCTAGCTTTGGTATGACCACCACTGTGGCTTGGCAGAGATCTGGCGGCAGCGTCCCCTCCTCCCTTGCTGCTAGGATCATATTTAGTAGATGGGGGGGCCAATAAACTATTATTTTGCTTAAAAAATTCCACTGGCAGCCCATTCGGCTCTGGGGTTTTCCCCGATTTTTGTTTAGCAATAGCATCTTGCACTTTCTCTAAAGTTAGGTCTGACTCTAGGGCCTCCTTGTCCTCTTGCCGCAGGGTGGGCATGTCTATATCACTGAGGTAGTCTATTATGTGAGCCTCATCTACTAGTGGCCTGGCCTCATAGAGGTCTGCGTAATAGCACGCGAAGGTTCCTGCTATTGCGTGTGCTGTTGTGTGTCACGTGTCTGTTTCTACTATCTGACTTACCCAGTTTGCCTCTCTTTCCTTCCGGCTCAGCCAGGCTAGGAGTTTCCCCGCTCTATCCCCCGTCTCGTATACTCTGTGTTGTGTGGCCTGGATTTGAGTCTCTACTTCTCTTTCTGTCAGAGCCCGGAGTTCCCTATGTGTGACTTCTAGCTGCCTTAGCAAGGCTACCTCAGTGGCTGGGGTGATACTTCCCTCCATTTCCAGGAGTTTGCCTTCTAAATTTTCTATTTGTTGCGTTTTATCCCTCCGTTTTCGTGCAATAATGTCCTGTAGTCTGCCCTGAAGTACTGTCTTGTAGGCCTCCCAAAGTTTGGCGTCCAAGGACACCGAGCCCTCATTCTCTTGAAAGAATAGCTTGGTCTCTGTTTCAATTACACCTGTTACTGCTTTGTCGTGGAGCTCCCATGCGTTCAGTCTCCAATCTGAGCGCTGTCTGCGCCCACTTCCCCCCACTGTCAGCCACAGCGGTGAGTGATCTGAAATACCCCTTGCAAAGTAGTCCACTTTATCTATTGTCTGAATTTCACCTGATGGGGCAAAAAGGTAATCAAGCCTAGAGAAGGTCTTATGTGCACCTGAGAAATATGAGTAACTGCGATCTAGTGGGTGGTGTCGTCGCCAAAGGTCCGTCAATCCTAGCGACGTCACAAAGTCAGCCAATGGGGTAGGGACACGAGTTCCGGCTGCTATGTGCGACCGATCTAGGCTTGGGTCTACGACGTCATTGAAGTCCCCTCCAATGATATGCGTGGAGGAACCTGAGTCCAGTAATATCTTGGCGACTGTGCTCAGTGTTTGAGGTTGCAGCCGTGGCGGGGCATAGACACTAATTAAGGTGATCTCTCGCCATCCCCAAGTTCCCTGGATGGCGACCTAGGTCCCGTTGGGGTCTGTCCAAGTTTTAGTTATATGGAAAGGGTGGGTTTTCCTAATGAGAATGGCCACTCCTCACACCCCTGGAGGAACCCGGCGTGTGCCAAAGTGGTGTAAGTCCCCCTCCCTATAAAGGCGCAGTGTGTACCTCGGAGGTGGGTTTCTTGCAGGAGAACAACATCGGGTTTGAGTCTCTTGATGTATCTATTAACTAACCCCCTCTTAATCTTGCTGCCTGGCCCATTGACATTCCATGTCAATACTGCATAACAGTACAGGAGGTGATACATCTACCAGCCAGTACCCTCCCCACCATTTCTTTTTTTTTTTTTTTTTTTTTACTTTATTTAGCGTTTTATCGTTATGCAACTTACAGCAGATCATATACAATCAACAGTATCTGTCCAGAGCGGAGTCTGCGACAGCATCGTGGCATGGAAACAGGCAAAATCATTTCGCACCATAATAATCATAATGTCAACATCTTAACTGGACTTGTGAATGGTGTCGTCAGGCGCATGCAGCAGCTTAATATCGTGGGGGAAGTGACCATATCTGAGCCCTTAATGCATTCATTGGTGTATGTCAACAATGAACCGGCCATATACAGAGATCTTGGACGGGTGTCACTTGCGTTTGAACGTTTCCACTACCCAATTCCCGCAGGTACCATGCCCTGTTCCAGTGGAGTGAGGGTGTCTTGACGTGTGGCTAGCAGATAGTCTCTGAGGGGGCCCCAAATGTCCTTGGGTCGTGAGGTAGCTGGAGTCGTGGTGGCGTATATCTCGTTCTGTGTGCTACATGTAACTAAACTTGTCATCCAACCAGCGACCGTGGGTGCCGACTTACTACCCCAGTGTAAGGCCACTTCTCTCTTAGCTAGTAGTAAGCAGATGCCGGTGTAGCTCCTTACCTTTTTGGGGATATTAGCTACATAGCCTAGCAGGGCAATTTCAGGTAAGAGGGAGAGAGGTATTGCAATCATGACCCCTATGATCCTGTGAACCTCTTTCCAGAAAGAGTGCAAGCGGGGGCATGTCCAGGCAATGTGGGCAAAATCTGCTTGTGGGGCGTTGCACTTGCGGCAAGTATGGGGTTTGGATGAGTCTATTCTATGGACTCTGGCGGGTGTGACGTATATTCTGCGGAGAAACTTAAAATGGATCAGCTTGTGTCGGCTATTGAGAGAGATCGTTTTTGTAACTGCGCAGCAGGCCTCCCACTGGTCATCCGTTATTGGATTGCCCAGGTCTTCCTCCCAGTCTTTACGAATCTTATCATCATTCAATGGGACAAGTGCAGCACACGTTTTGTACAGCCTGGAGATCAGATGCAACCCCTGCCGTCCTCAATGATCATGGTGAGAGGGGGAATGATTGGGGCGCTAGAGGGAAGTCGGGGAAAGTGGCGCGCATAGCAGAGCGGACCCGTTGGAGCACAAATCTGTCCATGAATGTAGCGTCTGGGAACCTAGTTTCGTCATCTATGTCAAAGGCATGTCCATCCGGGAATAAGTCGTCTAATTTAGAGACCCCAAATTTAGTGAAGGTGCGTTGTATAAGTCGCTCATCGGTGATCGGCAACCAACGGGGATTGGGGAGTGGCAGGGCAGCGGAATATAGCGTGGCGGTGCCGGTGGTCTGTCTGAGTTTGTCCCAGGCCCAGCTGGTAGTGGAGACCGTTTGGATATCAGACGGGTCCCTGGGCAGGCCCCTGGGGAGAATTGCCGCCAATCTTTCCGGGAGAACCAAGTCCGCCTCTGGGCGGAGATAAGGGATTCTGGCGTCTGGGTGATACCAAGCGTGCACATAGCTGCACTGGGCAATTAAATAATATAGGTGCAAGTCAGGAACACCGTAGCCCCCCCTCTCGTATGGGAGAGTCATGACCTGCCAACGAACTCGGGCCCGCCTGTCTCCCCATACCAGACGTATCAGATGAGAGCGGAGCGTCTGAAAGAAGCTGTTTGGGAGAGGGATGGGAATGTTGTTAAAAAGATATAAAAATTTGGGGAGAATGATCATTTTAATGAGCGCCACTCGACCTGCGATCGATAGTGGCAGTTTGAGCCACTTATCAACTTGCGCTTCCAGAGTGTGTACCGCCTGTCCATAATTGAGGCGTATTATTTCTGCTGTGTCTAAATGTATGTGGATGCCCAAGTATTTAACGGAGTCTGCGCACCATTCCAGCGGGAATTCCAGGTCCCATGTCGTCGTGCTGGGGGTGAGAAGGAAAATCACGGACTTATGCCAGTTGATGCCTAGGCCCGAGTGCAGTCCAAAGCGAAGTATTTCCCGGATGAGGGGGTCTAGGTTAGCCTGCGGATCTCGTACATAAAGAATCGTATCATCGGCATACAGGGAAACTAAGAGTGGGCCCGTGCTGAACTGCAGGCCTCTATGGAGATGTTTTTCCTGAAAGTGGCGGATCAATGAGTCCATAGCGAGAATAAACAATAATGGTGAGAGTGGACAGCCTTGTCTCGTGCCCCGTGAGAGTGCAAAGGGGTCCGAGAGTGTTCCATTCAATCTGAGCCGGGCGGTGGGACGACGATATAACAGTGCTGTGAGTGTGATGAATCCCATGGGCATCCCCATTCGTTGCATAATAGAGAGGAAGAAGGGCCATTCGAGAGAGTCGAAGGCCTTTTCCGTGTCTAGTAGTATTGCGGCCGCTGGCACATCAGGAGCTATCCTGTGCAATACGGAGAATAGTGTGCGCAAATTAAATGATGTGGAGCGATGGGGGACAAAGCCCGATTGGGCCGGGGAGATTATATACTCCATTAGTTCGGAAAGACGACCCGCAATCACCTTGGCCAGGATTTTGTAATCCAGGTTTAAGAGCGAGAGGGGTCTGTATGAGTCGCAGAGCAACGGGTCTTTCCCAGGCTTGGGGAGAAGAATTAAGACTGCCTCACGCAAGGTGGGCGGTAAAACTTGTCTCTCCAGGGCCTCAGCGTAGACCTCTATAAGTTGCGGCGCCAATACATCCTTGAATGTCTTGTAGAAGTCACCTGTGAATCCATTGAGACCAGGGGCGGACGAGGATCGCAGGCTATCTATGGCGGCGATGACGTCTGCTTTTGAGATTGGTGCCGCCAGGAACTCCTGCATATGCTTCTCTAAGTAGACTAGAGCTATCTCGGATAGATAAGACTCCTGGGCCGCGTGGTCTTCTCCAATTCTGGAGGCATATAATGCTTTAAAATGAGATAAAAATTCTGCTTGGATTTCTGCAGTGCTGGTGAGCTGCTGGCCTGACCGGATCTGTACTTCGGGTATGTATGCCCTGTTGTATGGGGGTCTGGTCATCTGAGCTAGCACCCTCCTGGTCGCTCGCCCTCGCCATATTGTCTTGCTTTGTGATATTTACCCATAAATAAAATCTCACGCTCTGCCTCATCTCTATATTCTGATAGTAGGCCTATACGTTTTAATTCGGCTTCTTTGTTTGGGCTCTGCAGCAACCCAGCATCAATATCGGAGAGCTCACGTTCCAGCCGTGACAGGGTGCCACGCAATGCACGGAGCACCCCGGAATGTTTTGAAATGCAGACTCCCCGTATGTACGCTTTAAAACCCTCCCACAGAACCGAAATGGTGTCCACCGAACCTGCGTTTAAGTCAAAATAGTCCTCTATTGCCTCCTGCATTTCGTGTAAAAAGAGGTCATCGGCTAGGGCGCAGCTGGGGAATCGCCATTGTCTCTCAAAGCCCTCTGGTCGGGGAACTCCCAAGCGCCATAAGACTGGAGAATGATCAGAGTAGGTCCGAGGGAGAGTCTGTATCGAGCGACTCCAGCCGAGGATATTGGGAGAGGCCAACCAAAAATCTAGTCTGGTCCAGGTGTTGTGGTAGCCAGTGTAGTGGGTGTAATCTGTGTGTTGAGGGGAGCCTGTGCGCCCCACATCTATAACGGACAGTTGTTCGCACAGGGAGAGGAGGGCTCTACGCGCGCGTGGTTTGGGATCAGGAGCGAGAGATGTGCTGTCCAGCGCTGGGTCCAGGGCTATATTAAAGTCACCCCCAATCAGGAACATCACATTGCCTAGGCTCAAAAGTTGGGATAGCAAGGAATGATAAAAATCTGGCGAGTCCGTGTTCGGACCATATACACATACCAACGCCAGGCTGTGTCCCATTAGAGTCCCCACCACCATTACATATCTGCCCTCCTTGTCTCGAATAATATTGCGCAGGCTAAAAGGGACGCGTTTGTGAATGAGTATGGCGGCGCCTCTAGCATAGGTGCTAAAGCCCGCAAAGTATCGGTGAACCCCCCAGCTAGCGGCGAAATGGGTGTGGTCAGTGGGGGGCAAATGAGTCTCTTGCAGGAATGCGACATCCACTGTATGCCGAGCCAAGTAGTGTAAGATGTGGCGTTTCTTGCGTGTGTCATTAAGTCCCCGTACGTTCCATGTCAGCAGCGACAGCTCTGAGGGGCCATGACTACGGCCTAACTGGGCCATTTGTGGGGCGATGCCTGACAATTGAATAGGTGCCGCTGTGCGGTGCGATAACTCCTGCTGGTTTGGAAACGCCATATTAACCATGCGTGACTACCTGTTAACGAAACCCCCCCCCACCCTCCACCCAGCCTCCCTACCCCAAATGAGAGGCGAACCCAAACAGAAGGAAATGAACCATTGTACCAATCGACCTGTCCAATAATTGCAAATAGCACAATCAGGGTACATTCGTGATCAACAAAAACAATTCTCGGTGTACACCAACTGGGGGTGGCGACGCCTCTCGGCCTTCCAGCAAACAGAAATGGAGCGAGTAGTGAAAGAATATCCCCAAGTTCTCACATAGTTGTGGGAAATGCAACCAGTCAGAGTGGCTCAGCTGGGGGCAGCCCCAGAGAAGAGTTCCATGCTGGCGTCAGAGCCGCTGTGGGGCGGAGATGGAGTATGGTTGTCGGCCGGTCTTTGAGGGTTTTGTTTATAAGTGCGGCAGAATTCCTGTGCGTCAGTGGGGCTATCAAAGATGCGAACCCTGCCGTTGATCTCGACCTGGAGTCTCGCTGGGTACAGCATGCCGTACTTCAAGCCGAGGTTCCGAAGCGCAGCTTTGACGCCATTGTATTTGCGGCGGGCATCTTGGACCATGATGGTATAGTCCGGGTATAGAGACAGTCGAGAGCCCTGCCAGTGAGTTTCACCACGCTCTCTGGCCAGGCGGAGCGCAGTGTCCCGGTCCCTGAAGTTCATGAGGCGGGCGATGATGGGACGCGGGGGGCATCCAGGATTTGGTCGGGCCCCCAACGAGCGGTGGGCCCTCTCCACCACGAAGCCAGGCGTGAAGGCGTCCCTTCCAAAGATGTCAGCTAGTAGCGACTCTACAAAGGTGTCCATGCGGCCCGTGGATGTGGTCTCCGGAACCCCAATAATACGTAGGTTGTTTCGACGGCTGCGGGCTTCTAAATCTTCATTTTTAAGGGCGACGTCTTTCAGGGTCCTCTCCACCCGTTCAAGCCGCTTGAGAGATTGCGCGGCGCCGTCGTCGAGTTCCGAAATGCGGGATTCTGCTACATCTAGGCGCTTGTCATGCACTTGGATCTTGGCCCCTAGGTCCGCCATGCTTTTATCCAGGGTGTCAAATCTACCATCTAGGGCCTTGAAACCCGCCCGCATCTCCTGCAGCAATGCGCTGATTTGGTCGCCATTGTCGCTGGAGCGCCCTGCGTTGGGCTCGCCCTCCGCCATGTTTGATGATTCGTCCAGGGGTGTCTCTGGCACCTTCTCGAAGGGTAGGAGCCTTTGTTTCGGATCTTTGCGGCCCATGCCGCTGCTCCTGCGCTGAATTGTGACTCCGCTGGTAGGTCCAGTTCAGGGGCAAAACCGTGGGTTCTCCAGGGAACGGCAGGACCCCTCCGCCTTTCACAGGTCGCTAGGCGTGTATCTCTGTAGCCCCCACCGTGGGAGCACCACTGGTGTCTCGCCCTGGAGTGCAAAGGTCTATATCAGCCAGGAGTGCGATTGTAGTGGAGACCGATATCACCTGTCTCCGGTCAGCCGCAACTGGAATGCAGACAAGCCGCTGGAGCAGTGAGGCTTTGCGGATGGTGCAGCCAGCGTCGTGTTCCCAGGCAGGGAGGGGCGGCACAGCGGGGACAGCGCGAACCAGCAGCGACCCCCGCGACCAGCAAGCAGTGGGCTATAAAAGGCCTGGGGGCCGCTAGCGGTAGGAACACCCGGGCCCTGCCCCCACGGGGTTCCCGCGGCCTTCCCAGGGTAAAAGCTGAATGAGCGTCGGCCTCAGCTGCCCAGGTCCCGACGCGAGCCGCCACCAGCCGCACCGCCCCGCGCCCCTAGCGCTTACCGCCCCTCTCCGTCCACCGCTCCGTGGCCGCCGCCACCGGTGCTCCGCTCCTGGGCCACTCTCACACCTCAACAGGCCCCGTCGCCGCCATTGTCCTTGATCTTCGCCGGCCGGAGATCGGCCCGTGTCCCGCCACCAACTGCAGCGTCGAGCATGTCGCAGGGCTCGTTGGACTCAGGAGCCGTTCCGGAGTCCAAAGGCGCTCATATCGGGGCCCCTAAGCCGCTGGATGTGGGGGATGTTATGGATCGGGCTGGATCGGCCGGTGGAGCTTCAGAGCCGCGCGGCCATCTTTGTCCGCGGCTTGGCCACGTCCCCCCCTCCCCACCATTTCTGACAATGGATCTTGAGATTCCTGCTGTTGTCTTAGTTGAAAACATGTTGAACATTTAAACTATGAACTTCCCCAACCCTAACCCTAATCCCCCCACCCCACTTTCTCCCACTCCCTACGCCTATCCTCTGAACTGTAAACATGACAACTTAGCTTAAGTGTCGTTTGAGAAGTCTGTCGATCCCCCCTCTCTCCCTCCCCCTAACCCCTAAATAATAACCAAAACAGTAAAGGATATAGTCTTTTCAGAGAAAAGTGTTCCGCTCAGCCACTCCTGAGTGCAAGCTGGTCTGGGGGGGGTCTCCTTGAAACCTCTCTGCCGCATATCTGCTCCTGGCCCATGCCCGCGTTTCAGTCCTCCTCGCCACCTTTATCTTGCTGCTGTTGATGTATGCTTCCTGCCGTTTGCGTCTCTGCTCCCGGCTCCTCGGTACGATTAATGTCTTTGAGGAGCAGATGATCATTATCCATGTGTGGCTGAGAGTCTTTGTCTGAGTGGTCCGTGTGGGTGCTGTCTATCCGATTAGAATCCCTGCTATTGGCTTGAGCCTGCATCGATTCTTCGTCTGAGGCTACTCTCCTCCGTCTGTATGGGGTACCTGTCAATGTGGTCCCTGTTTGTTTTTTGTGTCCCCGTGTGAGCAGCCTTCTCTTTTTAATTCTCTGTGGCCTGGGCTCCCACCTTGGTGTCGTATCTTTGGGTCGTAGCTCGGTGGTGCTCACTACTTGTCTTGGTCTAGGACATTCTTCTATCCAGGCCCAGGCGTCTTCTGGGGTTTGAAAGAATTGGGCCGAACCTTGAAAAATAACTTTGAGTTTAGCCGGGAAGAGGAGCATGTACTGGATTTGCATAGCTCTCAGTTTAACCTTTACCGAATCAAAAGTTCTCCGCATCTTCTGTGCCTCTCTGGAGTAATCAGAAAAAGATCATGATTTTCGCGTTGGCCACTTTGAGTTCTCCCACTCGCCACGACTCCCTGAGTATTGTGTCCCGATCTTGATAGTTTAAGAATTTTGCTATCAGTGGACGCGGGGGGCCCCCGGAGGAGGTCCTACGTTTGGCATCCTGTGAGCCCGTTCAATAATAGAACAGGATGAGAATTTCGCCGTCAGGAGAACATCCCGCAGCCACACCGTCAGGAATGATATTGGGTCGGAGCTCTCCGGCCCTTCCGGTATCCCAATAAACCAGAGGTTGTTTCTCCGGGCTCTGTTTTCCGCGTCATCCACCTTCCATACCACCTCCCTCATGCTTGCCTGCAGTTCTTTGATGTCGGATTGAAATTTATGCGTTGTGTCTTCCTCTTCTGATATACGTGTTTCCGCGTGGGTTACTCATTCCGCGATGTTGCGCATATCTTGTCACAGGAGAGACACCTCTGACCTTATCTCTGCCATTTTGCCTTCTAAGGCCTCTCTCGAGGCATGGATTGCTTGGAGGATGGCTGCGTTATCTGAGGGTCCCATGGGCTCTCCTTCTGGTTCCGCTTGTGGTGGGAGCACTTTTGTGTATTTATCCATTTTCCCTTGTTTTTGCGTTCTGGGTTCCTTGTCCCTCGCCATTGTTGGATTCAGCAGTGGTGGGCCGTCTGCCTTACTTCCAGGAAATATAGTCTCATGTGTCCCCCACTTACCAGCGGTTCGGCCTCAGGCTCTCTCTCCACTTGGGTCTTTGCGTTGGTCACCTCGTACACTTCTGAGTCTAGATCACAGGTAGTTGCCCCAGATTGTTGTCTGTGACGCACTCCTCAGTGCCTTCCGGCAGCTACTGGTAGTCAGACAATGGATAGTAACTCGGCCTGCTCCTGTTTGTCCGCCCGCAGTCCCTCTCAGCTGCGCCTGGGCCAGTTCCCACTGGCCTATCGACAGTCCGGCCTTGAGCCCCCTCTCTGCGCACCCATCCAAGTTGGTTGCCCCGTCTGTTTCCTGGCTCAAAACCCAAAAAGTTGCCCCGGGTTTTTGCCTGTAATGTACCCCTCAGTGTCTACGGGCTCTACCGGTGGTCAGGCGGTAAAGTGTCGGCCAGCCCACTCACGGTTGCCCGCTTGCAGTCCCTCTCACCTGTGCCCGGGTTGGGGCCTACTGGCTTCAATTGGTCCAATCCACTGAGCGGTCAATTGGAGTTCTTCAGCGGAGCTGTCTCCCTTCTTCTAAGCAGAGGCCTTACTCGGTAGGACAATCAATTTGGAGCGGCGCTCCTGCAATCTTTGCACGTTGCACTGGAGGGTTCCGGCACTTCAGTTACGGCAACTGGGCTCTACGGAGATGCCACTGATGTGCGCCACTTTTTGATTGGTGCCAGCCAACTTTAGATCTTCCAACCTGAACCTTCTGACAGCGCAGATGTTAGTGTGGTATCTACTGGCGGCACCTCGTATGATGGGTCCAGTGGGCTCGGAGGCGGGACGGGGCGCTATCAGTCGAACCTTTGCCTGACGGGTCTTCCGTCTCCGTGGTTGCCTGGCAGGTTGGTTAAACTAAGTTGCGACTCATCGCTGCCAGTCCCAGTGGGTACGAGGCTTAGCTAGTGATCCGGCCGTGGGCCTTCTCCCTGCATGGTTCCCAGCTTTGATTTCCCCGTCCACCTCCAAGCCCCAAGCCCGGGCAGTTGCCCCGGTTTACTGGCCACCGTGTGTCCCTCGGCTTCCCGGGCTCACGTGGCACCCCCAGCAGTGCTTCCGACTCCCAGACGGTCGTCAGCAGTGGTGCTCTGCGTGTCTTCAATTTTAGGCGGTCTCTATGGCCTGGCAATTGGGAGTCCGACAGCAGGTCTCTGGGTTTCGGGTGTAGGCCTGTGGTTTCGACCTATTGGGTCTCGTCGGCCATCTTAGTGGTCGCGGTTCGTTCTTTCCCTTGGGGCCACTCACCCGCCCCGGGCCAAGCAGGAGGTACCCAGATTGTCTTTCCCGTGAGGGTGGGGTCCACCTACTGCTCGGCAAGTAGACGCGATCTGATCTTTCTTCGTCAGCTCATGCGTGGCTCTACGCATGTAGTGAGTCCGGGTTCTCGTGGTTCCCCCGGCAGTGCTTCCGACTCCCAGGCGATCGTCGGTGGTGGCGCTCCACAGGTCTTCAGCTTTAGGCGGTCCCTATGGCCTGGCAAGCGGGAAGTCGGCAGCAGGTCTCTGAGTTTCAGGCACAGATTTGTGATTCCAATCTATCGGGTCTCGTCGGCCATCTTGGCGGTCGCGGTTCGTCTCCGCTCCGTCCCGGTTTCCTTTGGTCTCATCTCGCTGGCCACTGCAGTGGTGCATCTAAACGTGTGCCTGGGTTGAAAGGGGCATGTTGCACTGAGAATGGGCCCTGGATGGCGGCTCGAAGAACAGGATCAGTGCCAGGAACGATGTCGGGCGGCCGGAGCTCCGGCAGATGCAGCTAGTCGGCCATGCTGCTGGCCACGCCCCCCCAATTGCAGTGATTTTTAAACATAGAGTGGCTGCTGCCTCTTCCAGCTCTATTTAGAAACAATTTACAAACCACCCATTGCAGATTAATTTCGTTGGTGGAGTGGCAGAATTTATCAGTAATTCTGTATTACAAGAGTAACACAAAATTACCAAATTACACAGGCGGAATTAAAAAATTCTGCCCAAGCCTATTGCCACAGGGCCTGGCCTGCACCCAACACTCTGCAGGCAGCCAACCCTCCCCCCGTCATGCACAGCCACAGGCGTGCAACACCCCACAGACACCCACCCTACATTAGACTTTTTTAATCTTTTTTTTTTCTGGTCCCTCAGGACTCCCTCAAGATTCTTGCAGGATCGTGACAACCCAAAAATGTTTTTTTAAACTTTGTCCCCAGCAAAGGTCGCTCTGTGATCCGCCTAGAAGAGTTTAAGGGGTTAGGGTGTCCCTACCCTGCTCCTGTATACTTTATTTTTACTGTAAACACAGGACTTGCAGACCGAGTCCCCAAGTCCTGTAATGGCAGCCGGTCTCAGTCCCATAAGTCCAGCTAATCAGAATGCTTCATTTGCCATTTTGTTCCATGGGACTCGCTCAGGAGTCCCGTGGTGCTAGATATCTCTATTTCTTTAACCATAATTTCTGTAAAACAGCTGAACAGATTTACATCAAATTAAAAAAGCACACTTTCTAAGTATAGACCTAGCTTTAAGGCAAATTTGGTGTAATTCTGTTCAGCTGTTTTCTCTGTAGCGCTGTTAAAAATCCCCAAGAAAATTACATGGAGAATTTATGTTTTAGTACCACTCCTATTTCTCGGCCCCAGCTTGAGTGATCACCCTAAAACTTTCCAGGTAGGAGCTGAGGTGGTTGAACTAGTTTTTTGGGAGGTTTTGTGAAGATTTGTCGAACGTCATTGCCATTATAAGCGAGATAAAAAATTATTTCTTTGGAAACTCCGACCCAACGATAACCTCCCACTGTCTAATATATATGTCTATCTATCTATCTATCTATCTATCTATCTATCTATCTATCTATCTATACACATATATATGTAAGACAGCAGCACATAAAATATAGAATGTTTAAGTCTTAAAAAAGATAGAAATGTAATAATTACATTTCCACCTAAGTATGAAAAGTTACTAATAATACCTTTGGGCTTGTAAATTTAGTCTTAGATGTCTCCACCGTCTGAACTGAGACATGCAGAAGATGGAGACATGCAAGTGTACACTTATGCACATATGTACACTCAGAAAAGGTGAAAAGCTAAAAAGTATGGACTTACACATAGATGCATGAGTAGATTTGCACGTAAGTAAATCTACACATGTAAATTTACCTTTGTGACTAGAGTTAAAGTTTTTAACATAACCCGGGGTATTTTATCTATTATCATGGTCTAATGGGTGTTTGAAAAGGCAGCATTATGACATATTGTAATGCTCAGTGAATACTAGATCAATGTTATATTATCAAAAATTAATTTCACATTGAATAGTATTATATTGGCTTCATGGTAGATTGATAATATGTCTGAAAACTCATACTTTTGAATACAGAATAACAAATCAATATGCTTATACATGTGCTGTTAGTGTGAAGTGGTATCACTCCCA
Source organism: Calotriton arnoldi (assembly GCA_963921515.1). Lineage (NCBI taxonomy): Eukaryota > Metazoa > Chordata > Amphibia > Caudata > Salamandridae > Calotriton > Calotriton arnoldi. The sequence continues at coordinate 297,249 of CAWUFW010006150.1, forward strand.
TTCTAAAATGGCTGCTATTTTCTTTTCCTGTTGTTGTTTTGAATAAGGTTGTTATACCAGCCATTACTTTAGTCTGACAGCATGAGTAATCGCTGGAGCCTTGCTTTGTGCTGTGGGAGACATCCCAAGTGCAATAGGTTGCCCATCGCATAGCCTTTTTCAAAGGTAAACTAAAAGTAATCAAGAGCACAATCAATCTGATAAAATGTACTTATTGTGCAATTGTAATACCTCCAGTTGCTTGAGCGTGGGTCTAGGTGGGAAGAGATGAGCCAATGATTTTGTTTTAGTATTATTAGATAAGATGGGAGGACTTCTTAAACTAATTGAGTTAGTGCCCTTTGCCGGCGCACCTGAGCCGAGGCGACACCCGAGTGAGCATCAAGAAGGGGGGAAAAGCATACCCTGCTCCCGACTCCAATCTTGGAGAAGTGCATCTGTCGCCATCGCTTTAGATCTCCTCAAGAGGTGACGCAAACAGATCGATTGAGAAAGGGCCCCAGGTGTCCACTAGCCTTCGGAAGACCTGAGGATCCAGCTTCCATAGACTCGAGTCCTGGAGGAGAATGGAGTGCCAATCCGCTATCTGGTTCGCTTGGCCCGGGAGATACTCCGCAGTGACGGACACCTGATTTTCCAGACAAAAGTTTCAGAAATCCTTCACCATGTCTGCCAGGGCACAGTTCCTGGTGCCTCCCAAATGATTGATATATCTCACTGCTGAGATGTTGTCCATTTTTAACAGGACACAAGACTTTATTCGATCCTTGGTCCAGCACTGGACTGCGAACGATCCCACCAGGAGCTCTAAACAATTTATATATAAGCTCTGTTATTCTGGTGACCAACTTCCTCCTGTGGAGAAATCCCCACGCCGGGCTACCCAGCCGGACCTGCTGGCATCCGATTCGATCACCAAGTTGGGAGTGGAACCAAAGATTGCCCTCCCTTTTTATGCTCCCATATGGGTAAGCCACCATCCTATTTCCTCTTGGACATCGTCTGTCAGCGGAACTGTCTGGGCGTATGTCAGACCCTTCCTCAGATGATGCACCTTTAGTTGCTGTAGGGCCCAATAATGGAGCGGCACCGAGAAGATTGCCTGGATCAAGGAAGAGAGGAGGCCCACCAGGCAGACAATCTGTCTGAGTGGTGTGTAAGGCTTGGCTAGCATTTGGCGGAGTTCGTGTCTGATCTTTGCCATCTTCCGAGAAGGAAGGCTGAGGGACGCCATGGTAGAGTCTACGATGAAGCCTAAGAAAATTGCTCTTTGGACAGGGGAGAGAAGCAACTTCTTTTCGTTGATTACAAACTCTAGGCCTTGCAAGAGGTTGATCGCTGTCTGGAGATGGGAGACAAGCGTTTGGGGCATTGAGCCATGAGCAGCATGCTGTCCAGTTAGACAATTAGCCGGATTCCTCGCACCTAATGAATTGCCCTTGATTACTTCGACTGCTATGGCAAGAAACATGTCGTTCTACTCATGCCCTTTCCTATGAGGTGATACGGACCATTACTTCTGGTTACAGCCACCACTTCTGATTTTAACCTAGACAAGGGGACCCACAGAATAAAATATTATCATGGTACTCCTTTGCCTATTTGAACTCACTCACACCAATCTACACTAGAGAGCCCATCCACATATATCCTAGCTTCACATACGGCAAAAATCAAAAGATCTCTGGCAAAGAGCCCCCTTGTGGGTGCCCGTTGGGCATTGCAGCACCAGCCTGACGAGGAGCAACATCCTATGATAAAGCATGACACCCATTTGGGTGTGTGAGGGCTCTTGCTCCTGAGCACTCAGATGCTCCCATCTAGGTCCCCAGGTTTTCAGCACCGATCTGTTTGTGTTTCTGTTCTTCTTTTCTTTAGGAACTGCATACCCCTTGTTGTTAACCAATTTGAGAGGACCTCTGGGGAAATGAGGTAACCTGACACTTTGGCCTCTTCTGCCATATCTAAGATTTTAGTCTAATAACTTGTCTTGGCACGAGTGCCAAGACCTGTCTATGCCCTCCTTAGGGTTTTCATATACTTCGCTAAGAAGGTCACCATTTTGGAGTCTATGTCGGTGTGAGGGCCACCTTTCCCTTCAAGGTAGGATGTGGAGACTCTGCCCAAAGGCAATTTTGGGCATTTTTCTCTAAAGGTTTGCGCAGATGCCCCACAACAAACTTCGCCGCTTTGTCTCCTGGGGCTCACACCGCCGATCTCAGATGGATGATATCATCTTGATCTTGCATATTGTCACATTGTCTCATAACTCAGCCGCTGCTGTCGTAGCTTTGACGGAGGTCCTGATCCTTGGCAAGCAGCCCTCGATCTGGTCCTCAGCCTGCTGGCCAGAATCCCTGGGTCCCTTTCCGCAGCCTAACCCCAAGGTTAAAAACTTGGGTGTTTGGTTTGACGCTAAACTCACTTTTGAAAGTCAAATCACAACCTTAGCAGGTAAGTGTTTTGGCATTATTAGATCTCTCAAACGTTTTATCCATCTCCTACCATTCTCGGCCCAGAAAACTGTGATCCAGGATTTAGTGGTCTCTCGGGTGGACTATTGTTACATCTTATACCTGGGAGCCTCTAAGGCTAGGATCAAGAGACTGCAGCAAGTACAGAATTCGGCGGCTCGCCTGCTGCTTAAACTCTCCAAGCATGCATATATGAGTAGGGCACTTCAGAAACTGCACAGGCTCCCGGTGGAAAAGCGTCTTTCTTTTAAGGCCCTGTGCTACTGTTCTAGGATCAATAGGAAGACTGGGCCGACGTATCTACACTCTCTTCTCGCTCCATACTCTCCTAGAAGGTGCCTCAGGTCCTCGGAGGCACTACTTTTGCAAGTGCCCAGAATCAAGAAAGCTCGCGCTGGCAGCAGATCTTTTTGCTTTCTTGCTTCTAAACTCTGGAATTCCCTTCCACTGCAGCTGAGGCAATCCCCGTCAGAGCCTCAGTTTCGCAAAAACCTTAAGACTTGCATTTTTAGGCCCCCCTCTCCCGTTTGTCTCCTCAGTTTGTTTCCGACTGCTCAGTGCTGGGACACTCCTCACAGGAGTAGCTATGCGCTCTATAAAACGTGTATTATTATTATCTGAATTGCCCCCCCCATTTGGTAGTGGGATCGGAAGCCGGGCACCAAGGCCACGAGGAGCTCGCGTCATCATCCGAGTTCCCTGGGGAGTCCCCATCCTGCTGGTCTGGAGTATCAGGGCAAGGGGGTTTAGGGGATGTCAGTGCTGGTTCAATGGGGTCTTCCTGAGGGGCTGATTTGGCAAAAAAGCTTGCTTTAAAAACGCAAATGCACCCCTGTCTGTCCCTTTTGTGCATTTCTTCTTTGCGGGTGGGGGCCCCTCCCCTGGAGCATCTTGGGGAGGCTTTTGTGGGGCAGGTGTATTATTTTTAGCAATCTTTGCACACTCCTCAGCAATTTTATCAGAGAGGCGCTGCTCCATAGGCCCCATGAGCTCGTTCACTGACCTATTGATTGAGTTATCAACAGCCCCATAAAAATCTTCGTCCCATTGGAGAAAGGACAGCGAGTCTTCCTCCTCTTATGTAGCCTCGGATGATTGCATGTCCATCCTGAACTTTAATCTGTCAAGAGCACTTGCTATTAGGGTAGAGTGCCAGATATATATGGCCTCGGGCCAAGGCAACTAGGGCTGAGGTAATCCCTTTTAGATTACACTCAAGGATGTCAGACTAGGAGCTGGGAGGGAGCCCAGGCGGCAATGTGGGTGGGCCAGAGGCACACAGTTGGGAGGGCACAAGCCCTAGGGGCACACGCAACCTTAATTATCTGAGGGCTTTGCTGCTCGGGAATGTGTCCCAACAGTGGCCTTCAGGGCCTGAAGCACAATACAACCCTGTAGGGAGTCAGCTCGAGTGGCGTGAAAATTCGGACCCCCAGAGGGCGTCAGAAAATGAAATGCAGGGAAATTCAGACCCAGCACATGCTGGGTGTCACACCTGAGCAGCGTGACAAGGTTCGACAGTTCGCCGGCTCCGGCAGTGTGCTTTCAACTCCTTCGAATTGGAGACAAAGACGTGCTGCGAGGAGCCAGCGAGATGCGTCACAGCACTGTCCTCTAGCCAGTGGAAATATGCACCGCGATCTAATATGATGATAGGCCCTAGTCACGTAAGGAGTGCCGTAGCGGTCACGTGACTAAAAAGGGGATCTGAAAGGGAAACCGATTATAAGTATTTTGTCTAAGCATACACAATACGGTCCCAAAACATATTTAAAATTGTAGAAAACCCCATTCTAACAGCCGGAGAAACCAGAAAAACAAAGAAGAGCACTTAACTGGCTGCTGAGCAGCGAAGAAAGAGGGAATACATTCAGCAACAGAGGACTATGTTGGGACCACGCTGAGGACATTGAAGAAGGACATATGAACTGTTTGTTTTTCCCTAATGTTTATGGGAAAAATAGTTTTGAGATGTTTAAAATGGCTGCTGTTTTGAAATAGTGTATATTAAAGCGAAGGAAGAAAGCATAATCCTCCCCTCTGGTCCTGACATAGAATTAAATATGCAAAATTGAAAATTTGAAAACTTTTTCTACATTTGATTTTGAATTAAATAAAATATTTCAATCTTTGAGCATTTGTTTGGTGTATACTTGTTTTTTGTATTTGCTGTGTATTTGTTTGAGGTTCAAATCATAGACGTTGCTTCGTCTGGGGGTCCCTGACTTGCAATAATGACTCAGTGGGTGTCCCAGAATTGAAGCAATGATTCCATGGATGGTCCACAGATATCAAAAGTTTAAGAACCACCGCTCTCTACTATAGTTAGTGATACTGAAGTATTCGCTTATATGAACATTGTCTTGGTGTACTACACAGATGCAGAGCCGTAGCAATCGTGCTGCTCAAAGAATCGTTGACAAGTTTTCAAGGAAATTCTGGTTAAAGTTAACAGAGAAAAATCAATCTGGTGTTCCATTTTAGATGGAGTACTGGCAACTTTACAGACTTTGGCATATAGCATAATCATGTTTATGGTGAATCCTTCTGAGTGGCTTTAAAAAAATGCACTAACTTTGGTAATGGGATTGTGTTGTGTACTAGTCACCAACAATCCCTTGAAGAACCCTATACCGGGGTAAAGTGCCTTTTAAAGGCTTTTTGCAGAATATAATTTAAAATGTGCCATTTCTACAAAATTTCCTCAAAATTCATGCTGATCAATGGATTAAATATTTATTTAGTGCGCAAATTTTGGCCAGCGTTACTAGTCAAATGTACTTACAAATACACTATTTTCTGAAACATGCTTGGTTTTAGAATTTTTACTTGCTAGCATTTTTTCTTGTTTTTATATTGGGACTGGCTTTTGACCACAGGGGGATTGGGGGTACGTTTTTATAACAAAAGTTATCTCAATAATTGTATTGAATTGAATTGTATTGAATTTGAAACGTCATTGCACTACTTGCAGTTTAGCTGTACTCACTGTTGCAGCCCGCCTTCTCTGTGCTGGTTACGGGAGTCGGGTGGGGGTCTCCCTGCTTGCCACCTCGAGTGTTGGTGGGTGGAGGCCATTTCTCCTACAGGGACAGCTAGAGCGGCCATCTTGTTAGTGCACGCTCTAGCTTTTTCCTCTCTAATCAGGCCAATGCATTTAAACCGCGCCGCTGGCGCGCCAAAGGCGCGTCAAAGGCAAGCCCGTCTGCGCCCGGAAGCGTCCCGGAAGCGACCAGCGCCAGCCACTATGCCCAAAATTGCAAATTGGGTAAGCATCACCAGACTTATACCTCCCAACAACTTCATTCTTTTAATGCCATTCCCAGTTGTATACCCCTGAGTATGGATACCTTAGGTCTCTCTGAACACCGATGTACCTCCTGCAACTTTCTCATCAAAAATATTAAATTCAGCCCCCGTGACTACTCAGAGCAGGGTCCGTCACTAAAAGCGGCACTTATAAATGCACGCTGTCTACCTAAGCATGCTATTGACATATACGACCTCCTTGGGGAGGAAGACCTGGATGCTCTGTTTGTAACAGAGACCTGGCTAACGGAGTCTTTGGGCCCAGATATTTGGACAGCCATCCCGGAGGGTTATAAAATTGTATGGAAAGACAGAAATGGGGGTTGGGGTCGTGGGGTAGCTATTATATTCAAAGATTGCTATACCCTGACCTAGCTGCCCCAGGTGAACCTGGAGATGGCAGAGGTATTGGGTTTTACCCTAACATTTTCTTCTAAACAATCAATATCCGGGGGCCTCATATGTAGACCACCGGGCACAGCGGCTGGATTTGTCTCGGCTCTTTGTGAAATAGTATCGCTTTTGGTCCTGAGGTACGGACATTGTGTTTTGATGGGGGATTTTAATCTACTCATGGACTGTGATCAGCTAACTGATAGCCATACTCTGATGGAGAGCTGCGCAACCATGGGCCTTATGCCTTCTATTAATTCCCCGACTCATCTGGTCGGACATACGCTGGACCAAATATTCACCTCTATGCCCCTTGCTGTTGACCCTCCTGTGCCTTTAGTTTGGTCGGATCATTTTCTCCTTAGGTTCAGGGGGCCAAAATTTAGTAATGTTTCTCTCAAAGAGAATAAACTCCCCCGTATAGTCAGTGCTCCTGGCAAACTTAAATCGGACCTTCTGATTAATAAGCTGGATGCCACTAGTCCTTCTCTGACCGGCGAGATTAACATTGATGTAGGTTTAGTTGATGACTGGATTGAGTCCGCCTGTCACTCTCTGACTGCAGAAAGCAGAACTAAACAGTCCCGGTCCAAAGTGCCCAGTCCCTGGTTTACCCCATCCTTAAAAAAATTGAAACTGGCATGTAAACGCAAAGAAAGGCTATGGAGGACAAATTACTGTCCATCAGCTAAAGCAGGCTATAAAGCAGAGTTATGTAACTATTATAAAGAAATTAAAATAGCAAAAAAGACTTTTTTTGTAGCCAAAATCCTGAAGGCAGGCAATCATTCGCGAGAGATTTTTAAAATCGTGAGGTCCTTTTCCACCCCAGAAGTTGGCTCCAATATGGAGCCTCCCTCTAAGGAATGGTGTGAGACGCTGGCCTCCTTTTTCAAGAAAAAATTGTGTCCATCCAGGCCAGCCTCCCTCCACCTGCGATGGATCTTGGCATATCAGGGCCGACCTTAGAAGGGGCCAGTACTCAAGAAATTCTTAAAGACATTGGACCCGCTACTAGGGAAGTATCTCCCCTGAATTCTTTCGACCCCATCTCCTTGGAAGATTCTTTAAGGGCGCTAAAATGCCTTAAATCTGGCTTTCCATTGGATCCGGCCCCCGCCTCCATTCTGGCATTAGGAGCGGAGGTGATTAACTCTCACATGAATCAGCTATTGAAAGCTTCCCTCCTAGATGCGTTGGTCCCCACTAAATGGAAACTGGCTAAAGATATCCCATTGCTAAAAAAGACCCAGGCCAATCCCTCTGATCTGGCTAACTACAGGCCGATCTCCCTGCTTCCGGCCTTTTCGAAGCTGCTGGAAAAACATGTGAACCAGCAGCTATCGTCCTTTCTGGAAAAGAACGGCCTACTCCACCCCAGCCAGTTGGGCTTTCGCCCTAACCACAGTACGGAAACAGCTCTGTTAGAAGTGGTGGACTCTATCCGGCTGAGTCAGGAGGCAGGCGAGAAGGCGTTGCTGATTTTGTTAGATCTGTCGGCCGCCTTCGATACGGTGTCGCATCAGATGAACCTGACCCGGCTTCACTCGATTGGCATCAGGGGTTTGGCTTGGAAATGGCTGGCATCTTTTCTAGAGGGGAGGGGGCAGGAGGTCTGGTGTAACCCTTTCTCAGCTTCCTCGCGCTCATTGAAGGTGGGGGTCCCACAGGGTTCGGTTTTGAGACCGACCCTGTTCAACATCTACCTCACTCCTTTAGCCGAGGTGGCCGAATCACTGGGGGCCAAAATCGTGTCCTATGCAGACGACACACAGTTGTTGTTTACATGGAAGGCTAACGAGCCTTGCCCGGGTATGCTAATCAGTTCCTGCCTTAGCTGTCTTCGGTTGGCTGGCCTCTAACCAGCTGAAATGTAATGCTGGTAAGACAGAACTACTCTTCTTTGGTAAAGCGGCGGAGATCCCTTTACATGTCTTCTGGCCAGCGGACGCTCCTGCCCCCTCAGCGAACAGCCTGGTGGTGAAAAATCTGGGGTTTAAATTGGACAACCAGCTGCTATTTCGCGCTCAGGTTAATGCAGTAGTTGGCGCCTGTTTTGCTCTGTTGCGTCTTCTACAGAAATTTTTGTTCTTTCTGTCCAAAGCTGCCAGACAACAGGTGATTCAAGCTCTGATTATATCCAGCTGGATTATGGGAACGGACTCTATCTTGGCATGCCTAGCTTCTTGCTGGACAGGCTTCAACTTGTGCAGAATGCAGCAGCCTGTACCATCTTTGAGCTCCCTCGAAATTTGCGTGTGTCACACCTTCTGAGGAGCCTGCACTGGCTCCCTGTAAGGAAAAGAATAATTTTTAAAACTTTGCTTGTCACACAGAAAGACCTTTACGGGGAAGGACCAGGTTACCTTAAATGTAGCATTTCCTACCACTCTCCTCGTAGAAATCTTCGCTCCGCCGATCTGTTGTAGGCCAATGTCCCCCGTTTTAAAAAGTCCAGGCTAGGAGGTAAGTCTCTCTCTTTCCTGCGGCCCTTCCATTGGAACAAAATGCCTCTTCATCCGAGAAGCATTAAATCCACTCCCCTGTTTCGGAAAAAACTGAAAACATGGCTTTTCTCTTGCCCCTAGGTTTCCTCTCCCATGCTGCTACCGTTCAGCTTAGTGCCAGGACACTCTTTGGAGTAACAGTGCGCTCTACAAATATCCCCACATAGACATAGACATGCTTGTGGAAGGGATGCATATGCCTTGGTACATGAATCCTTAAATCCTACAAAATGTTGACCAATGTTACTGGTGTTATCTGATTGCTAATACATAACATGGTGCTTCAAGGGCCTCAATTCTTCCTGCTCACACATATCCAGGTTCCAGTCCAATCTTTTCTCTAAGGGAATCAGGATATGTAAGAGTGATTGCTCCATGTCTGCCCCTCCCTGTCACCACTCCTTCCATGCTGTCTGCTGAACGGTTGCATTGCCATGTTTCCCACCCTCTTGTCAGGGCCGGACTGGCTGTACTGGGCATCGGGCGTTTCCCCGGGAGGCTGGAAGGGTGGGGCCAGTTTTGAAGTGGTGGGGGCCGGTTTTATTACTGGGGGCTGGTTTTGCAGAAGTGCTGCAATATCAGTCCATAGTAACAGAAGCAGCAAGCAAGCCTTTCCAACCTCTTGTGGCCAGGCAGTGCTTCACCAGGGGCTGGTCAGATAAAATTGCCAGGACTGCTTTGAGTTCCCTGTCCGGCCCTGCCTCTTGTGCAGAGCCAAAGTGCTTACACCCAATGATAATTGTGGCTGAGATCATAAGACACAACACAACATCCTTACGAGCATCTCCACACCTACCAGTCTAACAACAGCTGGATCCCCCTCTTGTATGCATGACCTGCGTTTACAAATTTAAGTTCCCCCCATGAGAAGTTTGAAAATATTTTGGGAAGTTTATGGCTGAAAGGTGTAGGAAGCAAAGACAACTAAAAACCAATTCACAAAGCTTTGGTGTGATTTACTCCTGCAGTACTCCTGGCTTATTCCTATAGTCCGGTAGTAAGGCAGTAGGAGCCAGAATAAATTACACCTTTTCACAGAAAAATCTTTGTGATTCGGGCACTTAGACATTTTTACAGAGTGAGGTCTGCAGAGCATATGTTCTGCCCGTTCATCTATTTTGTCATGTATGTATGTATATGCATGTATCTATATGGTATTTCTTTAGCACAAACCTAGCCAAATGGCAGCACTCATTATTTTCTATATACTCTTAATGCTTTACAATAAAATATGAATACATTATGGTGTAGTAAATAACATTTCATATCTTAGCTACCTAGCCATCACACTATAAAGTCAATCAATTCAATATTGTAAAATAGAACGGGTTGAAAAAAAACATATATACGTTCTCAATTCTGATAAAGGTCTAACACGAATTGATCTTAGGTCCACAAATTTGAAAGTTTGTTGATGTGCATAATTCATCCCATAGATTCCACTCTAGATGCATTAGTTTCTTCACCTATTTTCACACCTAGCCAGTTCTAAACACTCATTGAGTCCAATAAGTTGAGGTTGTTTCTGGCAGGTTCAGCATTATTGGCACAGTTGACTAGGAGTCATACATTGTCAGCAGGCTGGTATTGACGTGTCAGAATTTCTTCTTTTTTTCTGAATCAGTCTAGAACCCCAATTTCTGAGGGTCTCTTGAAAGTATATTCTCTCCTCATCCACTGTAATCTTTACATTCATCCATTCTGTGGTGCACTTGCAGTTTTACTTTTAGTTTCTTTATCTTTGTAAGCCACATTGAATTGCAGTTGGATAAATATAAGCATTCAACCTGGACGCACTAACTTGAATTCTACAAATTATCACCTCCTGGGTGCAACAAAAAGGGGGGTTGCCTTGTTGGTCAATCACCATAACTATGGATCATTGAGCCAATGTCATTTAAATTTGACTATTGATTGACTTGTATCAAGTGTTGGAGACCTCAGATTCCTCATCAGTACATTTTTTGGCATTGTTCCCCATGAAGATGCGGTGTCAGATTCCTGCACCCGACATTTCCCTTTCCTAGGTTTACCGATGAAGCTGATGTGGGCCCCACAGTGCTTCCACTCACCATAACTATGGGATCAGCTATTTCTGGGGAGTCCCAGAACTTCTGCATTTGATTTCAGTTGCATAGCCTGCCTCTTAATGAGGCTCAAGAGAAGGGGCTAGATGGCAATGCCTTCCTCTTACTGCATGTCACCAAGCGTATGCAAGTTAACTACCCCCTTTATAGTGCATAGGGTCGTTCAGGCAATGATCCTACTTTTCTCATGACCCAGTTAGCTCACTACTCTTCAGACACTCACCAATGTGCAACCAAGGTAGGCTTTGGGTCATCTTAAATATGAAAGTATCCGATCCTTTGCCCTGGAATTCAGTCTTCCTTTGTATTTAAACTGGAGGCATGGGCAGTGCATGTGTGTTCCTGCTATTCACCCATGAACAGAGTTTGATTTGTGTTTCTGTGAAAGACATGCCACTACCCTGGAGATTTTCTGTCCCGCACAACCTTTCTAACAGATATATTTTGGGTTCTCTTACAGATTTACTTCGGGATGTCCTGAACAATTCATCATCTATCCGTACTTCTCAGGTAAGCAGCTCTGAAGAAAGGAATGAAGGATCACATGATCTGGTGCACATGTTAAATTGATACATTCATTTGTATGACTGATTCATCTCAGGCTGGCTTTCAGTGGCTGTACACACTGGGATCATTGCTATAGGAACCTTATATGGCAGAGGATCAAAAAATGTAGATTCACGGTGCACTGCTGACTAATACCTCGAGCTCTAGTATTCACCCCACCAATGCTGAGCACTGTTAATGACATGGGCCATGGCTGCAGACTCAGTGGCGGCTGGCACGGTTCCGGAGCAAGGGGGTAAAGAAAGGAAAAAGAAAACTTACCTCCTCGCCACGTCTCTCCTCATTGTCCCTCATCGCCATCCCTCCACTTGGGCCGGAACAGGTAGCACCCAGGCTCCCCTAAGCCATGCAGCGTTGTGATTGGTCTGAGCATAGAATGGCAGCCTGGGCATGTCCTCCACCCAGGCTGTAATGCAGGGCTGGGTGTAGAACATGCAAAAGTGTGCATGACTGTTTGGCCGGCCTGAGACAGCCGGCCAAACATTCATGCGCACTTTACAGAGTCCCCACCATTCCTCCCCGTGCTCTGAGAGCAGAGCAACCCCGCCCGCCCCGCCAAGCTGCAGCAGCAGGAACAAATAAAATGATAATAACAATGAGTTATTATCAATTTATTTTCCTTTACTTCCACTGCTGAAAGCAGTGGGGCGACACTCCTCCGCCTTAGCGTAGGAGCCGCCACTGTGCAGACTCCTAGTACATTGACCGCTATGTGTTTGTCAAGTGCCTGCTATCCTTGCTTGTCCTGTACAGTGTCTGCTATTCCTGTAAGTCCTGTACAGTGCTTGCTGTTCACAACGGTCCTGTACAGTTTGGGTTTCTGTTGGGTATTCTTTGCCTACAGTTCGTGTATGTCCTGTAAATCATCTCTGATGCTCTCTATGTCCTGTGTGTGTTGCCTGCTGCTAATTTGTGTCCTGCAAAGTCTCTTCTATTCCTATCTCTACTGTATTTGACGTCAGCTTGTTTTGATTTCCTGTTAATATTGCAATTGTTAATTACACTTGGTCTACTGTTTGTGGCTGCTTTGTGTGTAGTACCTGCACTTGGTGTCTTTTCAGTCCATAACAAGCCAAATTCCCAAAGCCATTTGTATTTCCCAATCGTGGTCGCCACTGGGTAATTATAGTTCGTGTTTTGCAAGTGGAAAAATATTTTCCCCATGGAGAAGACAAAAAGCTGAAAAAGGTGTCATTGCACAAATACAATGGAATTTCTCCGTGCACAGTTGTACAGTACATACACAATGGTGCATATGGAAATGCCCCCACATAGTTGCAAATGGAAATTCACAAAGGGTATGAAGGAAAAGCCTGTAAATTAGTGACTGTCGCTGGTTTCCAGGCATTCTTTAAGAAACATTTTGCATTCCCTAATTTAAACCTCAGTGAGGGATAACCCCTATGATATGGTACCAGAATAGTGTGGCTTAAATATCATTTGGCAAAAATATAGACTCCTAAATATAGTTTACAAGCATACTGTCCCATTGCAACTAATAATGGCAAATCTCCACCCAAGGAAGTGTTTTGTTGTAAACGATATCGAGGCCACAAATTCGTTGTAAGTCTACACCCCTCTGTTGAGACTCAGGTCAAATAGGCTCACCTTATGAGCTTTGCCATTTGTGTGTGAGGACTTTATTGACCTTTCTTTTAGTGGATAACATGGTAAGGATATACAAGGTTGCCAGTTATAAGCATTAGTTGAACTGAACAACGACCCTTAGGTCATGGTATTGGTTTCACAAGACTATTTCCCATATAAGGTGAGATGGTGTGAGAGTCAACTCAAAACAATTCAGATGTATGTTAAGAGGTAATTAAGTTAATGTCCAGCCCACAACATTTTTAGACAGAAATCATTATTAAAATTAATAAACTAAAAATAGTAAAACTGATTTTAAAGCACAGGAACTGGGCAATCAAAAACTAAAATGTTACTTAGAATAAGTCGGAGACAAAGAGAACCAAAAGATGTATTAAAAGCCGTTTAAACACTTTATAATTTGCTTTCAAATGGAATTACTTTGAGTGAGATTGGACGCCTCAGTTCCTCTACATTTTGACCCTCAGCACAAGTGGCCTTTTAAGTCCGATGGAGCCGATACCAGCAGTTACCAGCCGCAACGGATTTATGAGATCTTACGGAACACTGCAGATCTCTTTGGTTTCACCCGAAGATATCAACTGCTAAAAATCTCCGTGTGAAAGTACTGAACAATGAAGAATTATCGGGGAAATAGGACCTGGAAATATCAATTCTCCTGCTAATTCCTCATTTAAAAATGGCCCCTCAGGGCCCAACTTGTAAAAAACCAGATTTCCCCACCTCAGAGCTACCAGTCCCCCCAGTATCAGTAACTCCAGGGAAGGGAAAATTCCTCTGAAGGCCTCAGTATTAACCGTTCGCAGGTTAAGCACTGCAGGTGTTAGGATCTTGAAGCAATTTCACTAGCTGTACCTAGTCTTTGGGATGTGCCTCCTGATCCTTCTGGACCTATCGGTTGCTGACACCGAAAACCACCACATGCGCTACTTATTATTCTAGAAGAGAGAAAGGCCATGGAAGATATTGTCTTTCATTGGTTCAGTCCATACTTAGAAAATAGAGGTCAAAGAATAAAAATGTCCAATGCTCTTTCCAGCCCATCCAAGGTATACCAAAGGAAAGTACAAACTTCCATACTATCTCCAACACTTTTCAAATTGGAAGTGAAACCCCAGCCACCTTACTGAAAAATACTCATATCACTCTTACGTGGAAGATTCCTAACTCTACATGACGATCTCTTCTTGAAATGAGATCTCACCATTAGCCTCCATGCTCAAAGAACTACAAGCTTGGATGAGTTTTCACATAATACGCAGCCCGCTTAAAACACAATTTCTACTTTTTCCCAACGCATCCAATCAAACATTGTAACAATGGGTCCACAACCTGCCCACTCAAGACCACAAACGAGAGACTGTTCATTGTTCAAAATCTCTCAGCTTTATATTATACTGGTACCTCAAGTTATAGGCACAGATCTAGCCACAGAAGTTCAATATCAACTGAAACTAAAACGTGATCCGAAACTCTTCATTCCAGAAGAACCAAGTCCTGAGTCCTCTCAAGACAAGACTTGACTGTCACAATTTCCTGCTATGTAGGATACCAAATATCCACCTAGCCCCTCTCAAGACATCACTGCATGCAGCAGCCAGGCTTGCTTCAGGAGTGTGAAAATTCGACCACATAACCCCTCACCCATAATTGATTTAACTTGACTGGGTCCCAGCAGAAACTAGAAACCAGCCTGCATCACATATAAGGTGGTACATTCAGGAGCCCTCCAACTACCAAGTGCAGAAACTAACCATCCCTATGGAGCACAGACTACGTGCTGCATGAAATACCAGACTTCAACAAAATTAAATGACAGAAACAAGGCTTCTAGGGCAATGTACCTAAAACTTAGAACTCTATTTCTCATTACTCAGAACATTGCAGACTCTCCATCTTTTTAAGAAGAAAGTCAACAAATGAATGTCTCTTCACTCTTAATCTCCTGAATAGTCATCTTCTGTAATGCCCTTCTTAATAACTCTCTATGTTGGTCATTCGGAGAGCACCATGGTCCTAGTAATATCTTTCTTTCAATGCATACGCTTTTATTACCTTGGGCACTAGGCCTCTAGTGCTCTCTTTTATAAATAGCCCCCTGATTCTCCTTTTTTTCCAATTTGAAAACAACCACGGTTTTTGTAAAGGGTTCTGTCTCCTATGTTCAGGCCTAGCTCATGGTCTGTAAAGCGGTTTAATAAATCTGTGTTGGCCTCAAGCAAACACCTACTTGGCACAAGAGCTGCTGCACAAAATATATTGGGTGGGGATGCCAGCTAATTGGTGCAGGACTTCAGAGATCTGTGATAATAGTTGGCTCATTGACTAATCCCTCCTTCAGACTCTGGCTGCCTCAAGCTTCTTAACCAAATTACACTGGCTTATAGTCTATTCACTGGGTAGAATGCATATCTCGGTTCAATTCCCACTCACGTTTCCAGAAGTAAAAACTCCTTTGTAATGTAGTTACACTTTTGCTACCTAGGAAAATTACACCCTGGCTCCCAAATGTCCCATTGGAGGTGGTCTGGTCACAAACAGCTTTGCTAAAGAGGCTGCATTGCTCGCTGAAGGACAGTTTCAATTTTATTGCAAATTTGAAGTCCAATGAGACTCTTAGAAAAGAATACACACTTTGGCAATTAGCGAGTGAATGGTAAAATGTCACTGGTGCGTTCTTCAAGACCCATAGTGATCCATAAATAAATGTAACATGGACCAAACGATGTAGGAGAAACAGGAGAGAAATCTCCCAAGTTCTTCCACTGCTTTGACCTGACATAAGGTATGGCTGAGAAGACAGACTTTCTAGCTTGAATCTTACCTCCCAAAAATGGACAAACTAATTCATTTGCCTAGAGAAATTGGCTGAATTTTACATAAATGACATTCTGTACTGTAAACAATGGGGCTTTTGTGAGTCAAAGAAAATCTCATCTGCCTTCTCAGCAGGGAATTGCTTTGTTTGTGCTTCCTGGATGTAGAGAAAATTGACACTCCTACCAAGAATAAAGGCCTGTATTTGGGTGGGAAATTCTGCTCGGCTACACACACCCACAGAAACAGTCTCATACATTTTACCTGCAGGAGATGAAGCCTGGCTCACACACAGTTATTATCATCTTAATACGGCACTGGCAGGCCTCAGAAATAGGTTTATAATGTATCTGCAATCACACACTGCAGTTTCAAAATCTCGGATTATATTATAGCAGGATGCGGAAAAGGGGCACATAATGCCTGCAAATAGAAAAGGACAAAGTCATTAAAATCCTATTTTTTATCGTATTGTATGTATATTAGAATTTATTTAGCGCTTCATACCCACTACAAGGCCACAAAGCGTTCTGATTTGCAAAGGGTCCCTGGGCGTCCTTTCAGCGCATATGGCTAAGAGGGAGTTGGACATGGTTTGTTGTACAGGGGCAGAGAAGGTGAAGTGCCTGAAGTTCAAAGGGAGGCTACTCATGATACATGCGGAGAGTGTGAGAAAAGATATGTCTGTGCATATCTACTTCCAATTTTATTTTTTATTTTGTATTATTATACAGTTTTTCTGGAATGATTATGTGGACGGAGGAGCATGGATTTCTGGTGATTGCTAGTTCCTTTTAATTTGAAGAAATCGAGTCCCAGAGCTTTTTTGCTTGGACGGAGAATGCCCTTCCACCCAGTCTCAATTTGTTTAAAAATGTGATAGGTGCTGGGTTTGTGACATATTATTCTAGCCCCTCCTATTCGTGTTGTGTCTCAAGCTACAATTGTTGTTTCTGGTTAGTGTGACACAAAGGGTTACTCTGGTGGTCTTGTTTAGTGTGGTGCGACTTGTTAGTATGTTTTTTTCTTGGTATTGTGGCATTGCATGTTATTCTGGTGCTTCTGGATAGTTTGGTGCCAAATGTTACTGTGCACGACCTCAATAGTTTTTTGTTGCATGCTAGTCTGTGATTTCTAGGTGGTGTAGTTATTGTGGTGTCTGGTACTGTAGTGCACCTGTTATATCAAGCTGCTCTTTTATTTAGCTTGTTATCAGTGGGACAGAAAATCGTGGTGCAGGTGTCATGGCAAAAGGGGTAGGAGGAGTTAAGGGTTGTTTTGTTTTGGGAGTGGCAACTGTCTGCACTTTACCAAACCAAACAAATGATTATCTGGTTAAACAGGATTAACTTGTTCCATTGAATTCATTACCCACAATTCGATTAATCAGAAGCAGTGGTTTAGAAATAACACAATACAAAGCCACTGCCTTTTCACAGGCACACTCAATTCAAGTCCATTTTGAAGATATAGAAGCATGGAGAAGCCTTTCATCCATTTCTGATGTGAGAACATGAGAATGGTTGTAGTAATATGTTAGGACTTGCTTGACCGTGTAGCTTTCACCCTTATGTGAGCAACAAAAATAACTTTAAAAAGCACTACCAAGAGTGATGCTTTGACTTTGCCAACCATGCTGATTTCCTTGAGTGCAGCGTTTGATTGGGCAGAAGTGTGCATCTGCTTATGCCCAATGCAGCAGGGCTGAGGAAGCCAATGAGTAAGACCAGGGCCAGCTTTAGGGCAGTGCGACTGGTGTGGCCGCACTGGGAGCTGACCTGGGGCGGAGGGCGCTGACCTCAGGAGGTGCGCTGCGTTTAGTTATAACTTACGATTTAAAAACACCTTCAGCAGAGTTCCTTGTGCGTCCAGTTTTCAGGCAGCATTAAAAATGTAAAGATAACTCTTGTGATTGATGTTCCCGCTAGAGAGAGAGAGATCAAAGTTTTGTCTAAGGGTAGTTTTGAATCGCCGTAAAGTAGCGCAGAGGGTTAATATGCCTGCTGCAAAGAACGTGTACCGTGCAGATCACAGATCTGTATTTCATGTGGATAGCTGAGTGGATTACTGCTTTTGTCACAGAGATCCTTTTGTTATCGCAGTTCATAAGATACAATCCTAATATAGAAAAGTGACTGTTACGAACTGTCATCAAATAGCTGCAGGCAAACTGCATAAAATAGGTTAAGACATTCTGTTTTTTCCCCAGTCTTTCATTATCTATTCCCAATGTTGCTGAAAAGTGTTTGTTTGGGTAGATGTACATTCTTATTAGTAAAGTCAGCCTTTACCAGTGCTTTAAAACAAATGAAATGTATGTGAGAGAGGGGCTATGGAGAGATGAGAGTCACTTTTGTCTGGTGGTCGTGAGGGAATCCGAAGAGGTGGTCTTAGGGGGGGGTTGGGGCACCAAGAATGATTGTTGCACCGGGTGCCAACCGCTCTAAAGCCGGCCCTGATTAAGACTATAACTCTGATCTGTTTATTATGAAAGTTATGACAAAGACTGTAGACCTGACTTGTTTATTGTGAAAAGCATGCTGCAAAGCAACAGCCCTTTAGGGGTGGATCAGTATTACACTCTGGTAAAGCCTGTAGACAGTATTTTGTTACATGGAATCTCACAGACTGAGAGCTGCAATGGGCAAAGCTTTTTGTATTGGTTTCCTCCAATGGCAAACTCTGGAGGTAGAAGATTTGCACTGTGGTAATCCTTGTTCATTCCTTTTAGGAGGGATTGTATATTATTTTCCCAATTTTAATCTTCCATTTATAATTGTATGATTGCTTGCCTGATTTGCCTTATGTGGAAGCTTATGCCTACTCCAATAGCCCTGGTTTGGGTACGGTGAGAAGCTGTAGGTCTGCTTGGATCAGTGGTTAAAGTTATATCAAATCGTATATCAAATGCCAACAGTCTGATCTGTTTATTATGAAAAATTACAGCAAAGGGAGTAGGCCTGGCTTCCTTAATGTGAAAAGCATGCTTTTGTTAAAGCCAATAGATCTTTAAGGGTACATTGTTATTACACTGTTCTATTGGCTGTAAAAAAGTATTTTCGTACATACAGTCTCACAAATTACTGTACTAGGCAAGGGTTTTGGCGTTGGTCACCCAACCCCTTTGACAAACCTGGGGGTAGATCTGCACTTAGTTAAGCTTGGTTATCCACTTCTTTTTTTTGGTGGGGGTGGGGGGGGTTTAACCAAAGGACATTTTGTACATGTTTGTAATTTTGTGCAGATATGCCTAATGGTTGCTTTGTGGGAAAGCTTAAGTTCAATAAAGTAGACCTGAATTGGTTATGGTGACAGTCTAGTTTTAACAACTATTGGCCTAATTGGGTATTTGGAAAAAGTTGTGTCAAATGCCATATTTGTTCTGTTTATTATGAAAAGTTACGACAAAGTCAGCAAGCCTGACTAAGTTATTATTAAAAGCATATGTAAAAGCCAAAAGGCCCTCAAGAGTATATTGTTATTACATCGTATAAAGCCTGTAGATTGATATTATGTTACACAGAATCTAACATATTTTTGTTGTTAGTTACTCCCTTTGGCAAATCCTGTGAGCAGAAGATTGTGATAATCCTTGCTAGACCTCCTTTGGAGGGCCTGATAGGTTTAGATGTCTGACAGGCTCCTGTAATCCTAAAGACAATAGTGGTGTCTCTCTCTATGGTGCTGCTATCGGTGCATCATCAGGTTCCATTCTAGAATATTATATGTGATCCTAGAAAAGATTGGAATGTCGCTTATTTGGTGCTTGCCCTGTACTGATGTGACTGAGGTGTTCATTAAACACACACCTCCAGTTTATCTGCTGTGCTTGGTTGTCCTTCCCGACCTCTTTGTTACCCTGGCTAAATGACAGGCACACTTCTTTTGTGGCCTGTCTGTCTGACTTTATACAAGTGGTGCTAAATTAATTCTGAGATATTCTCTAGGTTGTCCACAACACATAAAATGTAGTGGATTAACTGTTGTGGTGACAGAGCTACCTGGTGTCTATTTGTCACAATTTGTAAGAGTAGGGTGACACGAGTCAGAGAGTATGCAAAATGTAACCCCCCCAACAGTTTTTTTAAGCAAAGCAGCCCTTTCATCCACCTATAAGATGGAGCAAGTGGAAGAAAATGTTTGGGCATTATATTAATGTTTGTGGAATACACCTCAGTGCAGAATGAAGGTATTGGTTGATGATGCATCGCATAGGTGGTGAAAGTCAGGAGGCATTGGAGACCCTGCCAGAGTTAAGCGCACAGGAAGAAAGAAATCCCAATGAATATGAGGTTTGGTTAGGCCAACTTAACCGACATTGCCTCCCCGAGGTGAGTACTTTTATGATCTGTATTACTTCGGTCTGAGAGAGTAAGGAGAAGAGAAAACAGTGAAGGATTATATCACTAGTCTCAGAAAATTGCCTTCCACTTGTAAATTGGGTGCTGCAACTGATGAGAGGATAAGAGATCAGTTTGTACTCATGTTTAGGAGTGATAAGATGAGGGGGGAGTTATGGCTTAAAGATGAGTCGCCCTTTGAGGAACTGATCATGATAGCAAAAGGGGTAGAATTCTTTCTGAAGTGTGCTGTGAACTGGCTGTTGAGATGAACAAACATAATGCTCAACCTGAGAAGATAGAGGAGATTTATGTGAAGTGACAGCAAAAAACACAGCAGTGATGGGCAATTTAAGTTTTTGGGAGAATTATTCAGGTGTGGCAAGATTGGGCACAGAGCCAGTGCTAGAGAGTGTCTGGCTCTAAATGTGTTTTGTAATGGATTTGGAAAGAAGGGATAGTTTGTAAATTGCGGCAGAAACAAGGTGAGAAGAGAAAAAAAGAGGAAAAAAGAGATTTCACATGAGATTCTTTTTCAGATGAAGAGTCAATGCAATGGTCATCTGAGCGATGTGGTGAAAGTAGATGGTGTTGGATTATTTATGACTTTTGACTCCTGCTCACGTTTAACTATCATCTCAAAGAAGACATATGAACAGGCCTTTGGTAATAAGGTTACGTTGTGTGCCATGGATATTCATCCTGGGGGTATGATGACCAACCCATAAAAAATATTGGGATTCTTCAATGCCTGTATGGATTTGACCAGCAAATATAAAGTTCGTAAGGTCTATGTTTTAAGGAAGGGGGATGATTTGATAGGCTGGCCACACCAGAGACCACTGTGAGTTATTGTGAATCTCAATGCTATGCCTCAAGTACAGATACAGGATGTTGACTCTCAAGTAGCAGATTTTGAGTCGGTGCATCAGCCATTGTTCACTGAAAAGTTGGGATGTCTCAAGGGCTACAAGCGTCATATAAAACCTAAGAAATTAGCTGTAGCTGTGGTAGCTAAGGTCAGATGCATACCGGCCAGCATTCAGGACAGTTTTGAAGTGGAATTTAAAAAATTGATGAACATGAGTCTGACAGAACCAGAGGAGGCCACAGAGTGGTTGGCTCCTATAGTTTTTCATGTCGGAGTCGAGTCTAGTGGAGACATAAATTTGTGTGGAGATCTAAGAACCCTCATCAGAGAGGTCCAAGTGGATAGCTTTCTCCTACCTAACATTAATACGATTATGTCCACCTAGGCAGGGGCAATGCCTTTAAGACTCTTGACATAACTGTGCTGTATTATTAGTTGAAGTTAGATACTTGCTCTCATGAACTCACAGCTTTCATTACACTCATGGAGCTTACAAAGCCATTCGGTCTTGGGTCCGCAACCTAGGTATTTCAATATGTCATGGCCAGGGTGTTGAAGGAGATATCTGGTGAGCGATGTTATCAAGATGATGATTTGATCTTCAGTAATATCATGAAGGTGCATGATGCTCATGTGTATTTTATCTTAGGAAGGCTTATGGAAGCAGGTTTGACCCTCAGGAAGAACAAGTGCAAGTGTGGTGTGAGTGAGATAAATTAATTGAGCCACGATATCTCTTGAAAGGGAGTTACAAGAAAGACTTGGTTGAGAAGATTGTTGGGTTGAAAGAGCCATGCTCCAAGGAGGAGTTAGTCTCCTTTTTTGGCATGGTTGAGCATTATGGCAAGTTTAAAAAGAATTATGCAGATAAATCAGTCCAAATGAGAGTTCTTATTGGTAAGAATGTGGCATTTTTGTTGAGACATGCATGTCAAGAGGAATTTAAAAAGTTTAAGTTTGAGTTAAAGAATACACCATGCTTTTGTGGCAAGTGAGGAGACCATGTTTGTCACTGATGCTAGTTCTAAGGGTTTAGGTACAGTTTTATTGCAGAAAATGCACATAGTGGAGAGTTTAATTGCATGTGCCTCCAGGTGTTTACATGGTTCTGAGATTAACGACCCAGTAATTGAGAAGGAGGCTTTGGCTATTACCTGGGCACTAAGACAATTCCAAAATCTGATTTGGGGTACCACTTTTAAGAGATGTTTGATTACGAGCCACTTATGGAGGTTTTCATGAAAAAGGGTCTAGACTTTATTTTATCAAGGATAGGGAGATGGATTATTGCCTTGTAAGGATTCGGTGTTGAAGTGGAATGCATTCCTGGTGTCAGGAATTTATCAGTGGATTGTTTGCCTCAGTTGGTTATCAGTTCAAGTAAAGTTGACGTTCAAGTTGAGCTTTTAGATGAGAACGTGGTTGTGTGTTAGGTCACGTTTGGGGCTGTTACAGAAGATTTGTGGAAAGAAGACTTAGTGAAAGGTCCTATTTTGTTGGGTGTGATAGGAGTTTGCCAGGTTCCTAAAGTAGGTTTGCTAGACAAGTCGGGCTCCATGATTAAAGATGAGTTGTCTCTTGACAGACATATGCTGTTAAGGGTACTGGAATTGTTCCTCCAGTAGGTTTGAGAAGTAAGATGGTGACACAGGTTCATCTAGGTTACTTGGGAGTAGTCAATACCAAGGAGATGCCAGTTTTTGATGACCTCCTATGGACAATGAGGTAGAAAGGTTTGTCAGGGACTGTTTGAAATGTAGAAATAATGATAAGATCTTATCTCCTTGGCAAGTACCCATGGTTTGTTGGGAATTCCTGGTCAGTCATGGGAAGAGGTTGCCATAGATAGCTGGACCTATAAGGGGTGCTCATAGAACACCCTATCTTGTAGTGTTGCTCAATATGTATTCAAGATGGTTGAAGGTTTAATGTGTGCAGAACATTACTTCTTCATGGGTTATTAAGTGTCTGGAGAATGCGTTTAAAAGGGTGAATTTCCTCAGGGTTATTCTGTCAGACAATGGTCCCCACTTTTGTTGAATTGAGATGGAAAGGTATTTTGCTTCCTGTGGCATTCTTTGTAAGAAATGCTCTATTCATCACCCAGAAACAAATGAGGCTTTTGAGAGAGTTAAAAGAACACTAAAAGAGTGTATCCAGTTGACCAGAGCGAGTAGCCTAGATTGGAAAAAAGAGCTACAGCAGAGGATCACTGTATATCACATGACTGATTACTCCACCAATGGGAAAACTCCTTTTGAGCTTTTTAACGGGAGAGTACTCAATACTATATTGTGTCCAGGGTAGATGATTTGGGGAAATGTTGTGAATCTCAATGGTGTGGGTGATTAGAGAAATTGCAAGGTGGATTTGCAACATAAAAGAAAGGTGTATTTTGACTCAAGAAAGCAGACAGTGAATTACAGGTTGATGTGGATGCTTTGATCAAAACAAAGGCTCCGATTGGGTGTGGCAAATGGTACTAATTCACCAGAGCTTCAAAGACATGTAAAAATGTGGTCAAGACTAATGATATTAAGTATTAAAGGGGTCAACCCTACATACTACCCAACCTGGGTCAATAGTGCAGTACGGACAAAAGTGGTTGAGGTAGAAACAAACTTTGTAGTAAAACAATATATAGTAGCAAACACAGATGGTTCTAAACATGGGTCCTATTTATTTACTTCATTGGACCAAACAAATGCAATTTATATTCAAAGCATTGGTTACTAATGGCAATAACACTGCTCATTAAAATGCAATATATTTACATTGCTCTTGGTGCGGTTGGGAAGGAAGGAAGGGAGTGGGTGTTGAAGTGGAGGACAGGGAAAAGGTGTTTGTGACATATATACATCAATGTTGCATGAAGACAAAACTTTTCCAGTCTGAGGTAGGTCAAATGTTCCTGAGTACACACATAGCTTTATGGGACAAGTATATTTTAAACAATGTCGCCAGAGTTTGTGTCTGTAGGTTGTCGACGTTTCGACCCCTGTTTGTAGGAAAAGTCGGTGTCCTTACGGTGGGGTCTTCATCAGGACTGAACTGTGAAGAGCACCTATGAACAATGATAAGACTGTATAAGGGCGAAGTAATGTGATCGTGTTTGCTACTATCAACACAGGTGATGAGTACCTACTTGTATTACGTGACGGGATGCCTCCGTCAGATGCTAAAGGTGGGCTTGGTGTAAGCTCCTGAAAGGATGAGAGGGGAAACTTAAAAAATTGCTGATTGCATCAGCTCATCTCAATGCCTGGGAGCGGAGGACAGGTACTTACTCCGCCTTGTGTTAACACATGCAGCGCTTGGTCAGTGGCTTGCAGAATGCTGGGAAGTCAGTCCCATGAGATCTATCGATAAAAATGGAAGGCGGAATAAGAAGGTGCGCTGTACACAACGGGTGTCTAATGGTCAAAAAGACTTATGCAGCAAGTCGTGGTAAGTGACTAGGTCATCGCGTGGTGGGTCGTGATCCTAGTGGCACTAATGACAGGACCGCAATCTAACAATGTAGAATGTTAAATTACCGAAAGGTGAGTTGTAGAATAATAAAGAGTTAAAAGTGACGGGTCGTCACGTCATGATGTAATCGTACGGTAGACCCCCGTGGAGACTGGTAGGACTTAAGCTTCAATAAGCGCATAGGGAAATCTAACAGCGCGTGCTCATTAGAATAGACACATGCTCGCGGTGTAACTATTATCCGACTGGGGGTGTTGGAGGGGTGTGAAGAGTACCTCGGGCCCTGGGTATCAGGTCTAGGCAGAAATGGTTAAGTGGTCGTCTAACACGCCCGCCGTAAAGTAAATCGAGTCGAAAATAAACTGTGAGCCAACCGTGAGTGCGGAGCAAACACGTATAAATGCGTATGGCTCGGATGCTGTCATTAGACAGATGGGATGGAAAAGATTCATGCTCGTGGTGTCGGCGATTAGGCATTTACCGGGCTAAGAGTGCATGTGGAGTGTGAAAGGACGCCTGAGGATCACGGAGAAAGTGGTTGAATATCACTTATTAAGTCGGCCGTAGTGAATCATTAATGTATTGTGAGCCAACCTTGAGTTATCAAAAAGCTGATCTCTGCCGCACAAAACACGTAAAACCCGTGGCACGCTTACCTGTCATTCCTGGCGCGAGCTCTGAATGAAGGCAGAGCGCTGGGAGGAATCGTGTTAAAAAGTGAAGTTAGACGTGACGTACGTGCACGTTCACAGTTCGCTTCGTCAGGGGGCTCGTCTGGGACTAACCAATCATGTACAAGTGGGATGAAATCGCCTGGTCATGCTCGCTAGCGGCGAGAGAGTGTATGGAAAACTTGGTGTATGATCAATGGGAGGGGATGTCTACAAAATACCCTTTGGTCCAGAAGGGCAGTGTGCGCAATTACTGTGTCATGTGCCGCGTTGAGGAGGCAGTATGGTAATCGATAGATACTGGCAACCATGCATAATAAGACTAGCATTTACGTGGTTATGTTCAACAGAAAGCAGACAGCAATACACAGCATAATACCATCAAGTTCGAAACACGGCCATGAGGGCAGAATGCAAAGTTACAACATGCCGGATTCTTGGCAAGGTTAAATGTCAAGCATTGTGTATAGAAAACATGAACATGATATCAGAAGTGTAATCGCATAACACGGTATCATGTAATTAAATTACAGTATCCTGAATCTTGTCACGTTGTCGGTGTGACTAAATGCGAGCCCATCATTTGTATAGGTGTTAAATACATGAATATGACTGTTTACAATAAGCATGGCAATTCAGGGATGAAACAGGATCTATTCGGGTGTTAGACCCGCCAGTTGGGCATTGGTGCCATCTAGTTCGTTCAGTCCGTTATTTACTGTGTCCAAAAGGTACATAAGTTTGCATTCTCTAATGTTCAAGATAGGCCCATGGTCTCCACCCCGTGGTCCCAATGACATTTTTTCAAGTACCAGCCATCTGAGGGATTCAGGTGTGTGTGAGTGTGCCCTAAAGTGTTCTACTAATGGGGCACCTGGAGTATTGCACCGTATTCTGCTGCAATGTTGCAGTATCATCGTCTTGACTTTCTGTTTAGTTTGTCCCACATATAGTAGATTGCACGGGCACAGGATGGCATAAATGACGTCACTTGAATTACAGTTGGTAAGTGTCTTGAGTTGAATGGTGTGTTGCTTGTAACTGAAGGACTTCGTTTCGATTGCCATTTTACACGCCTTACATCGTGTACACTTGAAATGGCCCACTACTTCTGGAAGGTTCCACATCGTTTGTATAGTGGGTTCAGGTGGTGTTTCAAGGAGCGAACGAACTACATGGTCTCTGATATTTTTAGCTTTTTTGAAGGCATGCATAGGAGGTTCCAATATTTCAAGGTCATCAGTTATGAGCTTCCAATGTCCATTGATTATTTTCTTGAACTCGTTACTTCTGGTGCAGTATGTTGTAACACAGATCACGGTTGGCTCACAGTTTAGTTTCGACTCGATTTACCTTACGGCGGGCGTGTTAGACGACCACTTAACCATTTCTGCCTAGACCGATACCCAGGGCCCGAGGTACTCTTCACACCCCTCCAACACCCCAGTCGGATAACAGTTACACCGCGAGCATGTGTCTATTCTAATGAGCACGTGCTGTTAGATTTCCCTATGCGCTTATTGAAGCTTAAGTCCTACCAGTCTCCACGGGGGTCTTACCGTACGATTACATCATGACGTGACGACCCGTCACTTTTAACTCTTTATTATTCTACAACTCATCTTTCGGTAATTTAACATTCTACATTGTTAGATTGCGGTCCTGTCATTAGTGCCACTAGGATCATGACCCACCACGCGATGACCTAGTCACTTACCACGACTTGCTGCATGAGTCTTTTTGACCATTAGACACCCGTTGTGTACAGCGCACTTTCTTATTCCGCCTTCCATTTTTATCGATAGATCTCATGGGACTGACTTCCCAGCATACTGCAAGCCACTGACCAAGCGCTGCATGTGTTAACACAAGGTGGAGTAAGTACCTGTCCTCCGCTCCCAGGCATTGAGATGAGCTGATGCAATCAGCAATTTTTTAAGTTTCCCCTCTCTTCCTTTCAGGAGCTTACACCAAGCCCACCTTTAGCATCTGACAGAGGCATCCCGTCACGTAATTCAAGTAGGTACTCATCACCTGTGTTGATAGTAGCAAACACGATCACATTACTTCGCCCTTATACAGTCTTATCATTGTTCATAGGTGCTCTTCACAGTTCAGTCCTGATGAAGACCCCACCGTAAGGACACCGACTTTTCCTACAAACAGGGGTCGAAACGTCGACAACCTACAGACACAAACTCTGGCGAAATTGTTTCAAATATACTTGTCCCATAAAGCTATGTGTGTACTCAGGAACATTTGACCTACCTCAGACTGGAAAAGTTTTGTTTTCATGCAACATTGATGTATATATGTCACAAACACCTTTTCCCTGTCCTCCACTTCAACACCCACTCCCTTCCTTCCTTCCCAACTGCACCAAGAGCACTGTAAATATATTGCATTTTAATGAGCAGTGTTATTGCCATTAGTAACCAATGCTTTGAATATAAATTGCATTTGTTTGGTCCAATGAAGTAAATAAATAGGACCCATGTTTAGAACCATCTGTGTTTGCTACTATATATTGTTTTACTACAAAGTTTGTTCCTACCTCGACCACTTTTGTCCGTACTGCACTATTGACCCAGGTTGGGTAGTATGTAGGGTTGACCCCTTTAATACTTAATACTCTTAGAGCAAGTGCACACTTGCGAGGGTTTTCTATTTAGGAACCGACAGGTCCTAACATGTCAGAGAGGGAAACACTTTCCTACACTGAAGAATACATAAACAATTTAATACAAGGCAACTCAACATCAACCTTTCTAACATCCAGTACTCCTAACATTGACTTTTCCCTAAATGAGAAGATCAATAAATTGGAACGCCTTGAGAAAAAACTGGTGCGCACAAGACTCCACGGCCACCTTTTGACTAAATACTAACCCTGGGCAAAGCACTACGCTACGCTCGCGTAGTTTGCGAAGTTTGCGCTACTTCGCACAACGCGAATTGCACGTAGCACAGTGCAAACACGCGTAGCGTAGCGTAGCGTAGTGCAGCGGTCATTTTTGCTTGCTCGCGGTCCTCAACGTCAAGTTGGCGACCGCGAGCAAGCAAAATGACATCCCGGCGAGATTCTCAACGCAGGGAGGTCAGGTTTCTCATTGCGAGTGGTCGCGTATGCTCGCGACCGCTCACGATGAGAAACTACCAGTCCGCGTTGAGAAGCTGCCGCTCGAGTAAAAATCTACTCGAGCGGCAGTAAAAGCACAGCTACGCACTGTGCAAGATGCCATTTTCAATGATTGCACAGTGCGGACAAGCATCCGGCACTGTGCAATCATTGCGAACAGTGCACTACGCAGTTCGCGTAGTGCTACGCGTAGTTCGCGTAGTGCGAACTGCACTTTGCGTAGCTTCGCGTGGCGCTACTTCGCGAACTACGCCCAGGCTGCAAGCTAATATTATACCTACAGGACTTCAGGTCCGCAATGAACCAGCAATTTTTGTGGACCATCCTAAGTTTAAAGAAGGCTTCAGCTTTGTAGCCAATAATTGCTCGCGACACTGGATGGTGCTCGGTGTTGAAACAGCCCTCGAGCAAGTTGAGAAATTGATGCAAGAGATCAACGAGCTGAAATTAGAGATCAACGGGGATTCGGCACTAACCAACGCAAAGGAAACTTTGGAAAGACTTGAGAAAACCATCAAAGAATTCAAAATAAATACACAAACGAAAAAACTAGCAAACTAGCCAAAGACGTACGCTTTTATGACAAGAAAACGACATACCCATACCTTCAAGAAGACTACTACAAACAAGACAACCAAGGTCGCTTCTACAACAG
Organism: Calotriton arnoldi; assembly: GCA_963921515.1. Lineage (NCBI taxonomy): Eukaryota > Metazoa > Chordata > Amphibia > Caudata > Salamandridae > Calotriton > Calotriton arnoldi. The sequence goes on from CAWUFW010006150.1 coordinate 326,158, forward strand.
GGGCAGGGGAGGATACAGAGGCAACAGACGTTTCACCAACTTTTCAGATTCATCATACAGCACAGGAAGCGACAGTGAACAAGCAGGACCCAGCAGCAGATACCAATACCAGGATCCATGGTACCAACCACCCCAAGGCCAACAAACACCTGGAATTCCTTTTTTAGAGGAAACCCAATGGAGACCGCCCAGAGGACGGGGTTACAATTGGAACAGGCCGTCTCGACGTGGTCAGCACCAGCAAACGTGGGAAACAGGTCGACAACAGGGACAGAACCAGAACCAGAACCAGAAGCAGGTGAGGTTCCAACCAGAGAACCACGGGGAAATCAACACCAGACGGAGAACATACAGATGGTAGTAAGGAATTCAAACCCGATCATCAATTTGTCTACATACCCCTTGTCTCAGGACGAAACTAGCATTCTTACTAAAGGACTATCCTTTGTACCGACATCCTTCCCCAACCGTTTCAACATCAGGGCGGAGCTACACCGCTTCTTTCGCAAAGTAAGACTGAGACATTTTTTCAGACACTCTGCCCCATCACAACCAACATCAACCACTGGCATGCGGCCACCATCAACATTCATGCCACCCAGCCACATGATGTCTCACAAAATCTTAACATTTGAAAGTGTGGTCACTCGTGATGTCCTGAAGGCATGTTCAACCAAATCTTATGTCAAGCATAACATCTCAAAGGGAGAACGACAAGCCCTTACTTCACTGAAGAACAACAAAACCATAGTCATCAAGCCAGCAGACAAGGGCGGTGCCATTGTGGTTCAAAATAGCAACGAGTACAAAACCGAAATATATTCACAACTTCGTGATGGGATCAGCTACAGAGCTGTCCCAACAGACCCAACCAAAGACGTCAGACGACAAATCAAGCACATAACCGAAAAGGGTAGAGAGAGCGGATTTTTATCAGAACATGAATTCCAATACCTCAACAACAACCAACCTCGGTTACCCACTATATACACCCTACCTAAGGTCCACAAGAACCTACAGTCACCTCCAGGAAGACCCATCATTTCAGGGTGTGGTTCGCTCCTCGAACCAGTATGTAAATACGTGGACTTCTTCATGAAACCTCTGGCTGTAGCAACAAAAACATATCTTCGAGACACCATGCAGGTCATCACTCTGGTGGACCAAATGAAATTTGATCCAGGGTCCCAGGTCTTGGCCACATTAGACATCACATCACTCTACACGAGTATACCTCAACAACCTGCACTGGGCATAATGAGACAAGCTCTGGACAGTAGACCCCAACCTGCCAAAGTACCAACTGAATTCATAGTGGAGCTCCTCGAGGTGGCCATGATGCAGAATTTTTTTATCTTTCAAAATGACTTTTTCATCCAAACCAAAGGAGTAGCTATGGGGGCAGCCTTTGCACCTGATCTAGCTATACTCTATATGGATAATTTTGAGGACCAACATATTTTTTCTGACATCAATCCATTCAAAGACAATGTCACACACTGGCGGAGGTACATAGACGATGTGCTCTTGATCTGGTCAGGGGATGAAGTAGAACTACAAAGATTCTTCGAGTGGCTCAACACCTGCTCTCAAGACATTAAGTTCACCATCCATTGGGACAGACACAGCATCGATTTTCTGGATATTACAATCAGAACCAAGGACGACCACCTGTACACATCACTATACAGGAAGCCAGCAGAAAGGAACTCCCTATTGAGGAATACCAGCCATCATAACAGAAGCCTACGAGACAATCTACCATTCGGCCAGTTCCTCTGGGTTCGGAGGAACTGCTCCTTGAAGGAAGACTACTTTCGGGAATCAGATGACCTTATCACATGTTTGATGGAGAGAGGGTACCCCGTAGACTGGTCAAAAGAGCCCGTAAACGAGCCTGGTATTACGATAGAGAGACACTCATGACGCCCAGACAATTCAAACCCAGTACCAACAGAATGATCTGTGTTACAACATACTGCACCAGATGTAACGAATTCAAGAAAATAATCAATGGACATTGGAAGCTCATAGCTGATGACCTTGAAATATTGGAACCTCCTAAGCATGCCTTCAAAAAAGCTAAAAATATCAGAGACCATGTAGTTCGTTCGCTCCTTGAAACACCACCTGAACCCACTATACAAACGATGTGGAACCTTCCAGAAGTAGTGGGCCATTTCAAGTGTACACGATGTAAGGCGTGTAAAATGGCAATCGAAACGAAGTCCTTCAGTTACAAGCAACACACCATTCAACTCAAGACACTTACCAACTGTAATTCAAGTGAGCGTCATTTATGCCATCCTGTGCCCGTGCAATCTACTATATGTGGGACAAACTAAACAGAAAGTCAAGACGAGGATCCTGCAACATTGCAGCAGAATACGGTGCAATACTCCAGGTGCCCCATTAGTAGAACACTTTAGGGCACACTCACACACACCTGAATCCCTCAGATGGCTGGTACTTGAAAAAATGTCATTGGGACCACGGGGTGGAGACCTTGGGCCTATCTTGAACATTAGAGAATGCAAACTTATGTACCTTTTGGACACAGTAAATAACGGACTAAACGAACTAGTTGGCACCAATGCCCAACTGGCGGGTCTAACACCCGAATAGATCCTGTTTCATCCCTGAATTGCCATGCTTATTGTAAACAGTCATATTCATGTATATAACACCTATACAAATGATGGGCTCGCATTTAGTCACACCGACAACGTGACAAGATTCAGGATACTGTAATTTAATTACATGATACCGTGTTATGCGATTACACTTCTGATATCATGTTCATGTTTTCTATACACGATGCTTGACATTTAACCTTGCCAAGAATCCGGCATGTTGTAACTTTGCATTCTGCCCTCATGGCCGTGTTTTGAACTTGATGGTATTATGCTGTGTATTGCTGTCTGCTTTCTGTTGAACATAACCACGTAAATGCTAGTCTTATTATGCATGGTTGCCGGTATCTATCGATTACCATACTTCCTCCTCAACGCGGCACATGACACAGTAATTGCGCACACTGCCCTTCTGGACCAAAGGGTATTTTGTAGACATCCCCTCCCATTGATCATACACCAAGTTTTCCATACCCTCTCTCGCCGCTAGCGAGCATGACCAGGCGATTTCATCCCACTTGTACATGATTGGTTAGTCCCAAACGAGCCCCCTGACGAAGCGAACTGTGAACGTGCACGTACGTCACGTCTAATTTCACTTTTTAACACGATTCCTCCCAGCGCTCTGCCTTCATTCGGAGCTCGCGCCAGGAATGGCAGGTAAGCGTGCCACGGGTTTTACGTGTTTTGTGCGGCAGAGATCAGCTTTTTGATAACTCAAGGTTGGCTCACAATACATTAATGATTCACTACGGCCGACTTAATAAGTGATATTCAACCACTGTCTCCGTGATCCTCGGGCGTCCTTTCACACTCCACATGCACTCTTAGCCCGGTAAATGCCTAATCGCCGACACCACGAGCATGAATCATTTCCATCCCATCTGTCTAATGACAGCATCCGAGCCATACGCATTTAAACGTGTTTGCTCCGCACTAACGGTTGGCTCACAGTTTATTTTCGACTCGATTTACTTTACGGCGGGCGTGTTAGACGACCACTTAACCATTTCTGCCTAGACCGATACCCAGGGCCCGAGGTACTCTTCACACCCCTCCAACACCCCCAGTCGGATAACAGTTACACCGCGAGCATGTGTCTATTCTAATGAGCACGCGCTGTTAGATTTCCCTATGCGCTTATTGAAGCTTAAGTCTACCAGTCTCCACGGGGGTCTTACCGTACGATTACATCATGACGTGACGACCCGTCACTTTTAACTCTTTATTATTCTACAACTCACCTTTCGGTAATTTAACATTCTACATTGTTAAATTGCGGTCCTGTCATTAGTGCCACTAGGATCACGACCCACCACGCGATGACCTAGTCACTTACCACGACTTGCTGCATGAGTCTTTTTGACCATTAGACACCCATTGTGTACAGCGCACCTTCTTATTCCGCCTTCCATTTTTATCGATAGATCTCATTGGACTGACTTCCCAACATACTGCAAGCCACTGACCAAGCGCTGCATGTGTTAACACAAGGCGGAGTAAGTACCTGTCCTCCGCTCCCAGGCATTGAGATGAGCTGATGCAATCAGCAATTTTTTAAGTTTCCCCTCTCATCCTTTCAGGAGCTTACACCAAGCCCACCTTTAGCATCTGACGGAGGCATCCCGTCACGTAATACAAGTAGGTACTCATCACCTGTGTTGATAGTAGCAACACGATCACATTACTTCGCCCTTTTACAGTCTTATCATTGTTCATAGGTGCTCTTCACAGTTCAGTCCTGATGAAGACCCCACCGTAAGGACACCGACTTTTCCTACAAACAGGGGTCGAAACATCGACAACCTACAGACACAAACTCTGGCGACATTGTTTAAAATATACTTGTCCCATAAAGCTATGTGTGTACTCAGGAACATTTGACCAGCTCAGACTGGAAAAGTTTTGTCTTCATGCAACATTGATGTATATATGTCACAAACACCTTTTCCCTGTCCTCCACTTCAACACCCACTCCCTTCCTTCCTTCCCAACCGCACCAAGAGCACTGTAAATATATTGCATTTTAATGAGCAGTGTTATTGCCATTAGTAACCAATGCTTTGAATATAAATTGCATTTGTTTGGTCCAATGAAGTAAATAAATAGGACCCATGTTTAGAACCATCTGTGTTTGCTACTATATATTGTTTTACTACAAAGTTTGTTCCTACCTCGACCACTTTTGTCCGTACTGCAAGACTAATGATGGCAGGATTAGGAACAAGAGTTGTGTGTTGGTGCTCAACTGTAGCTGTCCAGAACGCAGTTGGTTGATTATCCGAGGAGCAACTTTGAAGCAACTGTCAATGGTTCAAGTTCTCATGCGGACTATGTTGTGTCAGATCGGAAAACTCTTAAATTGTAAAAAAGACCTGCATATCTTGATGAATATGTCAGGGAGTGGCTATTTTGTAATACATTCACTCCTTTTGCAATGACTATGTCAATGATGATGTCTTTTTTGTAACTAATAAGTTTCAAGATCTGTTTTTGTTTTTTCCTTATCAATTTTGTTTCTAAGCATTTTTAAGGAGGGAGATGTGCGATGCCTCTCACTATGGTGCTGCTATCTGCGCATCTCCAAGTTCCATTCTAGAATGTTATATTGTCCTAGAAAAGATTGGGATGTTGATCTTTTTGAAGTTGCCCTGTACTGGTTATGGCTGAGGTGTTCAATAAATATATCTCTCCAGTTTACCTGCTGTGTTTGGTTGTCCTTCCCGGCCTCTTTATTACAAAAATTATAAAACAAATATGTGCATATGCGCACATATACATACAGAGATTAGCTTTGGGCCAGCTCACTTCTGCCATTGGTCTGTTTGAGTATAATTCACAATCTGTTACCACACATGACAGCATACACTATGTGGTAGTAAGTGACCCTTCTTCAGTATGGTTTTCTGAGTGACAGTATTTTGTCACATCACCTAAAAATGGTGCACTTTAATGCCGTGGCTAATGGGGCTGTCTTTTAGTTTTGCATTTTCTTTTAATATAGGTCCCCTTTCATTCATTTCATTCTCTTTAGTTTTTATTTTGTTTGTTTGTTTTTAGAGCTCCTCGCAGCTCCCGGAATGGTGCTAATGGGTCACTTGCTTGAAACTGACCTGTAATATGTTGCATCCTGCACAGCCACTGCTTCTAAACTGGGAAGCCAGTGATGGTATGCTCCTTAGTTTATTATTGTTTTACTATTCCACGCTGGTCACCATGTATAGATGTTGACCATCTTGGATAGGTACAACAGTAATGCATTCTGCTCAATACTATTCCAAGATGGCCACTCAGTGTGATGTTTACTTATTAACAACCTTGGAATGTTATTGTGCATGGTATATCATTATTGTAACCCACCAAAATGACAAACACATTGTTTCTAAATGTGGCAGCCATGTTGGAACTTTGAAACAATGATCACTGTGAACAATACTATTGCAAGGCAACCACATAATGCTGTGTTTAATTTTATTCTCTACTGTCAACAATTGCCCACCAAGGTTAAGCAGCATATGTTTTATTTTTCCTATTTTTATTCTTTTAATTTATCTTGCATGTGCTTGTTGAGTTTGTGTGCATGCTTTATCATACATGGGTAAACGTGTAAATTCATTAATGAGTCAATGCCTTGAAGAATGGATACTTGAGTGCAAGTATGATTGACCGAGTGTATGTGAGATGACATACTGAGGGTCTAAACTCACTAGTGACCAGTACTTAATTTCAGCCGGTGGTGTCCAATGCTCAGCACCGGCACTTAATTGGCCACACTGGTGCTTGTGATGTCTGCCACAAGATGGCGCCTTATGGCTGATTTAGAGATGACTACAACAACAGTTAATTAGTAATTCAATATGCATTAAAAATGACTATTACCTGATACCCAGCCATTCTTATAGCTTTGGAGGCTTGAAATAGTCCGAATTGTCACACTTGTAGGAGTGTGATAGTTAGTAGTTATGTTGTTACTATCATTGGCAGCAAGGCAGGGGCAATGTGTGGTGCAAGCTGCAGTGTCCTCCTCACAGGAGCCCCAGCACTTATTCTTTTACAAATTAAACACTGCCAGTGACTGAAGAGGCAAATTCAGTTATAAGCTAGACCTCCTGCATACACCAATGCTTTTTTCTTTTTGGTTACACCCTTTAGTGTTTGTCGAACTTGTCCTTAGAAAATTCTGTCTTCTAGAAACTCAATTTAGATTTCATTTCCTGTGTGAAATAATTGGGGTATCTAGAAACCCCTTCAGTATTGTCCATCAGGGTTATCGATGAGGCATCAGTTGTGGGTCACAAAATAATGTTCTTTTGCCTGCCTCACTACAGCAGCATTACTAAATGATGCAGCCTCAGTTAAGGGGGAGTTGCACCCCCATTCTAGGAAGAATTGGACAGATGTACAACCGTTTTTAGCAGTTGCAAATGGTGAATTTGGCTGTTTGTGGCCGCTAAGACGTCTTTCAGCATGTACAAACCCTATTTTGTGAGTCTGCAACCTATTACCGACTCGCAAAATAGGGGTTGTGAGTCAGTATTAGGAGGGGAGTGTTGAGGGCGTCCCTTCCTAATACCGACTCGCAGGGGATGTATGAATGTTTTGCGACTGGAATGTGGTTGCAAAACATTTATATTTTACTGACTCCGCGAAGGAGGTGGTAATCCATTCGCAAACGGGAAGGGGTCCCCTGGGGACCCATTCCCCTTTGTGAATGTGGGCGCCAACATTTTTTAAGAGCAGGCAGTGGTCACATGGACCACTGCCTATTCCGAAAAAATGAGAAGGAAACTTTTCATTTTTCTTTTTTAAATGCATCCCCTTTTCTTTTAAGGAAAACGGACTGCAGTTCAAAAGAAAAAAATTGCTTTATTTAAAAAGTAATCACAGACATGGTGGTCTGCTGACCCCAGCAGGCCACCATCCCTGTGATTACAGGCCATTCCCAATGGGTCACGAATTGCGACATGACTCATGAATATTGACGAGGCAGGTCAATTGCGACTCCATTGGTGATCGCTTAATGTGTCTGAGAGACATTAGTACATTTTATTTTGTGAGTCCCTAATTGCGAGTCGCCCAAAAAAAATCACAATTAGAGACTCGCAAAATGAAATGGTCGTACATCTGGCCCTATATCACTTCGTCTTAGCGGTCATATTGTCTTTACAGATACTTGAGTTCTGGGTACTCACAAGTACTGTGTCTTCCGCCTCCACAATTTCTCTGTGAGTGACCTGGCAGGCTTTTGAAGACAGGCTACTTAGAGTCCTTTGACAGTTTCTTTTTCTGTGAATTGATCCTTCCTGGCAAATTTACTGCCTTACAATTGCCAAGATAAAAAGATAAAAATTGTAAATCAAAACGTAAACTATAGGTATGTATAATCCAGTTGTAATTTTTCTTATTACACATGTCTTTATTGATACTTATTAAGTGGTTTGTAAAATAACGAAGCTAAGCTAGTATATTTCCAGATATATTCAACTGAGAAATGAGCAGTCAGATTGGATTGGATGCCTGAAGAAGGTTTAGTGCTCTACATTGCCCTATCTAAAACAATAGTGCACCCCTCTGAAAGCATTAGTATTGCAAACACATAGGCACATCTACAGCTAATTATATTTTATAAGGAAATGTTGTTCCTGTTGTTTTTAAGCTCCCACTTGTCAATCGGTGCAGCTACTGGCTTGAAAGCCATAATTGACAGCCATAGGAATTATGCAAATGACGATCTTTTCCCATTTTTGCCTTTTTTTTAAATAAATACCAACATTGAAATAAAATGTTTTTGTCTATAATGAGTGGGAAAAAAAATGGGAGCCTTAGTCATAAACGATTATAAAAACCACGGCACGTTCAGATATGGCATCACCTGTAAGTTTATAGAAGCACACAAAGTCCAAGGCTCCTCCAAACGTGACCTGAGCAAGAAAAATGTTTACCAAAAGTATACTTAGAATTGCAATTTTTTTTCTGCACTGGAAAACAGTTTTTTCTGTGAAGAAACAACTTCTCCCAAACCCCACTAACTATTTTCCCTTCTTAATTTCACTGTGGACGCAGCCATTCTGTTAACTAGAGTAAATTGCAACTTTTTACAGGCTGGTAATGTGGCATGAAAAAGTTTGTGAATGCCACAAACCCATGTGTCTGTAGGCGTCCACAAAATCTCCAGGGTATTCCTGCGCTGCTAAATTTGTAAGAGAATGTTGAATTTTCTCCACCCTATGTGTTCACCAGTGGATTCTCACCCTGGATTAAGCTCTTCCTCAAGAAATCAGAATATTTTTCGACAGCATCCAACTAGGATCATAATCTCTGCCATTTGAGCTGAATGTCGACTGTAACCAATTACCCTATTTGCAATCAGGCCCAACCCAGATGTGTTTAGTTCCAGGCAGGATTAACTTTTCGGACACCATGGCATCCTTGGGTACCCCACTCGCAAAATTACTATGATGAGGCAGATCAAGTGCTATTTATAAAGAGCGTTGGCATTTCTAACCTTTCCTAGGAACACAGATAGATGTGGTTCACAGATTGTTCTTTTGTCTGCCACAGGATCAACATTTCAAAATTACTGAGATACCGGGAATTAGAACCAAAGTGTACTCAATGCTCCAGATGCCATTTCTCCAGCTATATAGCTGCTATATTCATTCCGATTTTGCCAACTTGGGCATGCTGAATTGATCTGGGGGATCTGATTGGGTTTAACTGAGCAGAATTAAATTCATGGAGCCTGATAACTGTCAGGGCCGGACTGGCCATAGCGGGCATCGGGTTTTTCCCTGGAAGGCTGGAAGGGTGGGGGCCGGTTTTTCAGCACTGGGGGCTTTTTTTTGTTTCTGGTGACCGGTTTTGCATCAGTGCTGCAATATCGGCCCCCAGTAACAAAAGAACAGTGTATACATGCGCACCACGCCCCGGGTGGGCTGGTCTGACAAAATTGCCAGGGCTGCGTTGGGTTCCCAGTCAGGCCATGGGTCCTGGTATTTGTGAGTATGCTTGCTTACTGAGCAGAGCTGAACACACGAAGCTAAATCAGTAGGAGTGTCCTGCTATTTATGGCTGTGCTTACTGAACAGAGGCGAATACTAGAAGATTGCTATGTTGGGGGTTAATGTGATTTATGGCTATGGTAGCTGAGCAGATCTGAATGGATGGATATGTTGGAGGTCCCTGTGGTTTATGGCTCTTCTACAGGAGCAGAGTTATATGTATGAAGATTGATTTGATGTGGGTGCCTCTATTTGATGGGTATGTAAACAGAGCACATTTAAATATATGAAGATTGTTTTGTAGGTGTTTCTGTGACTTATGGGTATGCATATGAGCGTATTTAAATATATGAAGATCGATACATTGGGGGTTCTTGTGGATTTATTGCTTTGTTCTGTGATTTACGATTGTGCTAACTAATCACAGTTAAATATAGAAGGATTGATGTGTTGGGCTCGTGTGATGTATGAGTATGATAACTGTGCGGAGTTGAATTTATAAAGCTGATATGTTGGTGGCTGTTGTGATTCATGGTTGTGCTAACTGATCACAGGTGAATATAGGAAGATTGTTGATGTTCCTGTGATTTATGGGTATGCTAACTGTGCAGAGTTGAATATGCGAAACTAATATGTTGGGGATTCTAATTTATGGGCAACCTAACTGACCAGAGTTGAATATATCCATATTGATAGGTTGGGGGTCCATGTGATTTATGGAATCGTAAATGCGCACAGTTATGTTGAGAATGACATGTTGTGAGGGGTGTGATTCAGCAACATGCCAATCGAGCAGTGTTATATTGATAATGATTCACAGTACGAGGTTTATGTCATGCATGTGCTGATAATGGAGCAGACCTCTTTTATTAGCGTTTGATAAGTCGAGGTTTCTGGCGTTAATGCGTATAATAACTGAGACGACAGAAAACTGCTCACTAATGTGCTTTCTCTGCAGGTAGCATGAAACTGACTCATAATTTGAGAAAATTGACAATACCTGTAAACTCACTAGGACTATATGCATCAAACATACAATTACTTAGATAATAAAGGATTTATTTCACAGAGGGATAATATGTTTTCCAATTATAGATATAGATATATGTAAGCCAGACCCAAAAACAAAAGGGTAATTGGCTGAAGAAGTTCTGAAACTGTTAGCAGGCAAGGTTGGTCGGAGATAATTGAAGCATCTTCTTCGAGGCTGAGGGGGATAAAATGTGGCTTAGCTATCTCAGGAAACTTGCTTGGCTGGTGCTTCATTAAGGCTCCCGTGGGCAGCTGCCTTACTGTTCCACCACAAGAAGGCATTGATGGACGACAAATTGCAACAAATAGCCTCAAATTGTACCTTTTTGCTGGTGAAGTTGAGTAGCCAAATGACAAAAGATAATTTAGCATCAGAGCAGGTGCATGGGCTGATGCACATTGACTGGGTGTGAGGGAGATACTTCTGGCCTTGAGTATCCTTACAAGCTGCACCCTGTTATATTCTATCTTGTTCCGGATAATGAGCAATTCTTGTTGGCTGATTTGACCCGTGCTTGTTAGGAAACGTTCTTCCTTATTTGTGAATTATGAAATATTACCTGTACGGTTATCTTAGGTCTTATTCTATATTCTTTGAAACTTGCAATCATAGCAGTCAGTAGTGAGCTAAGCCGGAAATGATCTTTAAAAAGATTTGAAAGCTTTTAACTGTTAAAAAGATCCTACTGTGTTTCTCTCCATGCGTCACGGATCTACGCCCACATCTGCTACCAGTGATGAACTCTCAGTACTCAAAGGTTTTCAATCCAAATCACAATGTAACCATATGCCAAGGGATGGTTTGCAGGAGCTTAGAAGAAGCGGAAGCATGAAAGAGGAATACTTTAATCACAATGAAGATATTCTTTTATCACACTGACACACTTTGCAAGTCACCCCTTCTGATGTAGCACAAAATTCACTTCTCATTTTGTAGGGGTGCTTCATAGTACGCACCTGCATAGAATCCCATGTCGTATTAACATGAGACATTAGAACATGATCTGTAATAACGTGAATTGTGGTGCATTAGGGACATTTCAATATAAAGGTGGAGAGATTAACGCTGAAACTGTCGTGATTTGCTGAAAACATTAACGTGTAGAATACGTATATGCTGCTGACAGTTATTCATGTATTTGAAGTGCTTATGTAACGTGTTAATTTAGAAGTGCTCAGTAAAGAGTATTAATTTTATATGGATTTTCATAATGCCTGCATGTCATTTTCTTATGTTGGCCGATTTCTGTAGGCCTGAAATGCATTTTCCCTGGAAGCTCTTGCATTAGATTTAATAGATGAATTTCATGTGCATGTTGGATTTGTTCTTTCTCATGTTTCTGTTTTTGTTGCAAGTGGAAGAATCATCCTTGCTAGTTAGAATAATGTCTTCATTTTAGGAGTTAGGCTTAGGGAGAGGAGGATACATTGAGCATTGATACTGATAGTGGAGAACTGTTGTACTTTCTCATCGGAGTGAGCCTGGGAATCAAGGTGATCTCTCCAAAGCTTGGGAGCATCGCTGCCTAATGGAAAGTTACCTATGAGGAGGTGGCCTGACAGGATGGCATGATTCGCAAAGCACCCTGGGATATTACCTGTGGTACTAATGTATCGCAATTAGGGAAAGTGTCCGGGGACTTCTTCCTTGCCTTGAGAGAGAGAGCATCTTAGAATGAGCTCTGTCTTAGTAGCTTTATGCTGCTTGACCCAACTGACGTGGGGAGACTTCTTAATGTCCTCACATGCTGACACCTTAACTAATCTTGCCTTGGGAAATGCTATGTAGGGATGTCACATTAGTGGTAGTGTAGGGACAGATTAATGTTTTATACCCACAAACTTCCAATGAAGGGAAACTGGATGTCTGCTCGATAATCTTTTGTATCCTGTTCCTCAAACTGATCATTTTGTGCATGTTGCACCGCCTTAACTTCATCCGTAGATTTGGCTTTGTATTAGTTCCAATATATTTCTACACCCTCACTTTGAGGTGCCTGTACGTCCAGTTATTCTTGGCTTTGTAATAAACCAACTAATCTTAATTGGGAGTCTGTGATTCTTAAGAGTCATAGTAAATTTGAACTGAAATGATTGATCTGCTAACAATTTTGTTCCCCCCCACGCTTTCATGCTGAGAAAAAGAACCATCAACTCAAGGTTCCAGAGCGGATCTAGAACATGGAACCTGACTCTTTCACTTCCAACATGCTAGGACAGATTTTAGGCACTAACATTACTGGGAGGAGGAGACCAAGACCATGATGCACACCCTGGCGAAAAGAGACGTTTGCTCTACCACATTGATCTGGCACATATTGTCTGCAAAAGCAGGAAGGGAAGCCCATGTCACTGCTTCACTGATGGTTGCATAAGACACACGCTTCTGGAAACCTAAGAGGATGATTTTGATCTGGTTGAATGAACATGAGATATGCCAAGAACAAATCCACATAACTGGTCCGAGCACTTAAAATCAGAAAATCTTAAACCGACAATTGTGGACCTGGAATCCCTGTTTTTCAAGATTGATAACAAAATGTGTGACAAATAAATACATCCAGTGCTCAATGAATAACTAGACTGTGCACCTGAGTAGGTAGTATTGCCGATCCGTCGCGGTAATACCTATCCAAATGGGGATTTAAACAAAGTATTCTTTCATTCCCTTGCTTCCACCCAGCTGTGCTGACGTCCATGCTTGGGTAGAAATTTCTCCATAGAGATCTGGATGCCCCTGTGGCTTAGGGTGGATAGATATCCCCTGCATTTGTCACTGACGATCGGAACAGCAAAGGGCTCGGGATCTGGCAGGCTTTCTTCGGTGGCACAGGAGGTTTTGCATTTGCTAGACCTTCCCTGCATACACCTATCTCATTTCTTTCTTGCCATAAACAATTATTATTTTGTATATTCGTAAGTAACTCCATCCACTTCCCTATTCAGGTGCTTGTAACACTTTGTCAACTCTTTTTCTTAGCTGTATGTGCCAACCATGGTCCCTGCCCCTTGTTACATCACCTAAGTATTTCAGATATTTCCCTGTTTTGTCATCAATCAACATGCCATTACTATTTTCGATAACATTCTAGTGGGTCTTCAGAAAATTGGCATGCTATTACTATTGAGATTTTTTAATGTTTGCTTCATTGATTTGTTTTGATCCTTATCAGTGATGTGTGGTAACCAACAATGTGCTCTAATTTAACTGTTCCCATCTGATTTAATGTAGAGAGCCACAATGAAATTCTTAGGAAATCGTGATAATTAGTGGTAGTACTCTACCCATATATGTCAATAAATACTCTCCTATGCCCACCAAAATTTGCCCAGGTTTCTGTCTAAATTCCTGATATACTTCCTTAACATCAGATACCCACCTAAATCATTGTTGTTGGACCAAGCACTCTCTGCAAGGTCACCCCCAAACCTTTTGCCTTCAATACTCCTATTTTTACTGGTTTTGTTTTTATTGGCCTTGGAACTCTGTGCACTTTACCACTGCTAGCCAGTGCTAAAGTGCATGTGCTCTCTACTCTTAACATGGTAATATTGGTTTATCCCCACTTGGCATATTTAATTTACTTATATGTACCTAGTAAAGTGCACTATATGTGCCCAAGGCCAGTAAATTAAATGCTACTAGGGGGCCTGCAGCACTCGTTGTGCCACCCACTTAAGTAACCATTTAAACATTCTTCAGGCCTGCCATTGCAGAGCCTGTGTGTATGCAGTTTACACTGCCATTTCGACCTGGCAAAACAAACCTTCTGCTAGGCCCAAACCTACCTCTTTAATACATATAAGTCACCCCTAGGGTATGCCCTACACTGCCCATAGGGCAGGGTGCAATGTATCTAAAAAGCTGGGCATGCACCTTTAAGTTTTACATCTCCTGGTAGTGAGAAACTCTTAAATTCATTTTTCCCTACTGCAAGGCCTATCTCTCCCATAGGATAACATTAGAGTTGCCTTATTACATGTTATACATGTAATTTCGAAATGGTAAAATATTTCCAATTCATGTTTGGTGTCTCTGGAATCACAATTTAAAATTCTAACTGATGGGGAAATGGGATTTTAAATTGTAAGTATGAAAATGCCACTTTTAGAAAATTGCCATTCTCCTGCCTTATTCATTTAGTGCCTGTAGCTTGTCTCTAGTCACATAACTGGGGGTAGATGACAGTTGACCTTTGTGTATGTCTCCTAGACATCCACACACAATAGGGAGTTTAGGTGTGCTTGGATGGGCCATCACTGGTTGGATGGGAGGGAGAAGTTGGGCACAGCCCCACTTACACTTGAATTAGCTGTGCCTGCCTCAATAACAAAGTGCTGCATACACCCTGTTGTTAGACTGGAGCCAGAGCAGTGAAGGCAGGATGCCTGGGGACTTCATAGGGAAGCCTCCAGAGCAAGCATCTCCTCTGCTACGGAAACCTCGAGCAGAACCAACGCATCTCCACTGCTGCGTGGATTGGACCCCTCGCAAATACTCTCTTCGCTGACGTGGCCCCTATCGCCTTTGTAACCGCCACTGCGCAATGCATCTTCGTCGCAGGCCCTTGCATCTCTCCTTGACAACAGTTTTGACGACAGACTCCGTTTTGCAGCCTCGCAGCTCTGCGGAACCGACGCATCACTACGTCTGCACACTGAAACCTTGATGCCAGACTTCACATCACACGCTCCGTTGAAGGGATCCTCGATGCAATAGGACCTCACACTGCAGCCTCATTGCATCTCAGAACCGACGCATCACTTTAGCTGCTCGAAGCATCTTTGACGTGGATCCTCGCAACGCTCTGCAAACCAGGATTTAAGGTGCTCTGTTCAGCGAGCCTAACTGTGTCCCTGTAGCTGGCCAGTGCTCCATCGCGGTCAGCCTGAACTTGTGACTTTGTCCCGGTCCCCAACCAGATATCCACAGTTGGTGCTTTATGCCTTTTGGCACTATTTTCTCTAAAAACTTTAACATTTAATATCTACTGTTCTACTTATCTGGATTTTTGTCATTTTGGTTTTGTTTTATTTATTAGACATCACTCTATTGTTCGACTGTTGTGGGCCTTTTGTGGTGTATTTGCACTGTGTAAATGTTTGAAATTTTGCACAATACTTTACCCATTGCCTGTAAGTTAAGCCTGACGACTCTGTGCCAAGCTACCAGGGGGCTGAGCTCCTGACAATGATTAACCTGACAAGGATTGTGGTTGCTGCTTGACCAGGGCCCTCACCCCAGCCAACCAACAACCACATTTCTTATAGTTCTGCTAAGCCAATGGTATATTTGATTCTTCAATGGGCCTCTTGCCTCCTTTGAGGTCAAAGCTTCAGGAAGCAACCATTCTCTGGGCATAAGTAGCTTCATTTCCACTTAAGAGTTTCCTTTTAATTGGAGGCCAAATTCAATTGGGGCTTATTGGTCTATCAAGGCTACAGTTATTAGATACATTGACTTTGACTACATTTCAATGTTCTTGCAGCTGGTTGTGCGTTAGGTCCAACATCCTCAAGTTCCTTTTGCTTTTTACTCTTTCTTTGTTATCTGTTGGTTTTGAACTGATTAGTTCTGGTGCCGCTTAACAAGTTCCTGTTGTATTCACCTTGACCTTGAATGTATTTTGTTAAAATTTCTCCATGATGCTACCTTCACCTAGCAGTGCTTCACAACTGTTGTCCTAGGGTAGCCATATTACCGTTTCCTACGTTGGCCCAGCATGTGCCTTGTTTCATTCAGCCTCCTGGTGGCAAGGTATTTCCTTTCCATTTTCAGGAACTTGATCAGTCATTTTGAGAACCTCAAAATGTTCTCAGTCTTCAATCATGATTGTGCATGTCTTGGTTATATGTATCCATTGATGGCTAGGCCTCATTTAGGTGCATGATTTCGTATTCGTTCTGTTGGCTTATTTAGGCTTAGGGCCTGATTCAGAGTTAGGTGGATAGGTTACTTTGTCACAACCGTAATGGATATCCCGTCCGTCATATTACAAGTGACATTCGATCTAATGCACTTGTTATTCGGCGATGAGATATTGGAGTAACTATTCCGCCAAATTCTAAATCAGGGCCTTATTCTCTGTGCTGACTTGACTCACACCTTTTGTTTCCCAAGCATTCTGCCAATATAAAAAATATCCAAATTTGCAACAGGTAATGTGGCAGATATTCTAGCTTCCACTTCTGCTTTTTTCCTCAACTAATCCAGAAGATCCTGAATCTGAGCATCGCTGAGCACTACTAGTTACCTATGGTTAGAGTGCATTTGGGGCAAGGTCGGTGGACTCTGCCCCCCCCTTAATTCCCTTAAACGGATATCTCCATCTCAACTATTATGGGTATGAGAACCTATATCCATGTCAAAATTCATCAGGGGTGATCCTGCTGTATACTCTCTAAATATGGTGTGATCAGTGGTGGTTGAGTGGCTGATTGGGGCCAGATTTTGGTGCCTCCTCGTTAAATTGGAGCAACATCCTTTCAAATGGGAAGTGAGGTGTTGGATAATGCCAGCAAGTGCCATGAGGTTGGCAGCAGGTGTTACTTACCCCCTTAATTATTACGAGGGTTCTTGCCTCCTCCCTTTCCCATTCTCTCCCTCGGTAGAGCACACTTTCTTACCTATGGATCTGGACATCTTCTTAGCTGATGTTGTGCACTCCAGTGATGCACACTTGATGACATCTTTTCCCTGAATTTGACCGGCATTTTCTCCCACCCCTGAGTAACCAGTTGCCTTGTCTGACAGCTGGCCTTCAGCCCCCCAACTCTTTTCATGAGGCCTCTAAATGCTCCTTTCTCTTGCACCGATTGTGTCCATGCCCGTTTGGCTCCTGAAACCCATTAGACTGTCCTTACGAACTCGTTTCTAGATGTGCTCCGCCTCTTTGCTCATTTATCTTTTATACTTCCTTCTTGAACGCATTGATGTAGGTCCACTCTTGAGGACACTACAGGTTCCCATTACGTATGATGCCATGGCACTTTGACCTTGCAGAGGAGATGTTTTTGTCACTTCCCAGTAGGTCTTTCCAGCCGCTTTCTGTTTTTTGCCCTAAATTGTAAGTGGAGTTCACCTTCAAGAAGTGCTTGCTCAGAAACATGATGCACTGCTTGCGCCTCTTTATCCAAATGCACAAATATCTGGGCCAGAGACTAGGAGGATTCAGCTTATCCCTTAGGCAGGAACCCATTTTTAATCTATTCCTTCCCATTGAGTCCTTTATCTCCTCTCCTAAAGTCCTAGCAGAGGATGACAGGATGTGGATACATCTTCTCCTCCTATGCCCCTTCCAGCCCAAACTGCTTTATATTAATCAAAGTACAGTGAGAAACTACATGCTTCCCTGCTGGCCCTGTAGCTGTCATCTTTACTTCTCAGGACTTTGTTAGCAGTATGAAATGATTAATGATCAGACAACAATGAATAATACATATTCAATAGCGCTGGGTATATAAGCGCACAGGCACAGTGGAATCCCCTCTGTTTCCCACTTCTTCCACCTAGAGCAATTTATAGAATGTGGGATGTATTCTTAATTTCAGGGCACTATCCCCAGGCCTCAGCCCCTCAGAGCAGCACACGTATGCTCTTATGTTTGTGTAGGGTTCTTCATGCCTCATCCACTACCCGTTCTCTTCTTTTCCACCTCTCACACTGACCTTTCCATTTTTCCTTGCCTTCCTCCACTTCCATTTCTCTTTAAGGCCAGCCTCACCCTCCCACACATATTCTTCCACAGGGATGGTGTAAAAAGAAGCATAGAACTGCTAGGGTAGTGCTTACAAACATATTTGGATTATGTATCTCCGCGAGAAGAGATGAAAGTGGAGGCAGTAGACAGTTGTGCAGGACTACAGCGGCATCAAGGTCTTGGAGTCCCATTAAGCAGAGGGTGGGTAGCTTCGAGATGAAAACCTGTACCCAGGTGAAGCTCAACGGCTAAGGAGGGGGGGTAATGGGATAGGCAGGCTCCTCCACAAGCTAAGAGGTCTTCTTCTGCCAGCCTCATATGACAATGCAATAAAGTTATGTTTGACTCGTCGCCTAAACTGAAGTTGTCAGTAGGCTTCAGGCACAGGTAAACTTGTGTGGCAAATAAATATTGTATTCAAGAGTACATATTAATTTCTGTATTTTTTGATGGGTCGTCCAAAACATGATCATCAAAGGACAGACAAATGCTTACTTTTCTTTTCAAGGATCAATAACAGGCAAATTAATTCTTCTTTTTTCAAGGATACATTACAAAACCTTGCGAATTTAGAATTCTGGTATTTCCTAGCAGGTTCCTTTATTCCTAAAGAGAGAATCTAGAATACACACCTGTATGTAGACTAATTTTCTAAGAAGGAGGCCTTTAAGTTCAGAAATGGAAACAAGGAATGATTAAAGGACGCTCTTCCTCTTATAAGGGATTTAACCATCTAGTGTGATTTCCTGACCATGTTCCCTGAAAGATGATGCAGACCTGTGTACCAAGGCCACACAGGAATCATCGCAATCAAGGTGCCCATACTGTTGAAAGTTTACTTCTACAAAACCCAGTGAATCATTGATATGAAGGCAATAAATAAATCAATTGTACCCATCAGTGGATTAGGAAGGCCTGTATATTCTATTCCTCGTTGTATTGTCTAGCACCTACCAACCAGGGCATCTGTTTGTGTGAAGGGGTTGGCATCTTCCTGTGCTGAAAATGACTCAGACGTCCAAAGTACCTTTGCAAGCTTTATGTGTGTTTGTGGGCTCCCATCAGCAACCTCATCTGTGTAGCTATGTTTACTGAATATTTACATGTACCCTCATTTGGTGCTTCCTGATCCAGAGCCCTCATCAGCTTAAGAATAACGGCTCTGACGCTGGGGCTGTGCGGCACAATCAGGTCTTCATTGCAATGAGCTAACTCTCCCTGATAAAGAGGGGTCTCGCACAGACTGTTGCCAAGTAAGGCATGCTTTGCTGCAGAAATCTGGGAGGGACTGATTTCCTTGTGAGATATTTTACTAACTTTCCTTATGTTTAGAAAAGCAGAATTGTACTATGAATGATGTCTCAGTTTCAAACCTTCTACACTTTGGAAGACTGAATACGAGAAGTACATAGAGATGAAGATAAAGGCCTTGATTATGAGTCTGGCGGTCCATGGACCGCCAGACTTGGGGGGGCGTGGCAGTGGAGATCTCCCGACCACCCTATTACCGCCACAGCCCCACCGTTGCCACCAGGAAACCGCTGTACCCTGGCGGTGTTGCGGCGGTCAGGAGGCAGTAATATGCTTGACGGGATGGTCATGATCCCGCCAAGCATATTGCAAGTTTCCTCTCTGCCACGGTTTTTATGGCAGTTACACTGCCATGAAAACCATGGTGGAGAGGAAACAAAGGGGTCCCTACAGGGCCCCCTGGTGCCTCACACTCTGTGGATGCATGTGCCCCCTGTGTGCATGCCCACCAGTTCCTGGACGGCATGGACTTTACAATCCATGGTGTCCAGGAACTGTTTTTGTGTTCCCATTTTCAGGGCACCGCTGTGGGAATCCCAAAAACAAAACCTGCCATACAGGAGGAAACTCCTAATCTGGTGGGCGGTCTGACCACGGCTTTGGCGGTGGGCCAGACTTGGTGCTGTTCCGCCAAAGTTATAAGCAGGCCCTTAGTTGTCACTGCTCCTGTTATGCTTTGGTGCATTACACCACCAGTACTGATAAAGTAAAGTGCTTTACAAAAGAAGGGCAAATACTTTACCTCATGTTGAATGTCCTGGTACTGCAAGGATGTGAACCAGTCACGCCCCTCCCCAAAGATACCTTGAACCAATATTTTGCTAATGTGTCCTTCAAATTTATGGTCATTTAACATTGTTGAAAAACAGCTTCTTCCCCCAGATTCAGCATAAGAATATTATTTCCTGCTGATATGATTGAAGATATCTATCAATTTTGCCCAATACATGCACTGTGAAGCTTGCTATTGCATTGGAAACATGTTTGGACCAGTCTGGACCTAAGAGAAGATGTAAATGCTGCTTGTGGTAGTGTAGCTGTCCAGACAGTTTTTTGATACTCTACTCTGCGCTTAATGCACTTTCTGTACTTGCTCTAGGGATCAATAGAGATTTACTACCCCTAAGTTTTCTTGACTTGTCATCTGCAATTGACAAAGTGAACTTTGATCTTCTGCTTGATTGGCTCAGGACAGAAGCCAGAATTCCAAAAGCACCTTTAACGTGATATAAATCTTTCATAATGGGGACAACACGTGTATTAAAATCAAGTCAATTCAATCTTCTGAGGACAGAGCAGAGTTGGTCACCCTGTCATCATTATTATTCAATTTGTTCATCAAGCCATTCTTTACAATCTTCAGGTCTAGAGGGAAATCACACAACAATATATCTGCCTGTAAGATTAATTATGTCCTGAGAAAGGTTTAGATTAATTGATCTCTGGATGAACAACAGCCTTAAACTCACTGGGCTGCTCCTTATGGGCTCCTAACACAAATTTCAGTTCATATATGGGGTCACTCAACTGAACTTTGGGATCCGTAGCTCTTTTGCAAAAAGAAAAAAAAACAAATACCTGTGTCATCTCAGATTTCTCAAAATGGTTCTATTCATCAATCGAGGCGCCATCATCTCAACCCTTCTTTTTGTTATAATGTTCGATTGGTGCCTTGTGTGGTAATATCTAGAGGAATAATATTTTAATGATCTCTAACAATTGAGAATTGGTAAAGCTAGGAGAGCCAGATATTTACCATTATCCATTTTAACAGAATCTACCATTTATTATGAAGGGACATTCCCTTGAAAATGTTTTGAGCTCATTGGTACAGAGTTCTCCTTTTATCATCAAGGGTAATCTCAAAAACGACATATTGTAACTTATAGGGTCCTATATCATAAAGGAAGAATGCCTGGATAGCACAGGCGAGAATAAGGAAGAATATTTAGCGACAGTTTAGGAAAGAGAACTGAATCTGAATGTTTCCTTAGAAGAGTAAGTTAAATGGACTCCTTAGCCTTGCACATAACCAATTTAAACCTTTGCATTGGGAGGAATAGAGCCTTTGTCGACAATAAAGTCTCCAATATTCAGATGATTTTTCCTCTGCCACTGCCTCTGTTGCTCTCTCATGGCATACTTAATTTGAGAAATTGAGACTGTTGCAGGACACAAAAGAGCCAATACTCTATCGTGGGAGTATCCCTGATGAAAGGTTGTAGGTTAGAACATTTCACTGCTCTCTGCATGACAGCCCATATCCCTTATCTCCTACACTTCCAGGTCTTCATCGTGATGGAATTCACATATTTATTATTAATATTACTTTCTTATTACAGGTGATTATCGATTTCAAAAGTTCACGGTAATGAGAAAATTAGAGACATGTTTCTATGAAGGGATTGCAGGCTTCTGTGTAATATAATAGCATTATAGCTCTTTTGGACTGGGTTTTTCTGGTCCATAAATGCTCTTTCCCATGTTAAAGGCCCTAAAACGTGGCTGGATGCCTTTAACTATGGATAAAGACCTTGGCAGGAGACTATAATGCTTTATTATTGTACTTGAGAATATTTCCTAATTAATTATTAGATCTTACTTTAGCTTTTCTTTGGGGAAACACATACGTCCTCCTTCCATGAACCTAACCCTTTCTTTTTCCTTATATGTTTAGTTCATCATTAATTTCACATTTTACCTTGACCATTGGACTTATCTTTATCCCATACTACTTACTTGAATACTTCCTGATTGCTTACTATGTTTTTGTCGTTCTGTTTTTCCCTCAAGATCTTTGTGTCCCAAATTCTTTAGAGTATAGGAGTTGCCACTATAGTATTATTACTGATGCTAGAACTACTACCACCACTACTAGTATGAATAATACTACTGCTTCTGTTACTATTAGTAAAGGTAGCATGAATAATACTACCACTACTACTAGCCCTATTATTCCTCCCATTTGTAGCAGAATTACTAGTGCCAGTGTTACTAATATGACTATAATTTGTGCACTAGTTTGCTACTCCGAAAAGAAGTTTTTCTACTATTACCATTATTTTTAAAACAGATATTGCCTTGACTATTAGTTGTATAACTGCTAGCTCTCCAGAACTCTTACTGGTAACTTGGCTGTTACTAATACAGCCCCTAGTGCTCCAATATTTCCAGCAGCAGCAAAAGGCATGATATTGACAGTAGTAGTACACAAGTGTCATGTATATTCAGAGAAATGCAGAATTGATCATGTGTCGGTGAATAAACCATAACTAAACACCTAGAAGATGTATCTTAGGCTCTTTACTCAAATCTCAGGTGGCATGCAGTTTTGTGGCATGAAGGGCAAAACTCAGTAAACTTGAGGGGGGCCCCCTGCAAAGTACATGCAGGGGGGGCCCCCACGCTACGGATCCAGTCCGAAGCTCTCTGGCCAGGGACCGGCCAGTGCCAGAGGGGGCCCCTGGAGCTCGGGCCCCGCTGCACCGATGAGCTGCGGGGGCTTTTGTCACGCCACTGGTTAGACTGAATCTAGCTAAATCAGTGTTCCCGAATGTAATTCACTGTAAAAGGATGCATGACTAACCACTCCATAATTTAGCGTACTGAATTGCACTGGGAGCAGAGGGTGGTGTACCACCCATATCCGATGCAGCCTCCTAAGCTCCTGCTTCCAGCGTTATGTTTCTTCCTGTGTTCTCAGGTCTTCCTCTCTTGATGTGAAGGTTCCAATGATCTGTGTTTCCAGACCGGGAAGCAGGTGCTTTTCGTACATGAACATCCTCCCTGGATCACCTCCACATCGATCTTCAACTCATGTTCAACCATCTGGCCTTCCAAAGAACCTCAAAACCTTTCTCTGTGACCCCACAATGCAGTTAACACTTGGTGGGAACTTCTTGTTTAGCACCAGGATGCCCTTGGAGAGCTGTGCACTCTACAAATACCTGACTCACTCAATGTCTTCTCTCTTCTTCTTAGGTGGTGAAGTATGAAGCTGGTTTCGTGGTTTGTGCTGTTATTGCTGGCCTTTACCTCATCCTGATGGTCCTGACAGGGCTGATCTTCTTCATCGGCCGCTGGCGTGGGAGGTGGAGAGGGCTCATCGAAAACTTCAACAAGAACCTGGTCTACAGGCGCAACACCCTTATCTTGGCGCTTCTTCTGACTACGCTTCTCATGCTGTAAGTACAGAGAGGGATTGGCAGCATGGGGTTGTATGTTCAACGGATGCTGAGAGGGGTGCAAACTTTGGAGGTAATATGGAGGTATTGTGAAATGAAGGGCATAAGGGTGGGCTGTAATTGAAGCAGAAGGATGGAGACAACCACAGGTTGATTCTAGAAAAATTGTGAAGTTTCTGTAGGTGAGACAATAGTGATGGGGCTGTTAAGGACCCAGGGAGGAAGGTTCAGACACAGCAGCAAATATTCAAAGACTGTATGAAACACACCCTTTTGGAAGTACTGAAATGCTTCCCACTTTAGAGATGGAACATTCTGCAGATTTAGACACTGGCGACCTTTCATTCTACATGTCGTTGAATTCAGGCATTGCCTTGCGGAGCACTATCATTATCGACTCCCATTCTCCAGCCAAGGGATTGGGCCAGCCCCTTTGGCACTGAGCTCCCACTTTGACACCATATTTAATACTGTCAAAAAACGAATGTTTTGTTACAATGACAATAAGGCAAAACTGATAAAATCATAATCTATGGTGAAAATGCTCTGTGTTTTACCTAGCTGTTTGTATGATGGATCTATCACACTTGTGCACGTGGAACAGTTAATTGCAAACTGCGCTTCAATCAATATGCTTGCCTGTATGAACCACAGTCACAACTCATGCAGCCATTCATGCTCTGATGTAAAGCCCCTCTCCAGCTCAGTGGTTATTCCCTCTTCACCTTGCTCTCTTCTTCAAGCATGCCAACAAATTATCTTTGTATTTGATAAGGTTGTTTGTACTTCTCTTTCTCATTGTCTTCTCTTTTCTTGGTTTTCTAGGACTATTCTTGTTTGGGTTATGTGACGTTACCCTGCATGCATTTACCTCACATGCTTTTACCCCGCAGTTTTTACTCCACAAAATCTTTTACAACGCAGGGCTTTACAACGCAGTTTGTTACAACGCATTCCCCATTCCAACGCAATTACTATTCTAACTCTAGGGGGGCGTTAGTTTGGGGAATGTGTTGTAACAGTTTGGCGGTGTAAAGCCCTGCGTTGGAAAAGTTATTGCGGAGTAAAAAATACGCGGTAAAGCCATGTGGAGTAAAAAATACGGGGTAAACAACGTTTCCCTCTTGTTTGATTTGTTTTCTACATCGAGTCTTGCTCATCTTCAGTTGCTTTAAAAGTGATCTGTATCCCTATCTTTCTATTCCAATCGTGTGTGATGGCTTGCTTTTTGGTTCTGTGTCTTCGCTATTTACACTATTCCTCCTGATTCTGCTATATCATCTTATGGGTGGTCCTTCATTTATATGCAAGCTTTTCACAAATGTCCCTCCCTTCTCTTTCTAAACTTCACATTCACCTCTCACTCATGTTTGCTTTTCTGCTTCCTCGTTGTTGAGAGGGAGCTGAAGCAAATCATTGTCTTTGCTTCATTCCCTCCAACGAAGGAATGTTTGTCTCATCCAGTCCCCTGTGCTTGCCCAGGTCCAGCCAACATTTCTCCAGTCCTCCAATAAGTAACATTCTTATGCCTTCTGCTCGGAATCTCAGCTTTGATTTTTTTCATTAGATTCACTTTGAAACAATTATTAAAATTCCAATTAACTAGTTGTTAATTCCATTCACCACTTAGAATGTGTGGCCATGTAGCGACAATTACAGAGAAGTAGATCTATTGCTTCTCCACATCTTCCCCTACCGCAAACCCCACTAGCATGATAACCTTCAAACCATGGAAAGGTTTGTCAAGATGCTTACTTATTATAGATATGCTTCCCTTTTTCTGGTTTAAATACCCACTCAATCTGATGAGGATCGTCCCACAAAACCTCAGCACCCAGTCATCTGGATACAGATGGTACATCATACCTGCAGAAACTGGCAGCACACTATACCCAACCAGAGGTGTGCTACCAAAAATCTGAGTTTTAAATATCTGCCTACACATATTTTGACTTCAAAATATCACCTTGCACTATATCGTTAAAGTAAGTATATAAGTATATTGGAGTAAGAATAGTAAATTTACAATTCCCTATGTAAGCTTAGCTTGATGATATTGCGGAAGTCGATATTTTGGAGTCTATATATGTGCAGGTTTATATTTCTGTAGTGGATATTTTGACATACAACCCAGCCATAAAGCTTCCCTCTGTGTCCACTTACTTGATTAAGCAACAGTTTTTAAAGAGACTGGAACACAAAGGCAGAGCCCTGGGAGTACAAGGCCTCAAACAATGAAGCTCTCTGAGTCCTAACTTGTAATCTGAACCCAGTCACAAGCGGTTCAGGACAGGGCCGGACTGGGAACTCAAAGCAGCCCTGGCAATTTTGTAGGACCAGCCCCCGGGATGGGGGGTGGGGGGTGCAAGTGTCAGGCACTGCTGCTTTTGTTACTGGGGCCGATATTGTAGCACCGCTGCAAAACCGGCCCCTAGTAACAAAACCGGCCCCCACCGCTGCCAACCAGCCCCCACCCTTCCAGCCTCTGGGGAAAACGCCCGATGCCCAGTCCAGTTCAGGAATCCTATGAACCACTTGCCTTCAGAAAGGGGTCACAACTGAAGAACACCACACATATTTACTCACCTGATTGGGCTCTAGGAGCCAGACGTACAAAGCCTTTTTGCAGTTTCAAATCCTGCTTTTAACAAAAGCGCAGGGTTTGCAAATGCAGGAGGCTTTCTCTTGATCTACAAAAGCTCTTTTACGATTCGGAAAATTCTTTCTGACTTGTAACAAGGCATTTGTGATCCTTTTGCAAATAAGATGGGGTGTGAAAGAGGCATGCCCATCTGTAAGAGATTTTGAAAGGGATGAATCAATGGTTTGTGACCACAATTGTGGTCCAAAACCATTCATGATTTATCGGCCTCTGAGTTGGGGAGGTGGGTTGTACATCCCTTTCCCTTTGTGAATCACGTCTGTGACCTTGGAGGGAGCAGTCAGGGACCCAGAGGACTACTGCATGTTCGCCCCAATGTTTTCCCAAATGAGATTAAAAAAAATCTAAAAGTGCCACCTGTACCTTTAATGGACCCGGGCTTCTTATAAGAAATGTTCACGTTTTGCAAAGCAAATATAGGGACAGGGGTCTGCTGTGCCTTGTATGCCTTAATTCCTGAATTTGCAGCCAATCACAGGGGGTCGAAAATTGTGACCTGACAAATTAATATGCATCAGGCAAGTCGTTTTGTGACCTACTGCATATGGAGAATTTGCAATGTGACCTATTAGTTAGCTTGCATCGCAAATTGCATTCCTATTCACAAATCAGTTGATGACCACATTGCCACTTCCTGTTTTCAAATTTGGGAATGCTACATCTGGCCCTAGGTTCTCTTTTTCTTTCACTCACTCATCACTCTGTCCTGCTCTGAAGAAAATGAAAGTGACAAATATCACTTTGCAAAATCTCGACTTATTTATGAACCATTGCTTCAAGGACTCCATCTCATCATTGCTGCAGAAGTTTTTAAAAGTGTAGATCAAATGGTTCAAACCTTACCCAAAAAAAAGCTCCACACATGGAAAACGCTTTGCTTATCCTTTGCAAAAGTTGACTCGTCACCTTTAAGTTGGTGATTGCTGGATCCGGGTGTTACACTGGTAATAATGAGGTGAAACATTTGCCCAGACTGTATTAATGTGGGTTAAAATTTCAAGAGAGCAAAACAGTCCTGTCACAGAATGTGTTGGGTTGAGCTGCATAATTTGGCTTTTCTTGCTGCATAATTTATTCAACCCTGCTGCATAATTTGGCCCTCTGCTGCTGCATTATTCATGTGGCCCTGCCCATAGTTTGGCTATTTGCTGCACCAAATGACTAATCCCAACTATAAAATACAAAAATGAAAGCACAATATCATACGGGCAAATTGCTACAGAACAGGCAGCTGTAAATAGTGAGGACACAAGCTGATCCACAAGCAAACTAAAGTGTAAAAAAGTATAGATCAAACCTGATTTATTTATTTTTTAACATAATTTTTATTGAGTTTCTCCGGCATTAGACAAGAGAACAGTGTGTATCACTACAATTTTTGTATAGTACGGCATGCAGACATAGTATATAATTAGTCTTATATCTTCTTTCTTATACATTCCCAATTGAAGTCGCATGTTACATTGACTGGTAGTTAGGATATCCACACATAATCATATCAATATGCTTGAGACGGTACATCCGGATATATCGGTACATTGTCATTTTTCTTCCCACAATACCCACCCTAGGTTTACCACCCACAATACTACCCTCCCTACTAACATTGAACTATAAACTTAGCCGCTTGTTCCCAATCGTCTCTGCCGGGGCAGGAACCCCTGGGAGTCCATCGTACTGATGGTGAGCAAAAGAACTCCGGGGGGGAGGGGGAAAAAGCCAGGACAGGATAGCGGAAATAAGCCGGGGGGGAAGAAAGGGGAGAAACCCTCCATGTCCAGGCCACAACTCACTCAAGAACCAGGTACTATTTTATCTAATCTATCAGTGGAACTTGAGGAACTGCTGCGTCATCATCTGTTTCCACTTTAAACTGCTCTATTAACTGAGCCCATTCAAGAGAAATCGGTCTCTTTCTCAGTCCTCTATATTCTTCACGTCGAAGCGCCTCTCCCTCTGCCACTGCCCATCTAATGACTTCATCCTTCCATTTGCCCTCCCGTGGCGCCGTGCGAGATTTCCAGCGCTGTGTTATTAATCGTTTGGCGAGCATCAGAGCCAGACCCGTGAATCGGCATAGTAATTTCGCCTTTTTCGGGAGTGGGAGAAGACCTAACAAGCACACTTCCATAGTGTCCCAAGGGGAGCATTCTGTGAGTTGGGATAAACCTCGAGTAACCTCTGACTAAAACCTCCCCAGTGTAGAGCACGACCATAACATGTGAGTGAAATCAGCGGATTGGTGGGAACATCTGGGGCATAGTGCAGAGGCAGCGGGATACATCTTCTGAATTGCTTGCGGTGTAAGGTAGGCCCTGTGCAATATTAATAGTTGTATCGTCTTCAGTCGGAAGTTACGGGACACCCGCCGGGGATGTTC
This sequence comes from Calotriton arnoldi, assembly GCA_963921515.1. NCBI lineage: Eukaryota > Metazoa > Chordata > Amphibia > Caudata > Salamandridae > Calotriton > Calotriton arnoldi. Next base: position 355,061 of record CAWUFW010006150.1, read on the forward strand.
TAGGGCGGAGCTCCATTCCCTGTCCTCTAATTGTCTCGTCAGGACCACTTCCCATTTCTGTCGGAGCGGTAATAGCGGTACATTCAAGTGCTCTCGCAGTCCCCGGTACTGCCATCGAACAAGATGGCGCCCATGTCCCATTATGTGAAGGGACCGCAACAATTGAAAAGTAGGGGGTTCTTTCTGATCTACTAGCCAGTACTTCCGGATATATTGTGTGACCGTTGCATGTGTGAGAAACAGAGTGTCCGGCACCGCGTTGGTGTGCACAAATTCGCCATGGATATCAAATTACCGTCCTAAAAGAGGTCCCCTACAGTAGTTGTCCCCGCCTGTGTCCAGCCCCGCACCCAAACAGTAGACAAAATGCCACGGCGGGTAGACAAACCACAAAGGGGAATGTTGGGAGCATATGGATTCAGTACTTTCGCATATTTTAAAGCTTGCTTCCAATAGTGTAATGCAATATACAATAAAAAGGGAGGGTCACGTATCCTGTCAGCCCCGGGGCACAGCAGTGCATGTAGCGTCCCGCGCTGTAATCGCATAGGAGTGTAACCTATTTCAAACAAGTTGTGACCCGCCAACCAATACGCCAACCACTGTAGCTGCCCGACAATACAGCATGCTTTAAAATCGTGAACGTATTGTTGGTTGTCATTAATGACAGTATTTCATGTATTATTAATTTGATGATTGAGTCTTTGTGACTTTTTGTATAGAAAGTTGTTAATATTTGTGTGTGTCTTTTTTGTTTGCAACTGAATGAATATTTGAAAAAACAAAATGAATTTTGATAAATAAAAATAAAATAAAAAACTTGGTCAAATAAAATAATTATCTTTGACCTCCACGGTAAATCATAAGTGTATTTAATGATACAAGGTCCAGGTAAAACCCCCTTTTTTTCTTACTGCATACATCAGGGCATGTAACCGACGGATATTAAGAGAAGTGCTACGCTTGGGAATAAAACCACATTGGTCCCTGTGTACTAATTTGGGCAGGAGGGGAAGTAATCTAGAAGCTAAAATTTTACTTAGGATTTTATATTCTGTGTTGAATATCGACAAGGGTCGATAAGACGCCAAGTCAGTGGGGGCCTTATCCGGTTTCAACAGGGATGTGACTATTGCTTCTCTAGCAGTGGGGGGCAGTGTGCTTTCTGCGAGCGAGGTGACATACAATTGTAACAGCTTCGAGGCCAACACGTCCACATAGGTGGAATAAAATTCAACAGGCAGACCATCCGAGCCTGGGGTCTTATTACGTGCCAACGCTTTTATTGCAACACGGATCTCTGCCGCGGTAATCGGGCTGCTAACAGTTCAGCAGATGAATCCGTTACAACGGGAAGATCTATTCCCTCAAGAAAGTGCGTAGTCGCATCCGTCACATCTAGGGGAGGAGCCATGTAGAGATTTGTGTAGTGTTCCTGGAAAGTCTTGTTTATGTCAAGTTGAGAAGTAACCAGCATGTGGTGTGCATTATATATCGCTAGAGTAGGAGTGGGAGTCAATGGGGGTGCGATTAGTCGCGCTAGTGGTGTGCCAGCCCTGTCCGCGTCGGCGTGTGTACGCATTGTGTAAGCATGTAAATCTACTGTCCGCAGCCGCTCTAATAGTTCAGCATACTTGATCCTAGCTTCCTGTAATTGCTCCGCTCCCGTCCTGTCTGCTAGAGCTTCCGTTTCTAATGCTTACAACTTATCTTCTAACTCCGTTAAGTCCCTCGTCACCTCCTTTCTGGCCCCTACCAGGGTTCCCATAGAGACACCCCGAATTGTTATTTTAAAGGTCTCCCACTCGACCGATCTAGTCGTGGCTGTGCCTTCATTTTCGGCAAAATACATAGTAATGGTGTCAGCTAGCTTGGCGCGAAATACTTGATCCTCTAAGGTCAAAGGTTGCAGCCGTCATGTTGGTATAGGCGTAGGGACCCGTCCCCAGTGTAATGTCAGTTCTATAGGGTTATGGTCTGAGATGGTTTTACCAAGGAAAGTACTCTGATGAATGGCAGGGGATAAATCCGGGGTATAAAGAAAATGATCCAATCGGGTATGTAGGTTATGTGGGTGGGAGTAGAAGGAGTATTCCCTCATGTTTGTGTGTTGTGACCACCAAACATCCAAAAGATTCCACCCACGTGCCCATCTAGTCAGTGCAGCAGCCTGAGTCACGGCGTTAGTGTTCGGCAAAGGGGGATGGAGCGGTCCCAGTGCACGTCAAACACCGCGTTGAAGTCCCCGCCCAGTAACCATGGGTACTGCACCCAGTCTGAGAGTGCCTGAGTTAACCGTGATAAAAATGCGTCTTGATCCACATTTGGAGCATAGATGGAGCCCAATACTACCTGCTTACCATCCAGGGCCCCTCGAACCAAAACATACCTGCCTTGATCATCTATTCTGGACTCACTCTGAGCAAAGGGGATTCCCGCCCGTATCCATATTGCAGCCGCTCTAGAAAAGGCGGAGTACGCTGTTGCATAAAATTGGCCCCTCCACCTTTTCTGTAATTGACTCGATTCTGACAGTAGTAAGTGCGTCTCCTGAAGATATGCTATTTGAGCCTTGCGTCGATGTAGCTGGGCAACTATTCTGTGTCTCTTCTGGACCAATCCCATCCCCCGGACATTCCAGGATATAACAGTATACAATTTAGCAACCAACATCATCTGTTGTTAATCAAAAAGGCCCCCCTGACCCACCCCCGCCCCACCCACCCCCGGCCCCCAAGTCCCCCCTCAGAATGTGCGGCAACAATCAAAACAATACAAACAAACCCCAATACTGGGTCCAACGATTGAACTTCGCCCGACCAAACTGTGCAAAAAGGAATTAACATTATACACTTGGAACTCTTGCTTTTGCTTGTGGGGTAAGCTGCGTGTTCAATACACAAGTTACCTAAGATACAATAAGAGTACATGCCCAAGACGGGCCAGGACTACATACTACTATAATAATAATACCCCCTTCATATGTATACAGCAGTAAAACCTAAACATTTTGCAATATAAACTGGTTAGGAAACAATTGAGGTTCTACATGGCCCAACTACTGAAGTCGGTGTGTATGGTTCTAGTAGTGAGCGGCAGCGTTCTTTCCAATACCTTCCTGGCTCAGCCCAATGGGTCATGGCTGTGTTGAGTGGTTTCAGACGGGAATAATGCCACGCTGCCCCCAGAATCAGAGTCTGTGTTTGCCTCATCAGAAGGTCTAGTACTGATCGGCGGCCTAGGAACTCGGAGCGCTTCAGCGGTCCGGAGGGCCTCCTGCCTGCCCTCCATTACTTGCTGATGAGGCGGGGGAGTAGATCCCGCACTCTGTGTGACCAGGCCCTTCCTGCGCCGCCGGGGGACCCGCTGAGATTTCGGTTGTGTTGAGTCCAATCTCCTGTCCGGTAATACATCAGGGAAGTGCCTGTCCAACCATTCACAAGTACTGTCAGGGGTATCGAAAAACAAGGAACGTTGGTTGTAGTTAATCTTGAGCTTGGCTGGGAAAAGCAGTGCAAATGTCAAGCCCACGCTCGGAATCTTGCTTTGACTTCCATAAATGAGAAGCGCTTCCGCTGAACTGCCAATGTGTAGTCCGGGAATATAGAAATCCTTGCATTCTCCACTTGCAACGGGCCATGATCTCTCGCTGCTTGCAGCACTTGGTCCCGATCTCTATAATTCAATATTCTTGCCAATATTGGACGTGATTTCGATCCGGGTATGGGCTGACGTGTGGGCACACGGTGGGCGCGCTCCATGGTAAAGTGCGGAGACAGGCCCATCGGGGCCACTGCAGACTTCAGCCAGTCCTCGATGTAAATCGTTGGGTTGGGGCCCTCCATCCCCTCAGGGAGACCTACGATCCTAAGGTTGTTACGTCTCGCCCGCCCGTCCGCATCGTCAGCACGGGCTTGCAAGGATTCAATCTGTTGACGCATCTGCTTCAACTGCCCATCATGCTCTGTTACTTGCGGCCCCATCATATCCAGTTGTTGCTCGGTGCTCTTGACTTTATCGGATAACTTCCGGTGGTCGTCTTTGAGTAAGTTTAGTTCCACAGATATTGTGCCCAACTGGCTTTCAATTGCAGAGCGTGAATCCTGAATTTCCTGCAGGATCATGTCCAGTTTGTCCCCTGGAGGGACGGATGCGGCCCCCGTCTCCGTCTGGCGAGATCCACCGGATGATGACTCCGAGGGCGGTGAGCGAGATCCCCTCCTGCCGGACCTCGAGGTGGTCCTTGTCTTCCCTCTGCCCATGATTACTACAGGTTGGATACTCATTTCAGTGGTCTAAGTCCAGCAACTAATTATTTGGGAAGGGTGAATACCGCCACGACTGTCCCTGCATTGTGTATAGCGTTCATATGCCTCCAGTGGGCCACTCAGTCAATACTGTTCCCAGTGCGCCACACTATGTTTCCAGTACACCAGCCCCTGCAGATCCAGGCTATCACACAGCTCCGGAAGGTTCTCCAGTTACCTGACTAGTGTCGCGTCAAGGAACACCCACACTGAGGCTTCGAAATAGTGTGGGCCCGTTACCCACTGGAGAAGGAGCACTGGCAGTGGGAATCGGAGGACTGGTCTTTATGACTGTCAATTTCGCATCAAGTCGGCCCACAGTGGTTACCCTGGTTTCAACATCCCTGGGGGGGTGACTTCTAGTCAAGCACAGAGACACTGGGATGGGCGGCGCCTCCTCAAAGGCCCCGTTCAAGACCTAAGCCCCCAGGGTCCACCGCAGCAGGAGCGCCCCCCTAGTCAATCCAGGGAGGGGACAATCAGTTATTGTTGGGGGGGAGGGAAAGGAGCCGTCAGCCTCGCCAATCTCCCGACACAGTCAAGTTCCAGTTTAGGAGTGCGTCACTGACTCCGGCACCCCTCACAGTTCAGCTAACACTTCAGAGAGTGGGGGGGGGCCCACATACCTCTTCCGCCGATCACCGTCAGGCCCCTCTGAACTCCTGAGCAGGGCGAGGCCCGAAGCCAGGGCCTCGCGTGCTCTTGCACCCAGGTCTCGGTTCACCGCAGTCAGCTTGTGCCCAAGAAAGTTCGGGGCATCAATAGGCCACTGAACCCCGGCAGGCCCGCGGCTCCACCAAGCTCCGCAGTCTGTATCCGGACGCCGGGAATCCGACCCTCCAGCAGCATAGGTACTCAATACGACAGAGGAGGGGTGCCAGTGGTGGGGATCCAGTCACCACCGCCCGATGCTGTGCGATTACGCCCCCAGTCGGGCCTCCGATTTTGTAGTGGTGTCCACAACCCGGGGGGCGAGTGCCCGCCAAACAAGTCAGCGCTGGATCGGTGCACTTCTGAACATCTCACACAGGACCCAGGCCCCTAGGGTTCGCCGTAGTGTTAGCACCCCCGCAGGCCATCTGGGGGGGCGTGGGGGGTTCAGCATGGGGGAAGAACATCCAGCCCAGTTGGCCATCCCCGTATACATACTTGCTGACCCAGGATTATCTTGTCGACTCCAGCGTATCTGTCAGTCTTCAAGGGGGGGGCATCATACCTCGTCGCTCAGTGTGCAGCCCCCGGCCAGGCAACATCGGGACCCTCCAGGCTCAGGTGTCGAGCGCGCCTCCAGGTCCAAAGCCTGGACCTTGCGTACAATAACTCTCCGCCCTCGGGACTACACCAGCCGGCCTGCCCTCAGGAAAGTCCGCTGCGTCAGGCTGCCGCTCACTATTTCCAGGCCCGCTGTATCACCAACACTCACAGCGGGCTGTAACCGGGTCGTAGACCGCCTCAGCACTCCAGCGCTTCGCAAGTGGGTGCCCACCTCACGCCGCCATGCCCAGCGGTTCCACCAGCCACATCACTTCGAAGGGGGCATGAGATAATTGCCCGGATTTGGCGGCCCGGCCCGGAGCTCGTCGCTTATGCGACCTCCATCTTAGGCTGCTAGCCACGCCCCATAGATCAAGCCTGATGTGCACTATGAATATCGAACCCAATATCGTTGTGACAGAATATCAAGGACAAAATATCAAAACCAAATACCGACAGGCAATGAAGTCTAGACTTTTTTTTATACCTTACTGCACATATATGTACATATGTGGTGCATATGTCTTCAAGGTACGTAAACATGGAGTTAGGAATAGTAAATCTATACTTCCCTATGTGCATTTACTTTTCAATATTTTGTACCTCGATATTCTGTCCTCGATATTCTTGTACCACAATATTATCGGGGCTGATATGCAGTAGTACAAACAAGCGGAGGGGGTGGAGCCGAGGATGAGGACCTCCGTCTTGTCAGAGTTCAGTTTCAGACGGCTGGTCTTCATCCACTCTGCGACGGCCTTCATTCCCTCATGGAGGTTGGATTTCGCGGTGGCCGGGTCCTTGGTGAGGGGGAGGATCAGCTGGGTGTCGTCGGCGTACGAGATGATGTTGAGGTGGTGCGCTCGGACAATGTTGGCGAGCGGTGCCATGTAGATGTTGAAAAGGGTCGGGCTGAGGGATGATCCTTGGGGTACGCCGCATGTGATCGTGGTGGCTTCGGATCTGAATGGGGGGAGACGGACTCTCTGGGTTCTGCTGGTGAGGAAGGAGGTGATCCAGTTCAGGGTTTTGTCACGGATCCCTGCGTCGTGGAGGCGTGTGCATAGGGTGTGTTGGCAGACGGTGTCGAAGGCGGCCGAGAGGTCCAGGAGGATGAGGGCCGCGGTTTCGCCGTTGTCCAGCAGGGCCCTGATGTCGTCGGTGGCAGCGATGAGGGCGGTTTCGGTGCTGTGATTGCTGCGGAAGCCGGATTGGGAGGAGTCCAGGATGTTGTTCTCCTCCAGGAAGTGGGTTAGTTGTCTGTTGGCGGTCTTCTCAATGACTTTTGCCGGGAACGGGAGCAGGGAGATGGGTCGAAAGTTCTTGAGGTCCTTTATGTCCGCCTTAGGTTTCTTGAGAAGGGCGTTGATCTCGGCGTGTTTCCAGCTCTCCGGAAAGGTGGCTGTCTTGAAGGAGCTGTTGATGATCTTTCGGAGTTGAGGTGCGATGATGGAGCTTGCTTTGTTGAAAATGTGGTGGGGGCAGGGGTCGGAAGGAGAGCCGGAGTGGATGGTGTTCATGATTTTGATGGTGTCTTCGTCGTTGACGTGGTTCCAGGAGAGCAGGAGGTCGGTGTGTTTGGTGGGTGTTGAGTCGGGGTGTCGGCGTCTGTCGTCGGTGTCTGGGCGTCGAAGCTGTCGTGGATGTCTGCGATCTTGCGGTGGAAGAAGGTTGCCAGGGAGTCGCAGAGTTCTTGCGACGGCGGGATGTCATTCATGCTGGAGCTGGGGGATGCGAGTTCTTTCACGATGCTAAAGAGCTCTTTGCTGTTGTGTGTGTTGTTGTCGATGCGTTCCTTGAAGGAGGTCCTTTTGGCGGATTGGATCAGTTGGTGGTGCTTGCGTCTGGTGTTCTTGAGGGCTGCGTGGTTGTCTGGTGTCTGGTCTTGGCGCCACTGCTTCTCGATTCTACGGCAGGTTTGTTTGGAAGTCTGGAGGTCGGCGTTGAACCAGGTGGCTCTCGTGTTGGTGCGCCTGTTAGAGGGTCTCCTGATCGGGGCGAGGTGTTGGCGCAGTCGTCGATCCATTGTCTGAAGTTGTGGGCCGCTGCGTTGGTGCCAGAGGGTTCGGGTGGAGGGTCACGGGCGAGGGTGGTGAGGAGCTGGTCTTCGGTGACTTTGTTCCAGCTGCAGTGTGGAATTCGTTGCGGTTGGATGTGCGCGGTGTGTTTCTCGAAGGAGAAGTGGATGCAGTGGTGGTCGGTCCAGTGGAGTTCGGTGGTGTGGCTGAAGGTGACGTGGCTGCTGGCGGAGAAGATGGGGTCGAGCGTGTGTCCGGCAGAGTGGGTGGGTGTCGTGACGATCTGTTTGAGTCCGAGGTTGGCTAGGTTGTCGATCAGGGTTGTGGAGTTGCTGTTGTTGGAGTTCTCGAGGTGGAAGTTCAGGTCTCCGAGGAGGATGTAGTCTGTGGAGGCGAGGGCGTGCGTGCTGATGAGGTCGGCGATGGAGTCGCTGAACTGTGGTCGGGGTCCCGGGGGTCTGTAGACAAGGGTTCCTCTGAGGGTGGTGTTGTGGTCGACGTGGATCTGGAAGTGTAGGTGTTCGGCCATGCTGAGGGAGTCATCGATGTTGGTAGAAATTCTGATGGTGTTCCTGTGGACGATGGCGATTCCTCCTCCTGGTTTGTTGTTTCTGTCCCTGCGGGTGATCTTGTAGCCGTCTGGGATGGCTATGGCTATGTCGGGCACCGAGGAGGTGTTTGTCCAGGTCTCCATCAGGAAGGCGACGTCCGGGGAGGATGAATCGAGCAGGTCCCAGAGTTCGACGGCGTGCTTGTGGACTGAGCGGGTGTTGAGCAGTATGCATCTGAGACTGTTGTGGCCTGCTTTGGTGGGATGGGCAGGACATGCCGGTGTGCGCTGGCTGATGTAGCTGCAGTTTCGGCAGGTGAAGGGTCCGTGGGTGAGCTTCGGGGTGGCCTGGAAGCAGGTGGAGGGTCGGCCAGCGTTGAGTGCGTGGAGGGTTTTGGAGTCGTATCGGCGTCGGGTGTCGTGGCGCACCCGGGGGCCAGGGGGTCTGGCACTGGGCGCGGTCCAGGCGCAGACGGGCTTGTCTTAGGCGCGCCCTTGGCGCGCCAGCGGCGCGGCCTTGCAGCGGTTGCCATTAAGTAGGGGTCGGGGAGGGCTGGACAGCTGGGAGGCGGGAGCGGGGAGGGGAGCTGGATTGGTCCGCTCGCGCTGGGGGGGAGGGGCCGCGGGGGCAGCGGCGGGGAAAAAAAGGGCTAAAGAAGTGAAGGAAAGGGGGAGAAATAGGCAGAAATAAGGCACAGAAGAGCAGAGGTGCAGAAAAGTGCAGAAAGGTGAAAAATAGAAGGGGCAGAAAAACGAGTGAAAACGAGTGAAGAGCAGAGCAGAAATAAGGCACAGAGGAGCAGAGGTGCAGAAAAGTGCAGAAAGGTGAAAAATAGAAGGGGCAGAAAACGAGTGAAGAGCAGAGCAGAAATAAGGCACAGAGGAGCAGAGGTGCAGAAAAGTGCAGAAAGGTGAAAAATAGAAGGGGCAGAAAAACGAGTGAAAACGAGTGAAGAGCAGAGCGAGAGGAAGGAGACAGAGGTCCACTGGACCACCAGGGATGAGGCGCAGGGAAGACCTGCGGGTGGAGGAGGGCCTCGAACACCAACACACGAGAGTGCAAGTGCAGGGGCAGGCCTCACTTAGTGGTGGAGCTGCGAGGGAGGGGAGCAATTTCACTGACAATGGGTCAGTGGTCTTGCTCGCCTGTCCCGCAGCGGCCGCCATTAAGTAGGGGTCGGGGAGGGCTGGACAGCTGGGAGGCGGGAGCGGGGAGGGAGCTGGATTGGGCCGGTCGCGCTGGGGGAGGGGCGCGGGGGCAGCAGCGGCGGGGAAAAAGGGCTAGAGAAGTGAAGGAAAGGGGGAGAAATAGGCAGAAATAAGGCACAGAAGAGCAGAGGTGCAGAAAAGTGCAGAAAGGTGAAAAATAGAAGGGGCAGAAAAACGAGTGAAAACGAGTGAAGAGCAGAGCAGAAATAAGGCACAGAGGAGCAGAGGTTCAGAAAAGTGCAGAAAGGTGAAAAGTAGAAGGGGCAGAAAACGAGTGAAGAGCAGAGCAGAAATAAGGCGCAGAGGTGCAGAAAAGTGCAGAAAGGTAAAAAATAGAAGGGGCAGAAAACGAGTGAAAACGAGTGAAGAGCAGAGCAGAAATAAGGCACAGAGGAGCAGAGGTGCAGAAAAGTGCAGAAAGGTGAAAAATAGAAGGGGCAGAAAAACGAGTGAAAACGAGTGAAGAGCAGAGCGAGAGGAAGGAGACAGAGGTCCACTGGACCACCAGGGATGAGGCGCAGGGAAGACCTGCGAGTGGAGGAGGGCCTCGAACACCAACACACGAGAGTGCAAGTGCAGGGGCAGGCCTCACTTAGTGGCGGAGCTGCGAGGGAGGGGGAGCAATTTCACTGACAATGGGTCAGTGGTCTTGAATGTATGCAGTGCTTAATTTGTTTAAAAAATATGTGCAGGTGCCCAGAGTTGTTCTTAGGGAGCCAACCTCTTGTACCGCTAGATGCTGGGTTTGCCAATATGAAGCATTCCTATTCTTGATTTTTACTTCATGCCTTCCTCTTCCACCACCCTATACTTCCTGTGTCTCTCAATCTCTGTCCTGGTTTCTCCCTTTGCTACTGTTTTCCTATCTCTCTTTTCCTCCTTCTTTCTCCTTTTGCTGCCTTACTCTCTCTTGTTTAGGGATGGAGGGCCTTATTTTGAGCATAGCTGACAGGGTACACCATCACAAACAGAGTGACAGAGTACCATGTCCTCCAAACCCTCGGTCTGCTTGCTCTATTTTGAGTTGGCAGACTGGCAGTATTCCACTGGCGATGGCCCTGCTTTCTCCTCTTTCAGAAAACTAACTTCAACTGCCGCATTGACTAGGGGCAATTGGAGTAATAGTATCATACCACCCACCCTATTTAGAGTGTGATGTCCTTTTTTAGGTCGAGCATTCGAGACCTCTTGTATATACTTTAGTATATACTTATATGTGTATGTACTTTGAGGGCTCTGGAGATCAGCCCTAGGACTTGTCTGCTTCCGCTTAGGGACTTTTTTTCTGTTCAACTGCCTCTATTTAACTGTCTTGATAGAAAATGACCAGTAGAGGTCAGTAAAATACCAGAATTGCTTTCTGCTTGTTCAACTGCCTCTACTTAACTGTCTTGATAGAAAACGACCAGCAGAGGTCAGTAAAATACCAGAATTGCTTTCTGCTTAGGGACTTTCTTTTTTTAATTTTTCTAGCAACTGCCTCTATTTAACTTTCTTGATAGAAAACCACCAGCAGAGGTCAGTAAAATACCAGAATCACTTTAGCATTCTCTATATTCCAGTCCATAGAAATTGTCTTCCACGAGCACCCGTAAACAATAAAAAAAAAATCAAATCTTGTATTTTCAGTAATATGACCACCGAAGGCCCTGATTTTATATTGAAAACAGAGCTTTGGACTATACCATTGCCCCCTGAAAGGCAATATTTCTCTCCATGTGTTCCCATACCTGGCATGTCACGCAGTTTGGTGCCTACTTTCCCTCCATGTTAAAGAACAGTAGATGTTTCAGCACCCAGGCTAATGTGCTGCATAGCTAAATAGTACATATAAGGTCCTAAAGGCGAGACCGATTGCATTGCAAATGCTTGTTTTTCTATGTGTGGTCACGAACAGAAAATCAAAACAATGACCCTCCACACTCTGGAAGAAAGCTCCAAAGGAGTGGGAGCCATTTGTTTTTTGTTTATCAGAAACAAACTTGGTCAAAACGTTCCGTGTTGCTGCCTAAAAACAGACAGCCATGCACGAAACTTTCAGTACCCCCACAGGAGTCGTTGTGGCAGTGGCTCCTGTGAGGGCACAGAAATCACTGTAAGGCTAGCAGTGATCTCTTAATTTGGCTGCCAGAGTCCAACTCAGGTTCAAAATCTAATAATCAAAAATAAGCCTGGGTGACCAAAAACGAGTGCCAGTGCCAACCACCTGAATTTTCCAGCTCAAATTAAGTACAGCATGCACTCCCATTTGGTGTTTTCCCAAAACCTCCTGGTTTAAGAATATAAAAGGCATGCATGTCATAAATTGTGCATGCAGTTTTTAAAAAAAGCTGATGTACACCAGTTTTCCTAACCTAAGTGTTTATTGCATTGCATACACTACCCAGGGCGAATGTTAGGAAATTTCTGAATTTTCACGGTCACCTTATATTTCTGTTTTTTTAACTTGCAGCTTGAGCCCTGTGTCTTTCACTTCCTGTGAACACTGGAATCCGCACATATTGACTGATATGTATTAATCGACTTTAAGAATAGTAGCACAAAATGGATGGTAACAGATACTCCTTCAAATCCAGGAGGAAGTGATGAATCAGGATGCGAATCCACTGAAATAGTATGTTGGAAAAATTCCACTCTGCCTCTGTCGATTTCTCATGACCATCTAAAATCTAAATCAGTCCCTGAGTGTCTTTTCACTCCGTTTGGACGGACGTTCTCTGACCGCGCCTTTAACACACCCCGGTCAAGTCCAACTTTGTGAAATAAGTTGAAAAACACGTGTACATGAATTTCTGCTCTGCACTTTTGTACTACATGCATTTACACGAGTGTCGTGTTCTGTGAATAAGGCGTAAATACATATGCATAAGTTGCGAATACGTCAAAGTCAACCCTACACCTGGAAAAAGCTTTGTGAATGGAGTCACCTGTTTCACCCTTCAGAAGTAACTGCCATATTGCTGCCTTGTACATTCACGCTTCACCGAGGCAGCTGCAAAATTGCTGCTGCTAGCAGGAGGAATCTCATTTCCTATGTCCACACCCGTTGGAAGAAATCTGGACTATTGCCTGACCTTACCTTGGACAGGTCCTGCATACACATTCAACCGAAAAACCGTCATAATTAGGCAACCAGGGAGACACACCATACTTTACTTTGGAATGGATCGTTGCACATTGTATTTATCACAGAAACCAATAAAAAAGGTTTACAAAGTATTGCATGAGAATCCCCAAAAGCACACATAAAATATGATTTACTACATTACATAGAAGTTTTTTGATCCCTCGAGGGAAGAACGTCCATCTCTTAAGTCTATTCTGTCTATAGGATGAATATGAGAGAGGGTCCCTAATCTTCTCACAAGCATCCCTTTGGGGGACGGTTGTGAGCCACCATCTCAACCTAGCTATCCTTCCTAGCCCCACACCCTAGATCTCACAGGTAGAAGTTAACGGTTCGCTGTGGACCCTTAGCCAGGTCCCCTACTATCCAGTACACTAGAGAGGAAAAGATGTGTGTAGCTGTAAATGTTGTCTACCTCTGTGATCTTGTAAGGCCCCTTTCTCTGTGGCTTGCACTTCCCTCTAAAATAGAATCCATTGATGACCCCGTCTAATTAGAAGATCCAAACTTTCTGCACCAAGCTCATCATCCATTCTGGATCTATTCTGGATTCATTCTGGATCCATTAATGCCACCTAAATAAATACTACTGTTCTTCTGCTCTTCTCTACACAGGGCTGGTGTTATTTGTGCATTTGCTACTAACGAGAGGACAACTAAGGAGATGGAGCCCAGTGTCCGTGTTATCCCAAACTCTCTGCAGGGATTCAGACTCTTTCTGGACAACATCCCTCAGGTGAGCTCTCTGCCCATGCCTCATCAAGTTCCAGTGTTTCAGGTGTGTTCCTTGGGCTTCCACAGATTACAGGCCATGAGAGTCTATATTTCAATGTCTCATGGTGATGTTATGTGAGAGACATCAGTTGAATTCTCCTGACTACCACTGTGGGATTTCCCGCAGACAATATAAGGTAAGTCCATCATCTCATCTCAGTGAGCTGTAATGTTGTGTGTCTAACATATGTTAGGTGAGTACATATGACCATGCCGTAGGTTTGCCATGTTTTTCTTAGAAGAGTTGAGTGTATGTTAATCAGTTGTTTTTTCAAATACCGTATGAGTACATCTGTGTATCACTCAGGATTTCCATATCTGTCATATAAGAGTTGTGCGTTGATGTGAGGGAGCGGTCTGACATGCCCATTTCCATCATGTTATGCAAGCAGAGCCTAGTGTTTCCAGCCCAGAGAGCTCTGTGAACAGGTTCAGATGGCTGGGGAGACTCATTGAGGTCTACTTTGTTGTCGTGCTGCTCGCTGGGTGGCATGATTTGACACTCCTGGCCCCAGGATAAGGAAAGGGAGCATCAGAGACTAATGCTATATAGGCACACCTGGAAATATCTTGCCCATCACACCCCTTAGGCCCCGCACCTGTGCCAAAGCCAACGTAGGCCTCAACATAATATTTATTATACTATATGACCAATAGATGGCGGGAGGTTTTGACCAACAGGAAACAAAGAGTAAGTGCTCTTTGGTACCTGGCATGCCAAGGGGTCGTGGTGCTACACCTCATAAACCTCATGAATTTATGCAGTTTCTCTGCACCGGCCACTCTGAAGAAGAGATGGTGAGTACAAATTGTTCCTTGGCAGAGGGCATCTCTGCAGTTGGCCAAGGTAAGTAGTTCCCTGATTCCAGACTAGTGGGAGTCACGGTTAAGCCTTGATGCATAAGTGGTGAACTATAATGATTGTGCCGAAAAGAGAGGCACTAAGATAGTATTGGTTCCAAGGTCAGGTACTATGGGTGAGAGCACAGTGACAAACAAGGAAGGGGGAGAGGTTTTCGAGTTAACACTGATATCCATTGGATGGAGATTCCATTCCCCTCGGGGACTGAATGGGTGAATTAGGCTGCATATGAATATGAATATAAAGACGTATAGCTACGTGCAGCAAATGGTTTCAATGCACTGACCAAGGGTGGGTGCTCTGGTTTTTATTTTAGCCTCTGCATTAAAACATCACTCAACCCAAACACCACTGCCGCCAATCCTTATGAAACATGCATAGCCTGGATGTATTTAAAATAATGCACCGACTTAGCACCTCAACAAATTAAATACAAAGCATCAGGCCTTGATCTTAAATGGAAGAGAGAATGAGACAGTCATGTAGTGGTTGAATTGCACAAAAACCCTTCCGGCCGCCATCCAACCACACTGCATGATCCTAGGCAATTACCCCTCCCACAGTGCCGCTTCTTCCTTCTCCTCCTCCATCACCACATGAGAGCACCCCGAAACACATCAGCCTGGAGCGTGCACTGCACAAAAGCAAAAGGCCATATTGTTACTCCATTCGCAGCAATAGCCCAGGCTACACACAGTCGACAAAAGGCAGCTGTCCCCCTTGTTCACCAATAGCATCATCACCATGGCAGTGGTGGTGGGGGCATGAAGGTTTTGAAGCCCTGGACTAGAATCTGTCACTTCCAACAATTACCACCCAGTGCAAGAGTACAAACTAATACACTAAACTGAAATGTGTTGCAAACATCACATTATAAAGAAATGCAATGTTTTGAACCCTGGAGGGTCTCCATCATATATGTAGTGGAATTGATGAGCCAAGTAACAGCAGACCCCTCAAAAGCCATGAAGGCCAGTGCTGCTGTGGCAACCCTGCAGGAGACAGGGAGCATCTAAATGCAAAAGCCCAAATGGTTTTGAAGCATGCTTTAAACCATTTGTTTTGCATTGCTTATTTTTAAAGTCCCGAAGCGCTGCAGGCACGAAATGTGCCCTGCTCATCACCAGCAACAAAACTGGCCCCCAACATCAGTGACAATGGTTCCACCCTGCTAGGCCAGTGAGAAAACTCCTGGTGCACCAGTCCGGGCCTGGAGATTCTAGCATTCATTTCTATCATGTGACCTGGGGTTAGGTGTCCTTCATCCATTTCTGACCTGTAGTCCCTCTTTGTGTCTAGAACCTGTGCACTGAAGAGAAAAGGATCCGCCTCTTTCTGGGTTACCAATCACCTCATTCTTTTCTTTACTAAATTAGCAAGGGTTGCTGCAGGAGCGCTAAGCCATGCAGCACTAAGTGACTGGCAGTTTACCCAAACTATCAATTTCTGTCGTTTCATATTGATTGCAGAAATGTTTAACATGTATTGATGGGGTTTACTGCATAATTTATTCACCTTTTGTGTCTTCTTTTAACTAGTGTTAGCTGTATACATCTTATTGTTCCTTTTATGTTTTCACTTCTTCCCCTACTTCAGGACACAAGCAACCTTTAGTCTAAAAAAAGTAACACCCCTGTGTGAATGAATCACACACGCATACACCGCTGTGCGGGGTGATTATTGGTGTTCTTTGGAAGTGGCTGAGAGTAAATTCCTGCGCCAAACTGTAGCAAGCTAGACAAACTTCATCATGGAGGGTTTGTGTGAGGAAGGAGTTGCTTTAATCTTGCCACCTGTTGGGAATTTTAAAAATATAGGGTAAAATCACACATTTGCAGCAAAATTTTTCCATACATTTGTAAAACGTCACCGGTTTTGAAAGGATGCTTATGAAATGTCCTAAAAATGTTAGGGTGTGTCCAGCACGTCTGGTGCACATACCCCAATATATCATTGAGAAAATAGTGGCAGATTTATATATTTTTCCTTACAAAAAAAACTTTAAAAAGCCATTGGTCAAAGAAGTAGTTCAGAAAGTGCAGTTTCATAAATGCTATAATTTTTCATGGCATTTATTTATCCTTCTATGCATTTACTTAATCTTATTTCACCATTCTCCCACTTCCAAGTAGATTAGCAATCATATACAACGACTGTCAATCCCCTTGGGAGAAGCAAGGAAGAGAATAATAGAACTATAAAGTTGTTTTAATCTTCAGCAGTATGAAGCAGAGCTAGAATGGTTGTACAGGCTCGTACAACAGTTCTGTCATCCATGTTGTGGAGATATTTTGTTACATCTGTGGCTAGATTCATTTCAAGATCTTACCGAAAGTTGCATTGTTCAAGAATTGCTCTCACTGTGCTGCAGGCCTGCTTGTTCCTGGACCATCACGCACAATGAGCTCTGCACACTCACACCACCCATACTGGTGTGGAATTTTCTTGCTTATTGTATGGGTGTCCTATGAGATGCCCGGAGCAGCAGGCATGAAAGAAGGCAGCAACAGGGTCCTGGTATGATGTTGAACTTGGGCTTCTTCTTCAAACTCTAATGAATGCCATGACTTTCTGATTAGGGACGAGGACAAGTTTTATGACGAGGGCTCCCGGTTTTATGGTATTTTTTTTTTTAACATTTCCATCTGTATTAATCCATATTTCTTTTTTGCCCATTTTATTTGTATGTATCCATATTTATTTTATGTTTTGAGAATAAATGGAGTCGTAAAATGGAATATTAAACTGATAAACAAGCACTCATACTTGGATGCCTGTCACGTTTTAGCAAATAAAGCAGGCAAATATAACAAATCACAACTCCGACAGGTAAATATTAGCATTATATACAAATATATGTTAATATATGCCTGTATTTAAGTGAAACTCATCCTGTTTTTAAATCCTCATGGTGTCTACCTGCTTAGCAGTTGTTCTGGAATTCATAAAGGACAAGAAAGAAAGTCACTCACCAGAAGCAGAATTTTCTGTATTTTTCTGCTTTTAAAAATAGATACATACAGGAAACAGATTGTTTTCTGTCTGTATGTATCTGTAAAAAAACAGGAAAAACTGAAAACTGGAAGCCTTACTTATAACCAATCCTTCTCAAGCCTGTAGAATGATTATAGAACATCATTCAAGATCCCAATCGAAGAAGGAGTTTGGGTCTTTACTATTGATGTCAGTTTCTCTGTAATCGTATATATAATGGAGACAGTCATGAGCGGAAGATGCCTTGCAAAACATTTGTTCCCTTATATTTCGTAGTGTTCTTTGACCTCATGCTACATTTTTGCTCCAGTGTTTTGCTTTCAACAGATTGATCCTTATAGGGATTTCTTCGCCTGGATTTCTTGTTTGCTCTTTTTTCCATCCTGATAGTGGAATTTCTGTGCCTTCCTGATTTCTTAGATTCTAATCTCATCTTGAATCAACAGCCAGAATATTGCCAAGGAGATACTTGTCTACTTTCATGTATATCAGTCTGTGCCTAGTCGCACCACGGCTACTGGGAAGAGTCACCCTTTTCTTGATCTAAAAGGCAACTGAGCAGCCCTCTCAGCTCTCAGTCCTAGACAGATTTCAACACCCACATCTCTTCGGGTTTGGTAACTCTAAGAATCCTTCATTGGCCGAAACTCAAAAGCGAAAACAGTTCTACTCTGAGGATTCAGTTCTGCAGCAGATCTTAGTGTCCCAGTCTCTCTCTCTCTCTAAATATATATATATATACATGTATATGTATATGTATATATTATCTACTGGCGGTCGCCAGTAGATAGTTATAGTTACAACCTATTATCCATAGGAAATCCGCGACATTCTATTTGAAATAACTCTCTTGCCGGTTGACGTATCTTCGCAAAATTTTCAAACTTTGTGGCCCGCTCCGGTCCGCTCCTACCCTGAAAGTCTCGGGGATTTGTCAAGCGGGGGCCGAGAAAAGGGGGTCCCAAAACGCGTTTTCCCCATGCAATTTTCCATAGGAAACTTTAGACACGGCTACAGCCCGAACTGCTGAACGGAATTACACCAAATTTGGCAAAGAGGTAGTTCTTGGTTCAGAAAGAACCCTTTTGTTAAATGGTGTAAATCCGTTCAGTAGTTGCTGAGAAAATCAAAAGTAAAAAGATAGTGATATCTATGGCCGAGTAGGGTCCGCGTACCCTCCCGATCACGAGCTGCATGTTAATTGGCTGTCAGCTGGCTGTCAACATTCCGATTCAGGAAATGTTGGCAGCCATTTTGTCCCTCGGTAGAACCGAGGGACAGAAACTAAGTGCGCAAAGCGCACAAAGGGAGCAGGGTAGAAACACCCTGACCCCCTAGGTTTGCTCAGGGGTCCCACAAGGAGCCCCTGGGCAAAAAATAAAAACATTTTTTTAAAAATCGGCAGGATGCGCTCAGGGTGCGCGAATCCTGCCAGAAAATCGAGCGCGGTCTCCCGCGCTCGATTGCATTTGCCCCGGGTGGCCCAAGTCCCGGGGGCATGGTGGGGGGTTAATTTTATGTGTGGGGGCCTCAAGGGCCCCCAAGCCCCGGGACCGCCACCCCCCGGGGCTTTATATAAAAATGGTGCGGGAGGGCTCTTCTGCCCTCCCGCAGCCCCGGGACCGCCACCCCGGGGGCTTCTTTTTTTATGTTAAATAAGGTGTGGGGGCTCCAGCCCCCACACGCCCGGGACCACCACCTCCCGGGGCACTTACAAAATAAATGTGGGGGTCCATTACGGACCCCCATAGCCTCGGGGACCACCACCTCCCGGGGCTGTGCTGATGTGGGGAGGGGGCCGCGCGGCCCCCTCCTGGAGCCCTTGATGGCCCTGGGGACCGCCACCCCCAGGGCCGGCTCCTGCAGTGTCCCGGGGTGCCTACCCCGGGACACTGTAGTTTGCTATGGCAGGACGGGAGCCTCGCGGCTCCCGTCCTGTCATTGCAAACTTGCTTTGGATATTGGAAGAGAGAGCAGGGAAACCTGCTCTCTCTTCCAATATCCAAAGCCGACAGCTTTCCACATGGGGAGCAGCATGTTAGCTGCTCCCCATGTGTAAAGCAATGCCGGCTCCCAAGGGACGCGGGGAGCCGGCGGGACTGTGGGGGGATTGGGGACCCCCCACAGTCCCCAACGGAGAGGGCCAGCCCCGGGGATGGGGTCCCCGGGGCAAGTAGTGGCCCGGGAGGGAGGCCACGCGGCCCCCTCCCCAAAAAGAAAAAAAAAAAAAATGGAAAGGCCGGCCCCGGGATGGGGTCCCCGGGGCCTCAAATGGCCTGAGGAGGGGGCCACGCAGCCCCCTCCAAAGAAAAATAAAAGGCCATGCCCCGGGGATGGGGTCCCCGGGGCCAATACAGGCCCAGGGAAGGGGGCCACGCGGCCCCCTTCCCGTTTTTGTTTTTAATTTTAATTACAAAAAAGGGGTAAGGCCCTGGGGGATGGGGTCCCCAGGGCCCAAAAACATGAAAAAGGAAGGGGGCCACACAGCCCCCTTCAGAGGACAAAAAAACAAAAACAAAAAAACGATCGGGCCCGCAGGCCCCGCCCCTTCCTTCACCACTCTGCAAACGCGCCCCTGGCGCGTTTACAGAGGGGAACGAATTCCCCTTGAATACTGGGGGTCCCTGGGAGCCAACTAGCCCACCAGGAACCTCCAGTATGCGCCAGGGGCTGCCTTGCAGAGAGGTGTACAGAGGCCACGCCCCTTTACACCTCTCTGCAACGCAGCTCTGTGGCGCTTTGGAGGTATATGGTGGGCTAGTTGGACTCCGGGGACCCTCAGGATTCAAGGGACTTAATCCCCCAACTTAAAACGCGCCACGGGCGTGTTTGCACAGTGGTGAAGGGAGGGGCGGGGCTTTAGGTGACATGTGTGCAAACAGGCCCCGTGGCGCGTTTTAAGATGGGGAATTAAATCCCTTCAATCCTGAGGGTCTCTGGGGCCAACTAGCCCACCAGGTACGTCCAGTGAGCGCCACGGAGCTGCGTTGCAGAGTGTTGTAAAAGGGGTGTGGCCTCTCTACACGTCTCTGCAATGCAGCCCCTGGCGCATACTGGAGGTTCCTGGTGGGCTAGTTGGCCCGTAGGGACCCTCATGATTCAAGGGGACTTAATCCCCTACTTAAAACGCGCCACGGGCGCGTTTGCACAGATGTCACCTCAGGCCCCGCCCCTCCCTTCACCATTGTGCAAATATTCCTCTAAAATCAGCCGAAATACGAATTCTGATTTACTCACCTGTTATCAGGAGAGACCTCAGTGCTGCATCTTTCAGCCCAGTACTACTCCTGAAAAGTAATTTTAACCGTACTTACCAGTAACTTGAATTTCCTTCCATAGGCTAACATTGACTGGTTTCACTTGGAAATTCTTCTAAGTGTGGAGTTTTGGAACTTTAAAATATTCCTCTAAAATCAGCCGAAATACGAATTCCGATTTACTCACCTGTTATCAGGAGAGACCTCAGTGCTGTATCTTTCAGCCCAGTACTGGTCCTGAAAAGTAATTTTAACCGTACTTACCAGTAACTTGAATTTCCTTCCATAGGCTAACATTGACTGGTTTCACTTGGAAATTCTTCTAAGTGTGGAGTTTTGGAACTTTAAAATATTCCTCTAAAATCAGCCAAAATACGAATTCCGATTTACTCACCTGTTATCAGGAGAGACCTCAGTGCTGCATCTTTCAGCCCAGTACTGATCCTCAAAAGTAATTTTAACCGTACTTACCAGTAACTTGAATTTCCTTCCATAGTATATAATTGCCTGCTTTTTGCTGAAAAAGTTTCTAAGTGTTGATTTTTGAAACATACAAATATTCCTCTAAAATCAGCCGAAATACGAATTCCGATTTACTCACCTGTTATAAGGAGAGACCTCAGTGCTGTATCTTTCAGCCCAGTACTGGTCCTGAAAAGTAATTTTAACCGTACTTACCAGTAACTTGAATTTCCTTCCATAGGCTAACATTGACTGGTTTCACTTGGAAATTCTTCTAAGTGTGGAGTTTTGGAACTTTAAAATATTCCTCTAAAATCAGCCGAAATACGAATTCCGATTTACTCACCTGTTATCAGGAGAGACCTCAGTGCTGCATCTTTCAGCCCAGTACTGATCCTCAAAAGTAATTTTAACCGTACTTACCAGTAACTTGAATTTCCTTCCATAGGATATCATTGCCTGCTTTTTGCTGAAAAAGTTTCTAAGTGTTGATTTTTGAAACATACAAATATTCCTCTAAAATCAGCCGAAATACGAATTTCGATTTACTCACCTGTTATCAGGAGAGACCTCAGTGCTGCATCTTTCAGCCCAGTACTGGTCCTGAAAAGTAATTTTAACCGTACTTACCAGTAACTTATATTTTCTTCCATAGGAATCCA
The DNA here is from genome assembly GCA_963921515.1 of Calotriton arnoldi. Taxonomy (NCBI): domain Eukaryota; kingdom Metazoa; phylum Chordata; class Amphibia; order Caudata; family Salamandridae; genus Calotriton; species Calotriton arnoldi. The sequence continues at coordinate 376,537 of CAWUFW010006150.1, forward strand.
TTGTCTGGTTTTCAGCAGAAAAGTTTCAAAGTGTCGATTTTCACAAACTACAAATATTCCTTAAAAATCGCCTGTATGACTTAAACGCATTCTTTCAACTGTTTACAGGAGATGCACCAGTGCTGGATCCAGGATCCAACACTGAGTAAGAAAAAGTAACGATAACAGTTTTTACCTGCTAAGTGAATTTCCTTCCATAGGATAACATTGGTGATTCTATGAGAAAAAGTTTCTAAGTGTCAACTTTTAAAATACAATAATATTCCTTAAAAATCACGACTGTAACCAAAACGCTTTTACTCAACTGTTTACAGGAGATGTACCAGGACTGAATCTAGGATCCAGTCCTGTGGTTAGAAAAAGTAATCCATAAAGTAACTAATTGCATTTAACTAGAAATTCACATTGAGCTGAATGTTGCATTGTGTTTGAAAATGTGGTGCCCATTGCAACAACTGTAACTACTGTACTTAAAAGTCTATTGCCTATGTGCAAAGTATTTAAACTAAAGTAATTCATTCTGAGAAAGTATTTTTTGTAATGTAATGTATAATGTAATTACAATGTAATTTAAAAAATAAAATATGTAAAAAAATTCTAAAAATGTAATAAATCAGTATGAAAAAAATTAATATAACAATTAATACATTTAAAAATTGTCATTTACAAAACCTTTGAAATTCACTGAAAAAACCGTAGGTTTCAGACATGTTATAGTTAGGAATTAGCATTTAAAAAACCTTTGAAATTCACTGAAAAAACCATAGGTTTCAGATATGTTATAGTTACAAATTAGCATTTAAAAAACCTTTGAAATTCACTGAAAAAACCATAGGTTTTAGGGACAGTTATAGTTAGTTGGACATTTCACTCGTACAAAACCCGTGAAATTCCCCGTTATAGTTAGTTCAGCTAACTATAACTCGCGCCCGCAATGCACTGCTGATGACGTCACATATTACATCACTCATGACATGGTCAGTGACATCACTGATGACATCACTGATGACATCTCAAATGACATCACTGATGACATCATCCACGTGATAATCTCATGCACCTCCTCACACCCTAATATAACCTTTGATACACCCACTCTAAATTACAGACTGCCATTCGCAAAACCATAGACACTCCAACACCAATAACTACATACCCACTCACTGATTCTTAGGTCTACGCACACATCCACTCACTCACCCGTACAGTCACTCATACTTACGGTCACTCAGTACAGGACTATCATATGCACTCATACTACTATATAGACACTCAAACACCGCCACTCATCCATAGAGGTACTCACACACCTAGTCAGTCATGCAAATAATTAAACACACTACCATTTACTCACCTATACAGTTATACACACACCAGCTCACTTAATCATACAAATACTAGCACATTGTTACGCTCTTATACAATCACTGATACAAGCACACACTCATCCATACAGCCACTATCACAATCACTCACTCTCGCTTATAGCTATTTATATACTCCAACACACATATATACTGGCTTTCACATATGTAGTTACTCACACATGTACCACTGGGACATACATTCACTTACTAACACACTCTTACACACACTTACCCACCCATACAGTCTATCACAGATGCACTCTTGAAACCATCCACCCAGTGAATCACCCACTCACACATCTATGCACAGAGTCGCACACACCCCACCCACACAAACACTCAGGCACCCATACAGATACTCAGACAACCAATCAATAACTCATATAGACACTCATGTAGCTATTCACAAACCCATGCAGCCACTTACACAGCAACAGACAGACGGATACAGACATTCACCCAGTTTAGTCACTAACCCATGCATTCAGTAAGATACGTTAAATCACTCACTTATAGAGTCAGTCACGCACCTACTAAATCATCCATACAGACACTTACACACCCACTCATTCTTCAATACGTCTTTTCCTATATATATTAAAAATATTTCAACTTTACAGAAACACACAGTCACTGGATGATGTCATCAGTGATGTCATTTGAGATGTCATCAGTGATGTCATCAGTGATGTCACTGACCATGTCATGAGTGATGTAATATGTGACGTCATCAGCAGTGCATTGCGGGGCGCGAGTTATAGTTAGCTGAACTAATTATAACGGGGAATTTCACGGGTTTTGTACGAGTGAAATGTCCAACTAACTATAACTGTCCCTAAAACCTATGGTTTTTTCAGTGAATTTCAAAGGTTTTTTAAATGCTAATTTGTAACTATAACATATCTGAAACCTATGGTTTTTCAGTGAATATATATATATATATATATATATATATATATATATATATATATATATATATATATCCAGCTCCAAATCTCTAAACCACAAGGAAAAGAGAGACCGCACTCTGTCAAGGGTGAACTCGGTTACTTTATTCAGCCGAGCTAACAAACAGGACGCGTTTCGGCTTCGCGCCTTCTTCGACTGTTACAACGAGCCAGATGTTATCATCATACTTGTAATCTTAAAGTGCATTTACTTCCGGTGCAACTTAGCTTTTTAAAAACAAATAACGGACTGTTTCAATCACAGTTTCACGGGCGCCATCTTATAATGTGGAAAACAAATCACATCAGAATTCATTCTATTTACACTATTAGCACTATTGTACATGGAATTGATCGTGATTATTCTGACAAATTAAATCACCTCTAAATGAGTCTTAAGTTCAAGTTTTGGCAGAATCAAGGTTAAAAATGACAAAAATACATTGTTTATATGAAAACAACAAAATAATTCATTTGAGATGCAGTGCAAATTCTACCTTTAGATTATTCTCTGAATCAATACACAATGAATATTCTTCTGTACTTAATATTATTGCACTATCTAATCATGCTTCTCTGTGAGCCTCTGATTTTAACAACTGATCAATTCTGTGACAATAAATTTCGTCTTATCCAACGATGGCACATAATTAAACTTTACATGTTTTATACCATGAGTCCAAAATTGAGCCCTGTATGGGCATAGTTCGTGATAGCAACCAAATTAATTTATTCATAAGTCTTTATAAGAGTATCACCATTCATTTACTATGAACAAAAATAGTACAAAGAAAGCAGAAAACAGGAAGAGACAGGAACGATGGAAGGAAGAGTTCACGATTCATAGAGACTAGCATTTACAAGGCAATCTACCATGATAATTTCAACTCAATTCTGTCAATACAATTTACAGCTCTTAGAGATGTATTGCTAGTTCTTCTTTTGTATTCAGGCCTGCTGGGACCTTAGTTTGTAAATCAATTATAAACCTTGATTCCAGCCTTTGTAGTTTGAGTTCTCTGTTACCTCCCCGTTCATTGGGGGGAACATGGTCCAAACAAAATAATCTCAAAAGATTTCTGTTGCTACTATGAAATTTAGCAAAATGTCTAGCTACAGGATACGTGAAGTCCTTTCTCTCAATCGCCCTTGCATGTTCTAATATCCTGCGTTTGGTTGGATGAATAGTACTCCCCACATATTTTAAATTGCAGGGACATACTAAGCAATAGCACAGTAGGGTGTAATGCATGTGAGAAATTTGTTCATGGCTCTAGGTTGTGGCATTCCGGGTACAGTATAGGTCAGAGTTTTAGGGCTGCTCTTGCAAGCCTTGCATTTGGAGCAGGGAAAAAATCAATTCAAAGGACTGATTCTTGGATTGAATGGAGTTGATTCAAAGTGACTCTGAACTAATTTGTCCTTAAGGGACCGACAGCGTCTATATGTTATTTGAGGGTACTCAGGTAAATTCTTCCCAATTACCAAATCAGATTTCAAAATGTGCCAATTACGAGAGAAGATCTTTCTAATTGTTGCTGACTCATTGGAGAATGTAGTAATAAATCTGAATGTCTCCACCCCCTGTATGTTAGGCTTTATTTTTTCTTTCAGCAAACATTGTCTGGGGATCTTCTCCACTCTCGACAAGGTTTTTTGTAGTAAATTGGGTGAATATCCTCGTACTTTGAACCTCTCTATCGTATCTAAGGCAGCATGTTGGAAGTCACTATTTCTTGTGCAATTTCTTTTTAATCGGACTAGTTCCCCATAGGGGATACTGTCTTTTAAAGACTTTGGGTGACTGCTGTGTGCTTCAAGGATTGAGTTCCCTGCCGTCTTTTTTCTGAACAGGGAAGTACAAATTTGCCCATCATTTATGAAGACCTTAAGATCTAGGAATGCCACTTCTGTCGCGCTAATGTGTCCACTGAAATGTAGATTTACTTCATTATTGTTCAATTCTTGAATGTATTTTTCTGCCTCATCACGTGAACCCTTCCATAGGATAAATAAGCCGTCAATATATCTATACCATCCTATGATGGATGACACCCATTGATTGTTATTTTCGGCCCAGGCCACCTGCTTCTCCCACCAGCCCACAAATAGATTTGCGTAGCTGGGGGCGAAGCAGGTGCCCATTGCCGTGCCCTTGATCTGTCTATAATATTGTTTCTGAAACAAGAAAATGTTATTTGTCAGACAGAACAATAAAAATTCAATAAGCATTTCATTATGTTCGGCAAATTTTAGGGATCTCCCTTTCAGAAATTACCGGATAGCTCTGATGCCATTATCATGATTAATGCAGGTGTATAAACTTGTTACATCAAGTACCATCATGAGCATAAGGGATTCCCATGTTATACCAGAAATAGTTCTTATGAAATCCTTCGTATCTCGAATGTAAGATGGTAATGTTTTCACAAAGTCTGCTAGAAAATAATCAATATATTGTGCCATTGATTGAGTCAGGCTTCCCTTTGAGGATATAATTGGGCGGCCTGGAGGTGTATTCGCATCCTTGTGGATCTTGAGAAGGTGTTAAAATGTGGCTGTTACTGGATATGGACAGGAGAGAAATTTTGATTCATCTGCATCAATCATTCCTTTATCAGTCCACTTCTGGATCATTTCATGATACGCTTTAATGCTCTCAATGTATTCTTCTTTGGAAATTTTGGCATAACATGTATTGTCCGATAGTTGTGGCAATGCTTCTTTGCTATAATATTCTTGTGTCATAAGTACTATGTTCCCACCTTTATCAGACGGTCTACACACAATGTTAAGATCATTCTGAATGTGTTCCGGAGCTTGTTTTTGTTTGGGTGTAAAATTTGCATGTGTTTGATTCTTTCTATTATCTTGTTTATTTCTTAGTTGTGCCAAATCATTTTTAACAGTTTCCTCAAATACATCAATTGTATCGAAGGGAGTCATAGGCATAAAAGTAGATTTAGCTTTGAAATTTGTTTTCACTGTTTTTTGATCAATCCCAAAACTTTCAATATTGGATACCTGCTCCATGCCTTCATTTATGCCATTGCCCTCATCTTGACTTCCCAACAATTGCAATGTCAATAGATCATCTCCAGTTAAGACATCTGTTGATGTAGAGGAACTTGTGTGGTTGTAAGCCTCATCTCTTGACTCAATAGATTTTTGATCTTAAAGAACTTGCGAAGTTTCAACTTCCTCGCAAAGAGATATAAGTCAATGCGTGTTTGTGTATATTCAGAGTCTTTAGTTGGACAAAAGGTCAGTCCTTTCTTTAGAACTGTTTCCTCATCTTTAGTTAATTTCTTTGATGTTAGATTTATGATCGTCAGATCTTTAGCAGAGACTACTTCCTTGACCCTCTCTTGCTGTGTGTTTGTCCTGCCATGCCTGGATGCGTGCTTGTTAAAGCCCCCCCCTTCGCGTTTTTCTTGATTTTTTGGGCGTCCTTGTTCAGGGGGCTTGCCTCTTCCACCACGTTGCCAAGTTTGCCTCATGAGCTGGAATTCCTCATGAAAAAGGTTTCTCGCTGGTGCAGCAGCTTGAGGGTCTGTGCCATCTTCACCAGATTGTTCATTGTCAGTGGTTACATATAACTCTGAGGTTTCCTTTTGTTCGACGGTTCTTCTGTTAATATTGCTTCTTAGAGCTCGTCGCGGTGCGTCAAATTTACGAGCAAATGTTAGAATTCTACCTTGCTCATAATCATGAGCATCTCTATTAAATTTGGAGTGTTTCCTCTGTTTAATTTTTTCTTCATAGGCCGTGAGACGTTTTCTCATTGCTTCTCTCAGTTCATCTTTCGCTTGTGTGTCTTGGTCTTGTGAGATTAAGGCTTCCAACTCTTCAATCTCCTTTAGACATTTTTCACGATCACTCCATGCAAACTTGATTAGTATTTTCAGCATACCTACAGAGACATCCGTGGTGTATGCTGCCCATTCATCCAATAATTTAGGATCCGGGTTTTTGTATGCCGGGATGGTATAAATGCGCAGACCGCGCGGAATCCTTTGTACTTCAATGTAATTTTGTAAGGAGGTAGCCTCCCACCATTTTCGAATCTCTCGTTCAAAGAGACGTTCCAGTTTCCCAAATTGTGATTTCAATGTTCCTTGTGCATGAGATACATGATCCCGGTCTGTGCCTTGTTGAATCGGGCCGCGTCTGAATATTCCGGCTGCCGCCTCACGTCATGACTCGTCAGAAAACATGCTGATGATTTAGCAATGCACCCGACTCCAAGAAAGTAATTAAAGAAACAAACACCCTTGGCGCGTTCCAGCCGTAAGCACTGGGAGGATCCCCAAAATCGGCAAATCCAGCAAGAAATTATTTGAATAGAAAGAAACAATAGGGGACTTGTGTGTCCTCCGACTCACCCGTCCGCGTTGTTCTCTTCGATTACTGAAATAATTCATACGGCGGTGCTCTGCGCAGCTTCGACTTTCCGACTTTTGCTCCAATCCACCAAACGTCGCGGTGAGCACTCTGGAACGGGTGCTGGTCTTGAAACGTGGCGGTGGGACCACGTAATTAAATCCAGCTCCAAATCTCTAAACCACAAGGAAAAGAGAGACCGCACTCTGTCAAGGGTGAACTCGGTTACTTTATTCAGCCGAGCTAACAAACAGGACGCGTTTCGGCTTCGCGCCTTCTTCTACTGTTACAACGAGCCAGATGTTATCATCATACTTGTAATCTTAAAGTGCATTTACTTCCGGTGCAACTTAGCTTATTAAAAACAAATAACGGACTGTTTCAATCACAGTTTCACGGGTGCCATCTTATAATGTGGAAAACAAATCACATCAGAATTCATTCTATTTACATTATTAGCATTGTTGTACATGGAATTGATCGTGATTATTCTGACAAATTAAATCACCTCTAAATGAGTCTTCAGTTTAAGTTTTGGCAGAATCAAGGTTAAAAATGACAAAAATACATTGTTTATATGAAAACAACAAAATAATTCATTTGAGATGCAGTGCAAATTCTACCTTTAGATTATTCTCTGAATCAATACACAATGAATATTCTTCTGTACTTAATATTATTGCACTATCTAATCATGCTTCTCTGTGAGCCTCTGATTTTAACAACCGATCAATTCTGTGACAATAAATTTCGTCTTATCTAACGATGGCACATAATTAAACTTTACATGTTTTATACCATGAGTCCATACATGTATATGTGTATATATATATATGTATATATATATGTATATATATATATATATATATATATATATATATCACTTTTCCTCGTGATACATCCTGCTGCTAGCGGAACAAAGACGAGTGCAGACCTCCAATGGTGCAAGTATTTTTTATTATTTTCAGTCTTCTGCCATAACGCGTTTCGGCCGTGCAAGCGGCCTTGATCACATGACGGAGCCCAGCAAGACATCCCGCAATTTAAAGTGCCAGTGCTTAATTCATTCATGAAAATAGACAAAATACACGGATCGCTCCAAAAGTACCCGCTTAAATGCTTTCAATTCATGTTAAATGACATTTCTGACATCTATTACACTTTTAACATATGGTATGTTCACGGTTATAAAAATATAAATATTATTTGAAAACATATAGTCCAATGCTGTCAAACATCAAAATAACGGCTTGAATGCCTATTGACCCGTATTGTAAATTTCATGAATTAATATGCTACGTGAAAACTACACAAACTTAAAGTGCCCCCTTGACGTGGAAATGAACATATAACAACAAATCTTCTCGATACAAATAAAGAAAGGTGAATAATATATATATATAACAGATCCCAAATACCTCTGCTCGGTATGCCACATAGTATTCATCTGTTAGTATTGAGAGTAAGGCTCACATTAGGCCTTTACTGAATGAGACCGATCCACTGCTGTGCATCATTCTTTCATAGCATTAATGCCTTTTATACACTTCAGTAGATCATTTAAGATCTGTATCAACTTATTTCAATGAATAAATAAAGTGACATTGTGCAACAGTACTTCGGAATAAAGTGACTTATGCCATTAAGGTGCAACTACAGAGAAATCAGGAATTCAAGTTTTTACAGGTGTGCAAACAATCACAGTGCATTATTAAATCCATTTGGCCAAGATAGTATCTCAAAATTGATCAATCAGATTTCTTGGAAGTTACTAAAAAGTGACCTAAGAGACAGTATTGGTGGAAAATACCATAAAAACCCTGTTTAAAATGACCGGAAATAAGACACAATGATAAAATTATCCTATGTCTAAAACCACTCCTTAAAAACAAGGCTAGTTCTAAAACAATGGATAGTTCAATTATTGTCTCCTAACCAGGGAAGAGAGGGAAACTATGTATGAGCCCCTCTTTAAAAATTACATAAAAACAATTTCATTGCTTTAAATTCATCTTCATAGAGGTTGACGGATCTGCGATTATATGCTAAGAAGACCAAAATATTAATCATAGAAAAGTGTGAAGATCTTCTGTAATATTGAGCCCGCCCGGAGACTTGGAGTCGAACTCCAATATATAGCTAGTCTCCAAGCGTCTCAATTTTGCTTCTCTATTACCCCCTCTTTTTGTAATGGGGATGGCTTCAATGGCAAAATAACGCAGATATTGAGGGTTGCTATCATGTACAGATTGAAAATGCCTCGCAACAGGGTAATTCTGATCCTTGATGATTATTGCCCTAATGTGTTGCAGAATGCGTTTATGGACTGCCAATTTGGTACTACCTATATATTTCAAATGACAGTCACATTCCAAGACATAAACACAGTATTCTGTCTTACATGTTAGATGTTGCTTAATTTCCCTGACTGTTTCAGAAAAGGCAGTTGTATAAGTTTTCGCATTGATTCCAAATTGGCAGGCCTTACAAGATAGACATTTAAAAAAACCTTTCCTTATTGTCAACCACATATCTTTGCAGCAACTCTCCTGACTGTTTTTGACTAACATGTTCCCCATACTCATTGATTTTCTAAAGGAGATCGAGGGATTGGAGGGCATCTGGTCACCTATCACAGGATCATCCTGGATAAAGTGCCAATTATGTCTTATGATGCTCCTCAGTTGTTTCTCCTGTTTAGAGTAGGTTAAAATAAGCCTTACAGGTTGTATACTCTGTTCTACAGCCATCTGGGATGATTTAGAATTATAGACGAGGAGATCCCCCCTGGCCCTCGCTTGAGATTTTCTCATAGCGGCATCCACTATTTCAGTGCTGTAGCCCCTGGCTAGAAATCTGGCACGACTTTCCATTTGCTTCATTCTCGCATCCTCTGGATTGCTACAGATGCGACAGATGCGGAGCATCTCCCCGTAGGGACTGCTCTTGATTAAATGTGAAGGATGTGCACTCGACGCATGTAAAAGTGTATTACCTGCCGTCGGTTTTCTAAAAAGGGTAGTGGTTAAGACATTATTTTCTGCTAAAATTTGAACATCTAAAAAGGTCACTGAGTGCCTGCTGATGGTAAAAGTGAATTTAAGATTAAAATCATTCTGATTGATTTCATCTATGAATTTTATGGCACTTTCTTCACTTCCTCGCCACACAATAAAAGATCGTCAATAAAACGCATCCAAGAGACAATGTTAGTGGTGTATACTTGTTCATACTTTCGCATGAGGACCAGTTCCTCCCACCAGCCCATAAACAAACAGGCATAGCTGGGGGAGAAACTGGCCCCCATTGCTACACCCTGAATTTGTTGGTAAAACTGGCCATTAAAAAGGAATATATTGTTTTCCAAGCTAAAAAGCAACATATCTAACAACATGCATGTGTGTTGTGCATACATCATAGGTCTTGTGCTAAGGAAATGCTCCACAGCTCTCAGGCCATCCTGGTTTCTGATGCAGGTATAAAGAGAACATACATCCAGTGTTACAAACAATAAATCAGAGTCCCATGGCACATCTTTGATTTTGTTTAAAAAGTCACTTGTATCCTGGATATATGATTTTAACTGTTTCATATGTACCTGCAGAAAATGATCAATGTACCTGGAGAGATTTTCCAGTGGCCCTTCACACGCTGCAATGATCGGCCTGCCTGGCGGCTTCTCCATGCTTTTGTGGACTTTTGGTATAAAATAAATATATGGCACCAACGGGTGTTCTTTTTTAATAAATTTATATTCATCCCAACTCAAAAGTCCTAAACTCTTCCAGGCCAACAGATTCTTAAACAAGGAGTCCTGAGTGCTCTTGTACTTGAGTGGAGTACTTTTTCTATAGCATTGAGGGTCATTTAATTGACTGTATGCTTCCTTCAGATAGTCTTTCATAGGCCAAAGGACGATATTTCCGCCTTTATCAGAGGTTCGTATCACCACATCTTCCTTCTGTAGTTTTAAAATCAGTTGATTGTATTTTCTTTCTCTATTGGTGTATGTTTTTTTCGATCTGTTGGTGGCGTAGGTTAATTTCTTGATCTGACTTACAACATGGTCATTGAAGGCATCGAGTCCATCGCGTGCTGCCATGGGGACAAACTTTGATTTCATTTTAAATGGTGTTTCTGGTCTGGCCTGTCCACACAAAGAAGGAATATCTTGGCTGTTCGATTGCTCCCCACTTTCCAGTTGGCACAAATCCCGGTATAAATCAATGTCCGAGACCAATAGCCCCGGAGAGTCCTTGTTCGGTGGAGTTTTGGTTGTTGTAGCCATTAAATCAGGTGACGACCTTTGTAAATGAAATTTTTTGAGTTTTAATTTTCGTATAAACTGATAAACATCAGCTCTTGTTCTGGGGTACTGGAAGTTTGACTCCGGGCAGAAGGATAATCCCAGGGAGAGTAGCTGGGTTTCCGCTACTGACAGATTAATGTTGGCAAGGTTCACGATTGTATTCGCCTCCTGTTTTTCAAATTCTCCATCAGAGCTTTGCTGTTCTCCGTTTGAATTAGCTATATATATATATATATATAGTATCTAGGTTGGTTAATAATGGAGTTGCTCAAGTTAAAACTGATGTTACACATAAAAGGGTAGAGGGGGGTCCAAGGGAAAGTTTTAAGACCAGCAAGAATTACATCCCCAATTAAATACATAGAAATAACATAGACATTCTTGGGTCTGTGGTAACAAGGCAAGACAACAGAGTCACTCAACAAATCACACAGGAAAAACCTGTGGGATAATCCCTTTTAGGACGTGATCCCTCACCCACCAAAGGTGGCATGCTTCATCATCTGGGATTCTCCTCCTGGCGGGAAACCCTAGTCCCACCAAGGGCTACAACTCCCTCTCTGAGAGGGAGGAGCTCAGGGATGTTTTACACCTATTCTATTTAGGATATTCTAAATCCAACAGATGAGAGTAACAAAGACTGGTTTGGGTGAGGGTGCAGCGCAACAGAAAAATTAACTTGGTGGACGCTGATTTAAAACTAACTAACAAGAATCAAAAATCTTTCTTTTATTCACTTGTTCTCGCTTCCAGGATTAAAAACAGCGCACCTGCAGTATGGATTTAAAACTGCATGTGTCAGACGAAAAAACAGGTCTACATGTTTCAGCCAGGGAGACCCAAAAAGGTGTCACGGCTTTCGTCAGGACCTAAGAGGGTGCTGCTGCACAACAGAAATGTGAATAGTGTACAAAAACAATTGATAAAATACAAAACCAGTATTCCTGCTGTTTTTCGATTCTAGGTATACTGATCGTACCTGTTAGAGAAAGATACAAAAACATGAACACCTAATGGGTGAGTGGCTCTGAACATATTTGCACATTTTATTTATTTATTTGAGGTTTTATAGAGCGCGAACGTGACCCATTAGGGTATCAGAGCGCTTTACAGGGATAAACACGTTTCATACAGATTAGGCATAGGCAAAATACAAGGAATGGGGGTTAGGGAATTGAACACAGTAGGACAAGAGCAGAGATATATACAATAATCAGTGCAGTACCAAAATCAGCGAGCGACATGTCAGCGATAAAAAGGGAAAACCAACAATTGTATACAAAGGGACAAATGATAACAAAAGGCAGAGAGAACCGGCAGAACATTTGAAGGAGTGAGAATTGGTACACAGAGAGGGCCGAGCAGTACAGGAGATTATGCACAGAAACAAAAAGCCATGATAAAAGGCGGTATGCGCGACAAAAGAGAGTTATTGGAGGAATTTGCTCATTAGGAAAGTTTTAGCTTCCTTTTTGAAGATTGACAGAGAAGGTATTCTTCTGATGGAGGATGGTAGCGAGTTCCAGATTCTTGTTGCAGCCCCAGAGAACGCTCGGTTATATGTTTTTCCCTTGCGGAAGCGGGGTGGCTGGAGCACAAGGTCTCTGGCGGACCGGGAGTTTCTGAATTTCCCAGATACCACAATTTTCTGGGTGAGGTATGCCGGGGAGTTCGTGTACAGGGCTTTGTGTGTGATGCAGGCCAGCTTGAGCTGGATTCTGGCTTCAAGAGGAAGCCAGTTCAAGGCCTTCAGATGTGGTGAAATGTGGTCAAATTTTTTTGAGCCGGATAAAAGTCTAGCAGCTGCGTTGAGGCAAGCTTTTAGAGGGGCCGTGGAAGTCTTTGGCAGGCCAGATAGGGTAGAGCAGCCGTATTCAATTCTGGAGATAACTAACGCCTGAACTGCGGTTTTTAGGTCGGCAGTTTCAAGGAAGGCTTTTAGTTTTCTGAAGTAGCTCAGATGGAACCTGGCCGTTTTGGCCATCGAGTTGATGTGTTCACGCATATTCAGGTTGCTGTCCAAGGTTATACCGAGAGATTTGGCAGTATCCACTATGGTCGGTGTGCAGTTGAGTTCTGTGATCGAGTTAATCCATTCCAGGGTGTCTTTGGAGTTATTAGGGGGGGAGATGAGCAGGAACTCCGTTTTTTGGGCATTCAGTTTGAGCTGGTTGTTGGCGAGCCATTGAACAGTTCGTTTCAGGGCGTCATTTAGATGGGTAATCTCCTCAAGAGAAGAGATTTTGATGTATATCTGAGTATCATCAGCGTACATGTGAAAGGAGATGTTGGCCGTGCGAAGAATTTCAGCTAATGGTTCAAGGTAGAGATTGAAGAGGGTAGGGGACAGAGCAGAGCCTTGAGGGACACCGATTGATATCGGGGAAGGAGCAGATAGGTTGCTGATGACTAAGAATCTCTGGGTGCGGTTCTGGAGGAAGGAACCAAACCATTTGATGACGGTACCTCCTAGACCCATCCTGTGTTCGAAGCGTTCGAGAAGTTTCTCGTGGTTGACTGTGTCGAATGCCGAAGAAAGATCCAGAAGGATCAAGAGACAGGTTTTGCCTTGGTCAGGGGCTTGGAGAGCATCATCAACAATGTGAAGAATAGTAGTTTCAGTGCTGTGCCCAGGCCTGAACCCAGATTGGAAATCGTCAAGCAATTTGAAATTAGCAATATGTTGGTTTAGTTGTGGCTGCACACATTTCTCCAGCACTTTTGCAAGAAGAGGAATATTAGAAATTGGTCTGAAGCTGTCTGGAATTGCTGGATTCAGAGTGGGTTTTTTTAGGATGGGGATGACTTTCCCGGTTTTTAGGGAGTCAGGTATGGACCCTTGGAGAAGGGAAGCGTTGATAATTGTAGTCCAAATAGGAGCGATGAGTAGGGTGGTCGCTGCCAAGCAGATGGCGGGGAGAGGGTCGTTGAAGTGGGTATTTAGTTTTAAGGAGGATAGAATTTTCGAGATGGAATGGACATCATACAGTTCGAAGTTGGACCAGTAAGCTTTGTTTTTGGGTGTTGCCTGGGGGGGGAGGAGAGGAGAGATGAGTCCCGGTAAGAGGAGGAGGGAAGTTTGAGGTGGCATTAAGTTCGTTCCCTAGCGAATTAATTTTGGTTGTAAAGAAGGAGGAGAACTCATTACAGGTTATTAGGGATTTTGTAGTTTCTTTGGATGACTTCCCTAGTTTGTTTGCTTGAAGTTTGACTATTTCGAAGAGTTTGCGGGGTCTGTTCTTGGTGTTATCCAGTTCTGATCTGAAAAACTCTTTTTTTGATATGAGGATGTTCTTGTTGTAGGTATTTCTGGCCTGACGGAGAAGTTTAAGTAGGGAGGCTGAGGGGTGCTGTCTCCAGTTTTTTTCTTTGAGTCGGAGAGCTCTCCTTTCGCTATTGAGGAGTCCGCTGAACCAGGGGTTTTTGACTTTGATTTGGGACCTTTTGAGCTTTAACGAGGCCAGATCATCCAATATGTTGGACATAGTCGAGTTGTAGTGCTCTGTGGGGTCATTGACCTTAGATAGAGTAGGGGGGGGTGTAGGTCGTTCTCGCAGCGAGCATAATATGGTGGAAACTGTATGGGATACTCTTATCACTACATTTTCAAAGCGACTTGCATGTAAAATCAGTGTAAATTTCGCTTATTCGTAGTGTACGGATAAGAAACCTCACCTCTACCTGGTGACGGATATGTGACGTTACAACGCATGCCATTACATCGCATGCCATTGCAACGCCAAACTTTACCCCGACTTTCTGTCGGGGGAGTGATGGAAGTTGGAATAGATTAATTTTCTGTTCCAATTCCAGTGTGTGCAATAGTAGGGAAGGTGTTGGAGTTAAATCCAACACCTTCTACCCACTGCTGCACACCTTTTTCGTTGCAACAGCATGCGATGTAACTGCATGCGTTGTAACGGTTGCGTTGTAAAGGCTGGTTCCCCCTGGCGACAGCTCAGGGAAGGGGGGCACCGCTCTGAAAAGAAGGTGAATGTGAATGTGTCAAAAGCATAACATACGATTGAATTGACACTATTCCCTAAAGTTACTTAGAGGATCAAGCAGATCACTGAGAAAACCAGTGTATAAAGAACCATGTAAAATCTAGGGTGTTTATGGACAGCTACTACCTTTGTTGTCGCATTGTGGTAACCATCTAATGATGGTGACCAAAGAAAGACTGCGCACTGATAGCGGAGCAGTCAACCCATCTGCATCATGGGTGTTTGTAGGCAGCTACTACCTTTGTTGCTGCATTATGGTAACCCTATGGTGATGATGACACAAGATCGACTGCGCAGTAATAATGGAGAAGTCAGCCTACCTGTGTCAACTCAACCCATAGTGGGACAACAAGTGTGTTGCCTTCTATTGCCTACCGAGTATAATTTGGGAAATCTTTAATTTGAGAAACCTGTCTTCTTGTGCTAATCTGGTAATGCCGCCAGGGGGGCATTACAATGTGGAAGCACTAAGATAAGCTAATGCGCTATCTGTAGACACTAACTGGCACGAATCACCCGCTCACAATATCCTCTTGAGCCAACAGTGCCCCGTGCAATCCCTGTGCTCAGTGTTGCCCAGACTCGCTATAAAGATATGGAGTCTACACCTCATGGAGGCATTACGTGGTGGAAGCGCGGAGTGAGGTTAGCGCACTTGCGATAGTAACTGGCAAGTACGAGTCACCTAATAGCGGTATTATCAGTGGCCAAAAGTATTGAGTGTGTTACCCAGAAACATATCAACAATGTGCGAGCCCAACTCCCAGTTACACTGCCCGACCAGCAAGGTTTGAAAACAAATATACTTGCAAACACTAAATGTCACATGGCTCCCCACTCACCTCTCCGTCGGTACCCCTGGCAGTATACAAGCTGCGACCAGAGGTGAATGTGGACGCCAACTTGCCCTTTTTGAATACTGGGAAGAACGAATTATAGGAAATTGACGTCACTACGTTAGTGTACGTCCTGTCGGCATGTCGGGATTTGTGGTTTTAAGAATAACATAGTGGGCTCAATCGCTCATGCCTGCAGGAGGAACAGGTTCTTGCTTTAACACGATAGCCCTGCGAAACGTTATTGTTCACGTGGTGAGGTTCAATGACGCTTGTGTTCAGTAGGAACACTGTGTTCATACGATGTACGTTGAGACAACCAATAGTTAAGCTCATATTGGTTTCTCACAGACAGTATATTTCAACTCGGAGAGAAGACGTTTAATGCTATAGGCATGCAAGGACTGGCTGAAGTGTAGAGTCAGACTTAACCAATAGTTAAGCTCATATTAGTTTCTCACAAACACTATATTCCAACTCGGAGAGAAGACGTTTAATGCTATAGGCATGCGGGGACTGGCTGAAGTGTAGAGTCAGTATAGGACTATTATCAATTTCAACGAACGAACAGTGTACTATAGAAAATGTGCACCCTTCCAAAGAATACAGTATCTAGTTATAGCTGTGCGTTCTACATGTACCAGGTCTTTTTGACAGCTTATTCTTAGGACATGAAAATATTGGAGCCTAGGTCATGGTTCCATCCAAATCATGGGGCTCGGATGTTCTATTCAAAAAATCAGTGTGCGTAGGACCTCTAGTGTGGTTCACCAGAGTGTCAATTCATCATGAATTAAATAGATATATGCGACCAATAGGGATCTATATGGTGATATCTACAGAGATTATACCTACGGAGAATAGATATCAGTTAGTCTCCAAGTTGTATAATGCCAAATATTCCTTGTCCCAGACCATCATGATGTAATATGCGAGAAAATGGGGCATGAGTTGTCACAGTGCTATCCACGGGATGTCATCATTCAGACCTGCACTATCACTCTGTAGTCTGTGGTCCCACCTTTGCTCACGTCTCAATAGGTACCGGGAGATATCTGTGACATGGGGAGGGATGTAAGGTTGTTCCTAAACAGATTAGCTCAAATCTTCTGGTGAGTGATTGCTGTCAATGAAATGGTTAGTAAGCTTGGTGGATTGTTTCCTGCAGCGAATGGTGGTCTTATGCTCTAAAATCCTAGACTTGATCTTGCGGGTAGTCATACCCATATAGCGCAATTCACATGGGCAGGAGATCAAGTAAATGAGTCTGTCACTATTACAGAGAAAGAACCCATGGTTTCTCCGAGCCTATATCAATTGTCACAGTGTGTCTGGTTTGTGGGCATGCTGCGCATGAGCCACAGGGGTAGTGTCCTTTTACTGCTGGTAAACCCCACAATGTCTCTTGGTTCCGGGATTTCATCTCTGGACACAATCCTGTGCACACGTAATTGGGATAATAAATCAAAGCAAAGTCTCAAAGGTTGCCCAATGTAAGATCGACATCAGTAGAGTATATCAGGAATATTTAATGATGCAACAAAGAAAAAAATGACCAGCCGACACGTGTTTCGTCACATAGGGAATGTTCCCGTGACTCTTCAGGGCCGAGCGGGTGGTGAAAACCTGGACGTAAGGAAAGTAATGGACGTCTAGAGAGAAGGATTGGAGTCTGGGAAACTGTCCAGACGCGTATGACCAGGGAAAAGGATCCCGGTGCTGCCAGGGGCAGGACCCGTAAAAGAAAGCTAGAAGAACGCTAGGGAAAACGGCAAAGCCGGAAGGCAAAGTGACAGGCGGGTGTGCCTGGAACTTGGAGGATGAAGGACGTCCGTCTCTCGCATGACGTGTGTGTACAAGCTGGTCTCTGATGTTCGTGCTTCTTTTGAAGGCAAATAATGGTTGAGGAATTGAGGTGTTCCCGAACCTCAAGATATTCCAGTATTTCAAAACACTTTTCTTAATCTTGTTGGAGAAACTACAGAAGGTATTGACATATGTGATCCTGGATGAACATGCTTTAGGCTTGGCAGGCTCAATAAGAGCTTTTCGATTATTATTGGCCCCCCTTTTCTTAGATCTCCGTACGAGGCTGGCCGGGTAATGTCTTTCCTTCAGTTGGGAGGATAAAGTCCTGGCATGTTCTTCGAATTTCTCTTTCGAGGAGCAATTCCTCCTTATCTGTAGAAATTGCCCATAGGGCAAGTTGTCCCTAAGGGGCTTCGGGTGGTAGCTGTTGTATGAGAGTAAGGAATTCCTGGCCATAGGTTTCCTGTAGAGCTCGGTACCTAGGTCGTCACCCTCAGGGAAGATACGGATGTCCAGGAACGGTAAGCTGATGTTACTATATTCATAGGTGAAGTTCAGGAACTCATTGCTAGTATTAAGCCATTGGTGAAATTCAATGATGGTGTCGGGTGTACCACGCCATATCACGAAAATGTCATCAATATAGCGATTCCATACCAGGATGTGGGTTCTGTATGTATTCCTTTCTGCCAGAATTTGTTCTTGTTCAAAGAGATGTACATAAAGATTCGCCAAGCTTGGAGCGAAGACACTGCCATGGATGTTCCTGATGTCTGCAGGTATAGTCCATCTTCAAATCTGAAGCAGTTCTCTTTTATGGCGAGACGGGCACATGCCATGATGAAGTGCACCGGGGAGATTGTGTCCATCGCTCTGTTGTTGAGTAAGGCTTGTATCGCCGCCAATGTCTCATCCTGGGGGGTACAAGTATACAGAGACTCAATGTCGAAGGAGACAAGATAGTCTCTGGTGGCATCAAACGGAATCTCTGAAAGGAGTCTGAGGATGTCTTTTGTATCCTGAAGATACGTGCGCATTTCAAAGACCAATGGTCGTAGAAAATTATCCACGAAAGTAGAGAGAGGTTCGAGTAGAGACCCTATACCCGAAATGATGGGTCTGCCAGGAGGAGGCCTTTGCTCCTTATGTATTTTGGGCAATACACAAAAATATGGAGTGATTGGATGTGATGTAGTAAGAAAGGATGCCTCTTGGGTAGTAATCCAACCATTATCTTTGGCTTCATCAACTAGCGTCTTGATTTCTGATGTCAATCTTTTTGTGGGGATGTAGTTCTTGCTGGTCTTAAAACTTTGCCTTGGTCCCCCCTCTACCCTTTTATGTGTAACATATTGTAGCAGCCATGGCTGTGGGTCCTTCTTTCCTAAGTCCTTTTCATTTCTAGGACTCTTCTCCTCCGCTCGCATGTGAGGATCTGATAACGTTGAAATCTAGTTTCGAGTTCTATTCTCTGCTCTACCTGCTTTATTATGACAGAACAACAGGGCTTGGCCTTTGATGAGGCCACTGTCCAAGCTATCCTTACCACACCCAGCATTATACACACCATCCAGGGTGGGCCATCAACACAAGGGGATGACTAGTCTAAATTGCTTCTGTTAAAAGGATCACACTCCCGCACATATATACACGTTGCAATTATGACGGAGTATTTGCGGGGGAATTGTCCCCCACTGGCTTGATTGTTACAAACACTCCAAGATTGTTCTTGGAAGACAAGATATTTCTGAAAGATTGGTCTCTCATCGCCTGGCGGTGTACAAGGGATTGGCTAATTTTAATTATTAACACTGCCAAACGACTCGCAGATACAATCCTCGTAGAAATCCAAACCCTAGAGTCTCAAATTAAATCTATAATTTCAGTGACCCTCTATAAAAAACAGGCTGAAGAGACCAACAAAACGAACAAGGAGTTTAAAGACTCGATTCTGGCGACAAAGATCAACAAATTCAAAAAGGACCTGGCACCGTTCTCGTTCGAAAAAGTGTATCCATACACTAGTGACAAATATGTTCCAGCACAATACAATCATAAAGGCAAGAGGTATGGGTCCAATTACTCCACCTCCGGCAGCGAAGACTAGTCCAGTGACTCAGACTCGGCCACCAATACAGAACCCAAAGGGAGGGGGGCGAACAGAAGGAACAGGAGCAATTGGATAGGAGGCCAACAAGACCCCCTGCCACCACAATGGTGGCCTCCAGTACCTTATGGCTATCCCAATCCATCATTTCAGCCACCTATGCTCCCTTATCATCCCCACCCCCAATTGTATCCTAACCAGCCTTTTTTAGGGTCTGGCCAGGGACGGTCGAGAGGAAGAAGAAGAAATCAACAAGCTCACGTGCATTGGAGTCCGCCTCCATCACCAAGAACAACACGGAGCATGACCAAGCCCAACGCTCACCCAGGGAGCAGCCACGAGGCGACCTAGTCATCAACTTGAGTGATCGACAGTTGACTAGAGATGAACAGGATGCCCTGGACAAAGGACTGGGCTATGTACCCTCATACAAAGGTGACACTTTCCAGATTAAACAGGAACTGGCTCATTTCTTTCGGAAAATTCGCCTCCAATTCTTCTTTCAGGACAAGACAACTATGGATGCCGAAGATGCACCATCCAACACCAGTCTGAAGAATCGCTCCACCTTTAATCCACCTACGCACTTGGTACCCCCGCAGGTACTGACTTTTGAAAAAGCGGTTTCTGATGAGATGCATACCTTGTGCAAGATAAACGAGAGGCAGTTCCAGAACCTCTCCAAGCGAGAACAATTGGCGATACAAACATTGGCCAATGATGAGTCAATCACAATGAAACCGGCAGACAAAGGGGGCGCAATCGTCATTTTGAATGCGTCCTCCTACCGTATGGAATGTCTGCGCCAGCTTGAAGATAGACGGTTCTACAGGCCACTCAAAATGGACCCCACCAAAAGATTGACATCAGAAATCAAGACACTAGTTGATGAAGCCAAAGATAATGGTTGGATTACCACCCAAGAGGCATCCTTTCTTACTACATCACATCCAATCACTCCATATTTTTGTGTATTGCCCAAAATACATAAGGAGCAAAGGCCTCCTCCTGGCAGACCCATCATTTCGGGTATAGGATCTCTACTCGAACCTCTCTCTACTTTCGTGGATAATTTTCTACGACCATTGGTCTTTGAAATGCCCACGTATCTTCAGGATACAAAAGACAAAAGAGCAAAGGCCTCCTCCTGGCAGACCCATCATTTCGGGTATAGGATCTCTACTCGAACCTCTCTCTACTTTCGTGGATAATTTTCTACGACCATTGGTCTTTGAAATGCCCACGTACCTTCAGGATACAAAAGACATCCTCAGACTCCTTTCAGAGATTCCGTTTGATGCCACCAGAGACTATCTTGTCTCCTTCGACGTTGAGTCTCTGTATACTTGCATCCACCAGGATGAGACATTGGTGGCAATACAAGCCTTACTCAACAACAGAGCGATAGACACAATC
The DNA here is from genome assembly GCA_963921515.1 of Calotriton arnoldi. Classification (NCBI taxonomy): domain Eukaryota; kingdom Metazoa; phylum Chordata; class Amphibia; order Caudata; family Salamandridae; genus Calotriton; species Calotriton arnoldi. Next base: position 397,718 of record CAWUFW010006150.1, read on the forward strand.
TCCCCGGTGCACTTCATCATGGCATGTGCCGGTCTCGCCATGAAAGAGAGCTTCTTCAGATTTGAAGATGGACTATACCTGCAGACATCAGGAACATCCATGGGCAGTGTCTTCGCTCCAAGCTTGGCGAATCTTTACATACATCTCTTTGAACAAGAACACATTCTGGCAGAAAGGAATCCATACAGAACCCACATCCTGGTATGTAAGCGCTATATTGATGACGTTTTCGTGATATGGCGTGGTACACCCGACACCATCACTGAATTTCACCAGTGGCTTAATACTAGGAATGAGTTCCTGAACTTCACCTATGAATATAGTAACATCAGCTTACCGTTGCTGGACATCCGCATCTTCCCTGAGGGTGACGGCCTAGGTACCGAGCTCTACAGGAAACCTATGGCCAGGAATTCCTTACTCTCATACAACAGCTACCACCCGAAGCCCCTTAGGGACAACTTGCCCTATGGGCAATTTCTACGGATAAGGAGGAATTGCTCCTCGAAAGAGAAATTCGAAGAACATGCCAGAACTTTATCCTCCCAACTGAAGGAAAGACATTACCCGGCCAGCCTCGTAAGGAGATCTAAGAAAAGGGCGGCCAATAATAATCGAGAAGCTCTTATTGAGCCTGCCACGCCTAAAGCATGTTCATAAAGGATCACATATGTCAATACCTTCTGTAGTTTCTCCAACAAGATTAAGAAAAGTGTTTTGAAAAACTGGAATATCTTGAGGATCGGGAACACCTCAATTCCTCAACCATTATTTGCCTTCAAAAGAAGCAAGAACTTCAGAGACCAGCTTGTTCACACACGTCCAAGAGAGATGAAATCCCGGAACCAAGAGACATTGTGGGGTTTGCCAGCAGTAAAAGGACACTACCCCTGTGGCTCATGCGCAGCATGCCCACAAACCAGACACACTGTGACAATTGATATAGGCTCGGAGAAACCATGGGTTCTTTCTCGTCACACGAACTGTAATAGTGACAAACTCATTTACTTGATCTCCTGCCCATGTGGTTTGCGCTACGTGGGTATGACTACCCGCAAGATCAAGACTAGGATTTTAGAGCATAAGAGCACCATTCGCTGCAGGAAACAATCCACCAAGCTTACTAACCATTTCCTTGACAGCAATTACTCACCAGAAGATTTGAGCTGGACTATTTTGGAACAACCTTACATCCCTCCCCATGTCACAGATATCTCCCGGTACCTATTTAGACGTGAGCAAAGGTGGGTCCACAGACTACAGAGTGATAGTGCAGGTCTGAATGATGACATTCCGTGGATAGCACTGTGACAATTCACGCCCCATTTTCTCGCATATTACATCATGGTCTGGGACAAGGAATATTTGGCATAATACAACTTGGACACTAACTGATATCTATTCTCCGTAGGTATAATCTCTGTAGATATCACCATATAAATCCCTTTTGGTCGCATATATCTATTTAATTCATGATAAGTTGACACTCTGGTAAACCACACTAGAGGTTCTACGCACACTGATTTTTTTAATAGATCATCCGAGCCCCATGATTTGGATGGAACCATGACCTAGGCTCCAATATTTCCATGTCCTAAGAATAAGCTGTCAAGGAGACCTGGTACATGTAGAACGCACAGCTATAACTAGATACTGTATTCTTTGGAAGGGTGCACAATTTCTATAGTACACTGTCTGTTCGTTGAAATTCATAATAGTCCGATACTGACTCTACACTTCAGCCAGTCCCCGCATGCCTATAGCAATAAACGTCTTCTCTCCGAGTTGGAATATAGTGTTTGTGAGAAACCAATATGAGCTTAACTATTGGTTAAGTCTGACTCTACACTTCAGCCAGTCCTTGCATGCCTATAGCATTAAACGTCTTCTTTCCGTGTTGAAATATACTGTCTGTGAGAAACCAATATGAGCTTAACTATTGGTTAAGTCTCAACATACATCGTATGAACACAGTATTCCTACTGAACACAAGCGTCATTGAACCTCACCACGCTAACAATAAAGTTTCGCAGGGCTATCGTGTTAAAGCAAGAAACTGTTTCTCTTGCAGGCATGCACAATTGAGCCCACTATGTTATTTTTAAAATCACAAATCCCACCATGCCGACAGGACGTACACTAACGTAGTGACGTCAACTTCCTATAATTCGTATATATATATATATACACACACATCTATATATATTCATACACACACATATATATATATATATATATATATATATACATACACACACATATATATATTCATACACACACATATATATATTTCGGCTGGGAACCTGTAATGAAACAAAACATCTTCTGCACAATATGGATTGAGCCTTTAATTGTGGAAGGAGTGTGCGCACTGTAGCGTTGCTGCGTGGTGGACCGAAAATATATATATATATAAACTAAAATTTGCACACATGCATTTGCACTTTATTCTGTTACAACAACTTGCCAATGTGATCATAAAGATAGGTTTGTTGAGGCTGCTCCCTAAATGTTCATTGTCATGAATTTATGCAATATTTGCACATTAGTTCTATAAAGCACTTGCACTTTAGAATTAAAATCAGCGCATATGCATTTGCACTTTATTCAGGAATGGGTTTTAGTGTCTCTGACGATCAACATGTTTTTAGTGCCTGTATTTGTATAAAACTACTGATGGTTTTAAAAATTATGAACAATATACGTAAGCACTTGCACTTTGACATTATTGATGCAATTCATACTAAGAGAAAGTATATCGTTCCAATCAGAATATGGTGGAGCAGCCAACAAAACAATAGGTTGTACTAGCTTGTGGAACTATTAGTCATTTGTCTGCATTATGTTTAAAAGCTCTGTGATTTCTGTGACAAATAATTTGAGCATTATGTGCAAACTGTAACGTGGTAGCCCGATCTTTTGCATTTTAATATAGATGCAGGAAATAGAGTGGGGCAATTTATGGAAAGAAAAATACTAATCCAGGAACCACATTAAGTCTTATTACTGTGGGAATATCGTGTGAAAAATTAACAGTGGTTAGAGCACAATTTTCTGTCAAACAAAAAAGGTCTAAGATTCTTTGCATGAAATTGAGTCAAGTGCCTTTCGAGCGGTGTAAATGAATGAGCATAATGCCAAATTTTCACCCGTATTAGTCGCAGCACAAATGAAATGTGATGAAGTGAGGCACAATGATTTTTAATTGCCTTCTCACACATGTGATATATTAGAGCAATATTTTTAGAGTAATTAGCATAATTTTTGGGATCGCATTCCTCCATTGTACTGTATTCACATAATGATTGGTAGTGTCACAAACATCAGGCATTACTTACACTGTTGAGTCTGTATACTATGTCCGTTAAAATTATGCACCATGTGATGTCTAACCCTGCATTTTTAATGGTGGAGCTACGATGACGCTTTGTTGTGTGAGCAAGGCAGGAAGTGCCGAAACGCGTAACAGCGGAGATTTCAATAAACACGAAACTGATCGCTTGATCCAGCTCCTGTGTCGGTGTCCTGTTCTTAACCAAAGGAATTGGAGTTGGAGTGCATATATATATATATATATATATATATAATGTGAACAAGGCTCGTTAGAGCCGAAACGCGTAATGGCTGTCTAAAATACACAAAAAAAAATCTGCACTGATAACGTGGTCTGTGCCCGTTTTTGTGGAGGAAAAACTGCAAGCACAACGGAATCCAAGATATATATATATATACATATATATATATCAAAACAATACCCTTTCAGACATAGAGTGACGCATAAATTATGCAAAAAAGAATCAGAGAACTCTGGGTAGTTCTCAAGTTTAGGTGGAAAGCAGCTCCTGTATTGAGCACTCTCAACACCAGCGACACTCTAGATCTGCTCACCTCAAATATCTGCTTTTCTATCAAAATCTTTAAGCATAGGATTAGCACAGTGCCATCCACGCCGAGATAGAAAGGGACAAGGTCTTTTGCTATTTCTACAGCAAAGTATTTAAGCATAGGACTAGCACAGTATATAGTGTTATGATATCTTCTTGTTAGTATTTAGGAAGATGTGTGTGAATGTTCTGAATTTGAGTACTTTGCTGAAGATGCCTTATGCGATATTTAGCAAAGTGGAATAGATAAATTGACTTATGCGACTCGTTTAGTCAGTTGGCTGTTGAAATAACCTGGGTTGAAACAACTCAGATGACTTTTTTGGCAGGGATTGAAAGAAGAAATTTAGATCAAATTGACTCATTCATTCCACCTTACTTCATTTTCTGAACATGTTAATTTAATGCTGTAGATTGAACATATATATTACAGGAGAGAAGAAAAGAAGGAAGGTGGACCAGAAAAAATTATTTTAATTCCTCTTGAGTATCATCTGGTTGATCTGAGATTTCCATGGACCCAATGCCTAAAGAAAACCCTAGGCAAACAGGGCCTGTGAGTGGTCCTTTGAGTGAAAATGAAAAGAAACGCTGGCACAAGGCTTCGCCAGTTCAGACATCTCCAGACACGAAGACGGGGATACGCTGGCTCCCTTATATTGGATCTTTTATGAATACCTTATTTGTTCCTTCAGCCAATTTGTGTGAGAACAGAAGAAAGAAAATGTGTTAATATTTTTGCATTGTTGGATAGTATTGCATGTGCAAAGTTTGAATGGGCAACTCAAAATATCATCCCCATAAAAGTTAAAAAGACTCTTGAAACTATTCAGACTGTTGATAGCTCACCATTAACTTCAGGACTGATAGTAGAGACTCTAAGTCTTATTTAAAGATCGTACAAAAGTGTTACCTTTTGACATTGTATCTCCTAATTATGCAGCAATGTTTGGCATTCTTTGGCTATAGATATGTAATCCATATGTCACTTGATCAACTCAAGCAATACCTTTGTAATCATAGTTTTGTGAAGATCAGTTCTATACCTCTGAAAGTTACAGGTTGCTGAGAGTTGAGATAAAGGTATACACATCAAATTTGGTCATGATTAATCTTCCATCTGTACCATTGCAATACCATGCTTTTCACCAGTGTTTCTAAGCCTAATGTTCGTTCACTGCATCCTTATAGGGAATTTGATGGTGCCATATCAATTAAACCTGGCACTGTTGTTCCTTTTCGATATATTTATATCCTAACAGAGAAGAAAAGGAGATACTAAAGGCTTATTTTTAAAAGGATTTGCAGAACGGGTTCTTTGCAATATCTTTGTCACCTGCCCAAACCCCTTTATTTCTTTGTACCCCAAAAGATTAAGGACTCTGATCTTGCATTGATTTGATTATAGAGTCTTAGATTATAGATAAGGATAGACATCCTCTACCTCTGATCAAGAATATTTTGGAGTCTGTCCATATAGCACAAAGGTTTAGCAAATGTAATTTCCTGACGTGTTTTTCATCTGCTCAGAATATAGGTGATGAGTAGAAAACAGCATTTCACACACTGTTTGGGCATTTTTTATATATTATACTGTCATTTGGATTGTGCAGATCTGCTGCTATTTTTCAACTCTTTATGGACTCGATATTCGCAGATGTTTTGAATCAGTTTGTGTTGCTATTATTCGATTGCATTCTAGGTTTTTTCAAAGGCAACCAAAGAACATTAAGAACATGTGAGTTTGGTATTGGTGAGACTTCAGCAACGTACTTTTTTCTTGCAAACCATAGAAGTGTTTGTTTGAAAAGGAAGATTTTGATTACCAAGGGTTTAGATTGACGGCTCTAAGAAAGTGTCAGCTTTTTTGGAATAGTCATCACCTGCTAAAGTTAAGGAGACTCAATGTTTCCTTGGATTCATGAGTTTTTATCATCAATTAATTAGAATTTTGCTGAAGTGATCACTGAAATGTCCAGTGTTTTGAAAAAGTCTTTTAATATGCTTTAATAGATGTTTACTCAGGCACTAGTCTTAGGTCATCCTGATACTTCAAAGAAGTTTATTGTGGAAAGAGAAGAGCAGTTGTGGTAGTCTTCTTCAAAGAACAAAATGATGGATGAGATCATCCTGTCTTTTAATATTCCAGTGTTTCAGCAGAATATAATATTCCCGAGTTTCAGCAGAATATAAGAGAAGTCTTAGCCATGAAGATGGTTTGTACTGAGAAGAAGGGACATCTATTGATAGGAAAGAAAGAACTATTTGAAATCTGAAATGATCATAGGAATCTACACTGCATGTGAAATTTTCAATGTAGTAATAGTCCTCAAGCCAGATGGATATTTTCTTTGTCTTGTATGGTTATAGTATCACCAATATTTCTTGTTCAAAGAATGTTTTGGTGGATGTTTTATCTTATCATTATCTTGAATAATCACTTACTTTTTCCAGTAATTTTCATCAATGATTTGTTAGTATAGTTCAGTCCTTTCTAGATAAAGACAAGATGGCTCAAAAACAGACGGATCCATAGGAACCGGTAGCTGTTTATTTAAAGATGCCCCTTGGTTTATGGAATTAATTAATTTTCCAGCTAGCAGGCCATTTTTGTTCCCCAAAGGCATTCCATCTGGTTGTGGTAATGATGAATGCACCATGACTGGTAATGGAGAAGTTAAGACTACTTTGGATTCTCTTTTGCAATCTTTTGGGCGAGCAACTGTTCATTGGCATGGTAAGGAATATGTATTTGCATGTCCTAATTGTGCTCAGCATAAATCACTACAGTCTAAACCTTTCAGATAATTACATCCTTTCCCAGAAGCTCTTCAACCTGGCACATGATTATACAGATTTTTTCAACAGATCTTCAACCTTCAGAAGCATATCGTTGGTTAATGGTCACTGTAGATACTTTTACATTTTCAAAGGTGGCTTTTTCTCATTTACTCAAAATACCAACATTTTAGGTAATGGGTCTATGCTTTTAATTTTATATTTTTTGTCTTCATGGGTTGCCTCATATTATCATTTCTGATATAGGAACTCAATATTGTTCATGTTTTTGGAGAACTTTGTGTCAGGTATTGGAGCTGAACAAGCTTTATATTCTCGTTATCATCCCCTAACATCCCCTTTCAAATGAGTAGACTGAGCAAACCAATCGAAGCCAGAAGGAATATTTGTGATGCTGCTGTAGTACAACTCAAGATTAAGGGATGATTATGCTATTTACCAATTACACAACTTTCTTGCACTAATGCATTTCACGGTGCAATTTGCGGTTTTGTTACACACAGCTCTTGTTGTCCATTGCAGACAGTATTATATACAATACACCAAAGAGTTAACCATCGATCATGATTAGATGGTTTTACTGTCAATCTCAATTTCCTGCTTTTTTGTGACTTTTATCCCTATTCTGTGTTTATCCACCCCCTAGAGCATAGCTCTTTTATGCTTGCATTTTAGGTCGAGCCTAGGGCAGCGCACAGCGCTGCTTTAGGAGTGACCTTTAGAAATCGGTCAGCTCTTTTCAAGCACTCGTGCTTGTGCTGGCATCCACCTTGCGGGAGCGAGCAGCGGCGTGCAGGGGCCATCTGTTTTCAATTAGCATGGCTGCGCGCGCTTGTTGACATTCCTCTACTCTCGCTCTCGCTCTCACCCTCGCCTTCCCTTGTTTTAAAGGTGACCATGCGTGCTGCTGGCAGCACTTTCTGTGGACACAGGACTCGCGGCGCAATGTATTTATGGAAACTTGCTTTCATTGGGCATTTGTGTGTTGATGATTTTAAGTCTGCGGAAAGACAAGCTGATCTGCAGTTACCGCCTTTTGTTTTCTGTGCAGCTGTTTGTGTGCTTCAGTGTATCTAATCCTACAAACAAATTTGTATTGTAGTGCCCCCATCTGTGCGTGTGTGTGTGTATGCGTTACAGTTCTCAACATGCAAATGGACAAACTTTGCAGCTGCATTGCCCTGCTCTGGTTGTGTGTGTTCCTGTTTGTGCTTCGTGGTGTGTTGCTATTTTCAAGCTTGCTAGCCGATTCTCGTGTCAGCAGTGCATGCCTCTAGTTGTGTGCGTCGTCACTGTTTATACCTGAAAGGGGACACATGTTGCGCATGAAGCACACACCTCTGGTTGAGTATGTTTTTTGCGCATGTGTGTTTTTCCCCTCTCCCACATTAGTACACCAAGCAGTGCTTCGCTGAATGTTCATTCTGCCACACATTAGAAGCGCTATTGTTTTAATTAGCGCCGAGCATCAACATTGGCAGATGGAGCTACCAAGTCCGGGCAGACTCCTGAAGGTGGACATAAAAAACGGGTACATTGAGGGCAATGAAAGCAGACGCAACCACAGAAATGCTACCTTTTTGTTTTCTCGTGTTTTTCCATCAGACGATTCTTGCGCCAAGGCAAAGCTTTTAAAGCCCACACTTTGACATGTTTACAGCGATAAGCTGCATTATGGGAGGCACGATGCATGCCACGACAAAAGACTCCTCAAACTGTTTTTCAATTCACATGGAGAGCATGCAATTTTTCGCTACCTGCTGAGTAAGTGAGTCGTCAAGATTTACAGTTAGGTTCATACACTATAATGACGCGCCGTCACGCTCCATGTTTGCAATGCGCAGAATTTGCCCATCTGGTGGTTCAGTCGGGGCGCAGGGTAGGTCTATTGCAGCTGCATTACACATGAGCAGTAGCCGCTATCTTTGTTCGGGCTAAATAAAAAATTCCCCTCCCCATAGCTGCCATGTTGAGATTTGGGAATAAAATGGATGGAGCAGACAAAGCTAATGTTGTGGTATGCCCATCTCATATGATTGGTGGTTGGGTTGGTTTTGTTTCCCGTAGCTTTCATGTTATAATTCGGCATCATATCGGCATGAGCGTTCTAATGCGGCTGGTGTTTGAATACAATGTGTCCACAGATGACATGTTGGTTGTATATACATATTGACTTTCAGCCATGCTGAACAGAAGCCCTGTTGCTTGCTATTCAGCATGGCTAAAAGACATTGACAAGGCCAATAGCTCTCTGATTGCCGAGACCTAGTGGCTTTGCCAATGCTTGTGCTGTCTAGCATTAGGTATCTGGATCAGTATTTTGGAGCAATGGTCCTCACTTTTGTGAATTACTACTAAATATCGGAATGATTTTTTTTTTCGTTTTGTCCCACACATGCCACTCACAGTGTTAATAGAGAGCTGTAAACGGGGTGTGTGTTGTACATTATATCAGTTCCCGGACTTTTGATTGACAGATAGCAGGCTTGACCCCTGCAGATGATTTTTGGGGTACTCCCCTTGTTAAGCACTGAGCTCAGGTACCGCAGTGTTGCCACTTTATATCCAAATCAGAGTGGCTGTCGTTAAATTCAGACGTGCCTGTAAGGTATGCATACTCACCCCTCTAAAACCCAAGTCATCAACACACTTAGGGCTGTTTGCAGAGGAGTGTCGCCCTTTTCAACTACCTTTATGTGGTTCAGCTATGGGGTTTATTTTGAAGTCACTGTTAGAGCACTTTAACAACAGCCTGCCTGTACCTACCTCCCTGTCACCAGTAACAATTGGGCACTGTTAGTAAACCAAGCAATGTTCTGAATGCCTAAAAAAGCAACTCACATGAAATGTGACCGGCTGCTGAATGTACTTTCTGATGTTTGTAACCTCGCAGCTTCTGTGCTGCATGGCTAAACACTTATAAGATCCCAAAGGCGAGACCTATTGGCAATGCCAATGCTTGTTGGAAATGGTGTGTAGCCTACCACTACTTTTTGCTTTCATGCCTTAATATCCATGTTTAGCACTCCATGTCCTCTTCATCTCTCTCCCCAATATTCCTTCTTGCGTCCTCCCCATCCTTCACATTTCCATGAATTGATTTCTGTCCCTTGATTTCAGCCCCGCCCTGTCCCTCCATGCCAGTGCTCCCACGCTCCTTCTCATTATCTCGGCCAAACCCTTACTCATCATGCCCTGCTCTCCCTTTACCAGTCTTTTTTCGAAGCTCGCAGTTTGTCTGTTATTTATTTATTTATTTCAGATTTGCCAGGAAGTGGCGCGGCTGGGATAAAAGCTCTGGCTTTCAGTGCTAAGGGCAGTGACTTCCCAATGTGGCCGTCTTTTTTTTCATCCCGCAGCCGAAGAAAATAATGGAAGCAGAGGTGCTGACGGGTCATTTGTTTTGCTCAGTTTTGTGTTGGTGAACTGGATCATTTTTCCCGCCACAATAATCTGTGATTAGTGTTTGCTCCTGCTGATCTTTGGCTTTGAGGTTAGGGTTGCCACCTGGCAGGTTTTATGCCAGCATGACTGTTACTTTACTGTCCCTGTACACAAATTTTAAAAAATCCCCTAAAGCTGCTATTTGTCTCCTTCTAAGATTTGTATTGTGATTGTAATTGCATTTATATAGCGCTTACCACCCCTGATGAGGCGTCATATTGCTTAATGTTGGACGGGACGCTGCTCCGGAACCCAAGGTTAGTGATTTGTCCAGTTGGTTACTGTTACATACTTTAAACAGTCAAGGTTAGACACAAACACCTTAAAGTGTGTTCTAGATCTGCCCTACTGGCCCTTGACTGATAATTAAAGTAAACATAGAGAGAAAGAGCGTGTTAAAAATGAAAACAGACAATTTAATATGAAGTCCTACTTAAGAATCAGGTCCTGGCATTTGCTGACGCTTAAAACGTCAACATGTGAGGGGTGTTTTTCTCTGGGAAAGGTAGTAAACCCTGTTTGTGGCAGGTCGGGGTTTCGTCATTTGAAACATCACCACCTCCACTTCCTACTTGTTTGGCAAGGTTCACCTAGCCACTGTGGCACGCAACTATCGGCCCGCAGTCTTTGCTCTTAAGAAAGGCAGGCTGTTAGAAACCAGGACAGAATTATTCGTGGGGGATCGTGTTCAGGTCATGTTGATCTGGGGACTGTTTCAGGTAATGCGACACAAATTTTGGAGAACTCAGTGCTCCTGCCAGTCCTGCGTGATTAATGTTGGTGCTTTCGTAAACAAATGCTTGAAGTGCTCAGCTTGCTTTTAGTCAGCGGCGTAGCGTGAGTTGCCAGCGCCCAGGGCAAGGCAAGTATCCTTCCACTTTTGTTTCAAAATTTTGCGCCTCTATTAAAATTTTGCACCTCTAAAAATTCCCCTAAGAATTTTGTGCCCGGGGCAACCGCCTCTGTGTCCCCCTCCTCCCCCCACTGCTTTTAGCTGCATAGTTTCTAAATCACATCGTTCAAGTTCCCCTTAACTCAACTGCGTCCTCAAGATGAGAACATGCTTGCACTGAAGAAGCGCTTTGATCGTTATCCCTTTTAATGTCGCTGGGCGCCATCTTGGAAGTTGTACTACTTCATGTGCCTCGGTTACATAGCATCAGTCTAACTGCAATCTTAGCATCACATCTCAATTATGAAATGTTACTGTGATAACGCCGATTCTTATCTACTTATCTATAAGAACCTTCTGGTCGCCAAGATCTTTTTACCTGTTGAATAGTGTAAAGGAGAGAATCTCATCTGGTTATATATCAGCATTCAATTTGTCTGAAAGGACCACTGACTCCGAATTCAAGTTTGAGAATTTATTATCGCCAAAAATAACTGAACGTGCAAGCACCTCAACACGAGGTTAAAGAAATAGATGGGCACTAATACAAATAATAATCTACGCAGGAATCTCATCCGACTCAGGATAAGAAGAATAGAAAGTTCTAGAAGGATCAACCAGACTATGATTGCTCCTATTTCTAAGTTACTCTTCATTGGCCTAAACAAGCTTAAAATCAATTGCTGTCCCTACACTAACGCTAAGTGACATCCCTGCATAACGATTTTCCCAGGCAAGAAAGAATAAAAGGTGTCAGCTGTGAAGACTTCCTAAGAAGTGCAATCACATAATACCTAAGCTCAGCTCTGTCCTTCTCTCTCGTCTCCCCTACCTCTTCTCTGGCCTCTTCCCTCAGGGCACTATCCCTAATACAAAACCACAATACAATTGTACACGCCTTTGTCACGCCTCCTTGGCCAGATCTTCTTTCTTGTGCTTTTCCATCGAAACGGTTACTTCATCCTGGACGGTTGCGATGACCTTGAGTCCCAGGCACCTTCTCCGCCGAAAGTATCATCCCTACATTCCATTTCACTCCCCGTACCATGCCTCCCCTCTCTCTAGCTTTCGAAAACAAAGAGTTAGTCTTGCTAACGAGACATGTGTCCTTGCACCTGCAACAAAAGATACTTTCAACAGAAACCTTCTACTGTGCAAATTAAATCTACCGTTTGTGCCCAGAGAGCCTTACCAAGAGAAACTTTTCTCGGCCTACAATATAAGCTAACATAATAATATACCAGGCCCTCCCTAAGCATATATGTAGTCAGGCCTTTACATATGACTTTTAAACACACATCTTACTTTTCCCTATAAGCATTTTCATTACAATTCATATGCAAACAATGAATTACATGGGCAACTTTAATATGGTGCAAGTTTAAACTACTGCAATTACGTTACACACACGAACTAATTCCCCTATGCATTATATTCACACAATTCAATAAGCATTACATCACATCATTATCCTAACATCATTATACTGCTGATTCACTTTGTCTCAGCAAACTATTCATTCTTTACTAAACATACATGAATATGAAACTGAATATACGAATATATGTCTAAATACAAGTGGGTGCGGCCTATCAATGATTATGATGCACCCTACAATTCACAAGAACATTTCGCTCTATCAGTTCCCCCTTTGATGACTCCTGTCATCACATTTCACTCTACTCCCTTGGAGAAAGAACCGACCTAAACAGAGCTTGTTGCCATCTTCCCTGATCTAAATTTCTCCATGCTCTTGAGCCTTTGATACTGATTGTCCTGCAGTCTTGCCAACTTCATGTCATTTTCCCTCAAAGCTCTCTTGACTCGGCCTGCTCGATACCACTTGTAGGCCTTGATCACAATCCACAAGCCAGCCACACAAACCACCAAAATAAGGAGTGGTCTCAGGAAGTACCCAAGGAAACCCTTTCCTAGGTTCGCAAACCAACCTCCCACTTGACCAAAACCCTTTCCGACCTTTTCCCAGGCCCCTTCTTCGGTCAAATCCGCTATCTTTGTGTGGATCATAGTGATGTTACTTATATATTTCTCCAGATCCTTGCTACGGTCTGGTATATAAGTGCAGCACTCTTGAACCTTCAACATTTTACAGACTCCGCCCTCTTTTGCCAATAGGACATCCAAAGCAAGGCGATTCTGCAAAACCATTCCCCTTATTGACAACATCTCTCCTTCCACCAACACCAACGACTTTGCTGTGTTCATCGAAAATTCATCCACCACAGTCGCTAACCTCCGGATCTTCACGTCATTCAAAACTACCCCTAGACTAGGTATCATAGCTCCAAAGATATCCCCCACTACGATCCCTGCACTTGCAGCTCTTCTCGTTCTTGAATGCTCTCCACCTTCTAGAAGATTTAAATCCTCTGTATGGTAAATCTTTGGAAATATTATTGACAAATAACATGTTCCATACCAATTTGCAGGCAACCTCACATAAGCATTCTTCCCACATACGTAATACACCGTAGGTATGACTTGTACAGGACCTTGGAGAAAATCTTTTGCTACATCTGCCATGGTGAAAACGTGATCACAAGTATTTTGTCCCACTGGAACCTTTTCGTAGTAAGTCTGATAACGCCTTATACACAACTTACCCCTCTGCTCCTTATCTAACGCTATAGGACCATAGCTTCCCCTGGTCTTATGCAACCGTTCTTCCTCTGTCCAATCTGTCCTGTGATGCCCGAAATCTCGGGATTCAGTCAGCTTTCTATACCTATCTTCAACTTGATCTACGAACTTTCTCTCTACATCCGACATCAAACAAGTCAGGTTGTGTCTGTGTGCAAATGCTGTATCCAATTCCAAACTCGGTATGAAGTACTTCCTCAGTCTGTCCTCGGTCTTATAATAGTCATACTTATTCAAATGCTTGTAAGCTGGGACTTCAGGAAGCACTGCGTCGAAATTGGAAAAGAAATACTCGAACTGATCTCTTTCATAAAACAAACTAAGCAAAAGACTACATGAAATACCATAAGTCAGTGGAAGATGGTGATACCTAATACCCTCATCCACTGAAGTAGGCAACTGCATACACACATAACAATCTTTCGCATCCATCACATCAACATACTCATACAACAACTTAGCATATGCATTCAACTTAAAATCCCCTTTAGATAAATCTACATGTAATCTACGACTTTCTTCTAATAACAAAGCTCTATCAGCTGCCCTGTCTACCCCCTTCTGACTAGGTGTGATAGGTGTAGGTGTCCCTGTCACCTCCTCTACTTCTTGCTCATGCGAACCAGTATATGAGACTATAACTACTATGATTATAGAAATTATTACACTACTTATAAGAATGCCTACAATCCACTTTGATCTACGATTGGGATCTCCCGGCTCCATGGTTTCGAAAGTTCTCAAAAAGTCTTGGTTATCGCAAAGAACTCTGAAAAAGTCTCTGTCCTTTATTTGTGACTTGCTTAACCAGCTCGAGCAACCATGAAATCTCCGGACTTTCCCTCTCCGATCACAAACTTATTTACACAGTCCAGAAAAAGACTTCCCTAGTTTTCGTTCCTCTTCTGTGGAAAGTCCCTAAGTTTATTCTTCTTCCACTCGGACCTAGGTTATCTTCTTCTTTTAGACTTTTATTTACAGTTCATAACTGATCCACAATGAGATCCTCATTGAGCAAGACCAGAACGTGATACAAAAGTTCAAGACGCAAAATCAGCACTTCATGTGAAAACGGCTCAACTCCAAAGGCGGAAATTCGAGTCGATGCAAAAGCAAGTTTCGGACTTCACTCAGAAGCGGGGGATTCGGAACCGTGAGTGTCAGTGTTCCTTCTATCTCGAGCCCTGGCATCCGCAGCACCACCTTCACCACCACATTCGGGCTTCGACAGACCACTTGCACTGACCTCAGCCTTCCCGTACTCACCACCCCCTGCATCAAACACAGTGTAAGTCCACTCAGGGGTAGAGTATCTGCGACAAGGCACTCTTGTTCTCTTTGACCTTCGCCGACTATCTTGTGCTTGGTCCTCGTCACTTGCTTCCGTTTCAGATACTTCAGACACTGGAGCAAGGTCTCTTTCAGGTGCTAACCTCAGGTTCAGTCGCCTCTGTCTTTCAGGCCAACTTTCTGCACTTCTGTTCGTTCGTCTGCCTTCCCCTTCTATACCCAGTGCACTACTTCCTCTTTCTGCTGAATCTGACTCTTCTCCGCCCACTGCACCGTTTCTGTCCTCGGTGTCTGAGTCAGGGTTCGAACTGTGGAAACCCCCTTCAGCTTGCTCTAGTGCACCACCAGCTGTGTCAGCGACCCTTACAGCTTGACTTGTCCTCCCATGTGGCCCTGCCACATCAGCTGGATTCTCATTTACGAGAGGAGCTGTTTCTTCCAAGGGTGCTGGAACTCTGCGGGTATGGGAAGCATGCACCCAGTTCGGCAATCCTCCACACTTCACTGCTGTGTTCGTGATAAGTATCACCTGATACGGACCACGCCAGCGGGCATCCAAGCAACTCTTCCTCACGTGCTTTCGGACGAGTACCCAGTCACCGGGACACAAGTCGTGGCATAGATCACTCGAGGCTGGGACCACTGCTGCTTGCACCTGCTGGGATACAGAACGGACCACATCAGAGAGTCCTTTACAATAATCAAGAATCAAATCATCAGTGATGTTTATCAAGGCTGTAGCTGGTACTGCTGGCAGTCTCATTGCCCTCCCCATTAGTATTTCATGGGGGGACAACCCGGTCTTTCTGTCTGGGACACTTCGCATGCTCATTAGCACCAAAGGCAAGGCGTCGGGCCATTGCAGGGATGTCGAAGAACACATTTTTGCCATCCGGGCTTTCAAAGTTCCATTAACTTGTTCCACCATCCCAGAAGCTTCTGGTCTGTAACTACAATGAAGTCTCTGGTCTATATTCAATGCAGCACAAAGCAACTTCATGATTTCGCTATGGAAGTGCCCTCCTCTATCTGATTCCAAAGAGGTCGGGATCCCGAATCTAGGGATGAGCTCCCTCAACAGTAATTTAGCCACTGTGAGAGTGTCACACCTGCGTGTGGGGTAAGCCTCCACCCACCGTGAGAATACACATACTAGCACTAAAATGTACCTCAATCCATTGCACCTAGGCATCTCCACGAAATCCAACTGTATTCTATTGAAGGGCCCTCCCGACCTTCCAATGTGACTCAATGTAACTACAGTTTTCTTTCCAGCATTCATCTGTTGACACGTAACACACCTCTGGCATACCATCTCAGCCATTGCTCGGAACCGTGGGTTATACCACGTCTGTCTAAACACTCTCACCATTGCGTCTCTACCAAGGTGTGCCTGTCCATGTATCAGTCTTGCCATCGGACTCAGCAATTCCTCAGGCAACACGGCTCTCCCATCGTTGGATACCCACACATCCACATCTCCTCTCTCGCACCCAGCTTTGATCCATCCCTCTCTCTCCTGGACTGAAACGTCATCCTGCAATCTCTTAAGCTCTTCCCAAGTGTCTGCCATGGCTAACATTATGCTGAGATCGGTTCCTTCTTGGCTCTCTTCTATCTCTCTTCCTGTGAATATGCATCCTTGTTCTGCACAGAAGCGGGCTACTTCGTCCGCATAGTTATTACCCAAGGATACAAAGTCCTCCCCCTTCCCATGGGCTGAGCATTTTACCACAGCAATTTCTTTCAGATGCTGTAATGCATCTAACAATTGTCCTACATATTCTCCATTACGAATGGGTGAGCCAGATGATGTCAAAAATCCCCTCTGAGACCATAACTGCCCGAAGTCATGCACCACGCCAAAGCCATATTGGCTGTCTGTGTAAATCGTGATTCGAATTCGATCAGCGGCCAAACAGGCACGGGTCAAGGCAATGATTTCAGCTACCTGCGCGGAGCGTACTCCTTCTAAGCAAGCAGCCTCGACCACTCCTGAAATGGTACATACAGCAAATGCTGCTTTCAATTGCCCCACACTGTCTCTTAAGCATGAACCATCGACAAAGAAAATTTCATCTGGGTCAGTCAGTGGTTCATCGACAATGTCGGGTCTCGGTTTGGTGCAAAGTTCGGTCACATCGAGACAATCATGGTCCTCACAATCTTCATCATCTGTGTTCGGTATAGGCATTAATGTCGCAGGGTTCAAGACGGAGCACCTTTTCAGAGTCACATTCTCTGCGGCAAGTATGACTTGCTCGTACCTCATTAACCTATTATTCGTTAGGTGCTGGGTCTTGGTCCTGGTCATCAATAACTCAACCGAATGTGGCACATGTACAGTCAATGGATGTCCCATTACAATGCTTTCACATCTTTCAATGCTGACACCTGTTGCAGCAACGGATCTTAGACATCCGGGCAACGCAGAAGCTACTGGATCTAAAGTAGCTGAAAAGTAGGCAACTGGTCTACGGACACCTCCATGATTCTGAGCTAACACTGCTAATGCACATCCTTCTCTCTCGTAACAAAACAATGAAAAGGCCTTGTTGTAATCAGGCATCCCCAGTGCGGGAGCCCTGCACAAATCATCTCTCAGCTTCCGGAATGATATCAAGCACTCCTCGTCCCATGGTACCGGATCACTAACATCCTTGTGCGTAAGCCTCTGCAGAGGCTTTGCTCTCAAGGAGAAACTAGGAATCCACTGTCGACAATAGCCAACCATTCCCAGAAACATCCTAACTTCTCTCTGTGTGGTGGGTTCTGCCATGCTCATTATTGCCTCTATTTGATCGGGTGACACCTTCCTCTTGCCTTTCTCCAATCTGTGTCCCAAGTACTGTACCTCATTCAGACAGTACTGCAGCTTGTTCGGGGACACTTTATGTCCGTTCTCTGCTAAGTGGTTCAATAAGGCTACTGTGTCAATTCTGCAAGCATCTTCTGTTTCTGAGGCAATGAGCAAGTCATCTATGTACTGCACGAGAACTGAGTTCTGCGGCAACACAAGACTCTCAAGGTTCTTCTTCAGGATCTGGTTAAAGATCGATGGACTTTCCGTATACCCTTGAGGGATACGACACCATGTTAACACGCGATTTTCTAGCCTGAACGCAAAAAGAAATTGGCTTTCCTCGTGGAGCGGTATCGAAAAGAAGGCTTGACACAAATCGATAACCGTAAACCACTCGGCTTCACATGGGATCTGGAACAGTATTACTGAAGGATTCGGTACCACTGGACAACAAGGGACAACTATCGTGTTGACCTTTCGCAGGTCTTGCACGATCCTGTACTTCCCGCTCGGTTTCTGTAGTCCCATAATGGGTGAATTACAGGGGCTACCTCTAATCTCTTTCAGAATGCCTTTCTCAATAAAGGTCTTGATCACAGGTCTTATCCCTGCAATCGTTTCTGGCGACAGGTTGTATTGAGGTGTCCTGGGGAAATCAACATTCTGTTTCACCTCTATCCGCACTGGTTCAACCCCTCTGATTAAACCTATTTCATCGCCTGCGAAATCCCACACCACAGGCGACACTGCGTCTCTCAGTTCATGTGGAAGTTCTTCCACAGTCACCATTGGGTACAGATCTATACATAAATGCTGATTGGTAATCTTAAAGTCAGCATCATCATCTCTCGTCTGGACCTCTACTCCATTGGGCGTACAATAAATCGTGCAGTTCAACTTGCACAACAGATCTCTTCCCAAAAGACAAACTGGATTCGTATCACACACTACAAACTGATGTCTAGTTTGGAAAGTACCTATCTTTACTAAGATCGGTTCTGTCAATGGGCTGCTTATTTTCTTGTTCGCTACTCCAACAACCTGGATTTATTGTCCCGAGAGGGGTAGGTTAGGGACTACTGCTGATCTTACAGTAGACCGGGTAGCACCAGTATCAACCAAAAGTGTTGCAGGATTGCCCTCAATCTCTGCCTCCACAAAAGGTCCTCTCTGGTCTACCTCCAAGACCGCTCCAAGTGTGCAGTCTTCCTCCCCCTCAGGCACCGTCAGGATAAAGGGTCTAAGCTATCCTCATCGTAACCTTCGAACAGGGGCATCTGTTGGTACGTTCGTGTTCCTTGTGAAATCCTCGGAGCTTGGGGAACCTGGGCGTGAGAATTGTAAACCCCCCTTTCATCGTTCTAGGCCTCGTTATTGTGTTAACTACCTCTTGCGCGGGTGCCTGAGCCCCCTCTTCCTCTTCCTGCAACTGATTAGCTGGGTTCAAAGGACACTCGCGTTTCCAATGTCCGACCTGGCGACAAAGATGGCACGCAGTGGTCTTCTTCAATGTGGCCACGTCCACTCCTGTCTTGGGGTCTACTGGTTTTCCCTTTCCCTGTACCTGCCCATTCTGGTTTCCCTGGAAATTTCCTTGCTTTCTTCCTAAGGTCCCTCCACTAGGCTGACTCTGTGCTGTCTGCATCTGGACAAGCATCAATTTGTCTTTTAGCTTTCGATGTTTCGATTCCACCTCATCACTACAGTATCTCGCATACCGCAAAATTTCATCTAGTGGCTTGTTCTGCCAGCAGATCAAATGGTGCTGTATCATGAGGCTGATTTCCACTCTCAGACCCAGTACAAACTTTGAGACAAACTGTCCCATATCCTTGGGGTCCAAGATATCCAACCCACTATACTGTTTAAAAGCTTGCAAAAGTCTTTCATAATATTCATGCACCGTTTCCTTGGGTTCCTGTACAGTCCGATCTATCTTAACCCAATCTATATCCTGAGGTGAAATCTTCAATTTCAACCATGTAATCACCTGCTCATACTTTTTCATGACTAGTGGTGATGGACCGTTTGTAACCGCCTCTCTATCCGGTTCCGAAGTCGGCCACTCAATAGCGACTTTACAAGCTGTCCACAAATCTCCCGGTACCACTATGTCAAACAAAGTGTTCAAATCAATCCACAATACTTTTGAAATTTTCACAAACCGCTCAACCTGTTTGTACCACTCCACCGGTTTTTCCCTCAGCCGAGGAAAATCATTTGTAAATGCAGCCAAATCACCTCTATTCCACGGCACATGCACGTACCCTCCATTCTGTACTTCCCGTAAAGGAACATTTCCAACACCCGTCGCCCCCCTCCTGGCGGCGGCGTTTCTCCTTCTGCTCTCTTTACTGGTTTCTTTTTGGACCACCTTTCTTCCCATTTGTCCAACAAAATCCATATTCTCATTCCTATAATCAGGTCTCTGGTGTGTGTTCTTAATCCTGTTATTCTTTTCTCCTCCAGCTCCTGATCACTGTACTGTAATCTATGTGGTCCCTGTAACGCTTTAGTTTTGTTCAGGTCCACTTCATATCTTTTAGCCAATTCCTTCAATCTATCATGTGCCATTCTAGCTTTTCGAGTCACATCTTTTGCTACAAACAGCAGCTCATCTGATCCATAAATTTCTATCCTTTCCAAAGGCAGACCCCCACTGATCATTTCGTCTACCTCTGCTTTCAACCTCACTACGTCTAGCAACCTTGCCTGTACTGCACTCCTCAGTACTTCTCGACAACCCGAGCCATCCCGCTCATTACAGTCACTATTCTGTCCTTGTGACCTATTCCCTTCCATCATATTCCTGGAACTTGGTCTGTCTTCCGAGACGTTCTGTGCCCTATCCCCTTGCATCCTATCCTCTTGGTTCGTTACTGTTGGTGTCCACTCCCTCAAAGCTGACTTAGATTCCCGCAAAGACCTCGGTCTTTCTGGTCTCTCCTCTTCTCTCCTGAAGGAAGAGTCCGCAGTAGCCGGTAACGGCGTACTTGTCTCCATTGGTCTTGGGAAATGAACCACCCTCACTCCAAACCCATTCCCACTCTCACTGTTTCCTTCCTCCCTTCTCATCGGTACGGAACTCCCTTCTCTCACTCGGTCTGGGTCATATACCGGCACTATAGGGCCAATGGTAACCGGTACTGTCAAGGAGTCCGGTAATCTTGTGCTCCCCGCAGGAGGCTGTGTTATCATAGACGCCGTTGCCCCCTCCGTTCCTGTGGAAATTCTTCCCACCACTCTCATGCTAGTCTGGTTCTGGCTCTCATCAACTATTGCCACTGCTGGGGTCGTCTTTCCCTCTTCTGAATCTGGATTAAATGGTGGTGGCCTCTCCGCCAACATCCTATCCAACAAGCTGTCATCTAGATCACTGTCGTCCTCATCGATTCTTATTATTTTCCCATTTTGTACTAACAATGGGTATAACTTATCTCCTTCGATCGTTTCCACTCTCCACCTTTTCTCCAATGCATCCCACCTTGCATCTTGAAATGCCCTGACCGATTTCTTCACCCTTTCTTGACATCTGTCCTTCTTCCTATCATATGCTGCTCTTATCCACGCATGTAGTGCCTCAAACTGTGTTGGTCTAGGTAGTGGTCGTAATGAAGCCATTACACTTTTTAGCTGGTACAGCACCTCTAACCTGAAAGTACCATATCGAGGGAACGACAATTCTCCTTCTGCTTCTGTCATTTTATGCCAATTCTCAAGCCAAATTATAGTATGCAATCCTACATTCTTTGCCATATAGTGTGCTGGTGTATCTTCGGGAGGAGCTTCCTCTCCTCCCGAACAACCACATGTCTATCACCTCTACAAAGTTCCCGTAAAGCTTTAAAACATTTCATGATGAATCAACTTTTTGTTTACACTCAAAATGTCCGCTTTTTACTTCCTGATTTCAATCCACCAATACCAGCGCGGCTCACACCAACCGGCCTATCGCAGCGCGGCACTTGTCTGACGTCACTTTTCCTCCGCTCGCAGCAGTTCCCCTCCTTTCTAATTCACTTGTTCTCACTCGCATCTGTCCCAATCATACTCTGAAATAATGTCCGTCCTACCGAACAATTACCTCTCTGACCGTCGGTCTTACCAATGACCGATCAGCCTCTTGAGCTTGTTGACCTCAATCTGGCAATCGTCTGTCCACGAAACGACCGGACAATCGCCTTTAGCACACTCGATAGGATTCAATCACTCGATGTTCTGCACACAATAACCTACGACCTGCGTTGGTTATTCACACACTCACTCATGTGTTCCCTATCTTCAGTGGGTCTGTCAATGACGTCTCGTGACCCCCACAACTCTGGTCAACGTTCTCAACTCTGGGTGTATTCTACACCACAATAAATCTCCCGGACCCGCGCGCTCACGGTCCGTTTCTCAATCACACAACTTTCGTTCCAACTCCGCAAGACATCACACAACAATAAAACACCGCAATCTACCAAACATCACTCTTTTCATACTCACTCTACTACGAACTGCTACTTCCGCCGCACCGTCACTCTCCGTCAGTTTTCCACGACCTCCGACATCCTTCTCCCGCGGTCCTCTGGATCTGCGTCACTCGGGCTCTATGGGGCAACTTAATCTCCTATCTTGCTCTAGATCTCCCCTTACCATCAAAGGTAACCATCCTCTGCTACCAACTGATAACGCCGATTCTTATCTACTTATCTATAAGAACCTTCTGGTCGCCAAGATCTTTTTACCTGTTGAATAGTGTAAAGGAGAGAATCTCATCTGGTTATATATCAGCATTCAATTTGTCTGAAAGGACCACTGACTCCGAATTCAAGTTTGAGAATTTATTATCGCCAAAAATAACTGAACGTGCAAGCACCTCAACACGAGGTTAAAGAAATAGATGGGCACTAATACAAATAATAATCTACGCAGGAATCTCATCCGACTCAGGATAAGAAGAATAGAAAGTTCTAGAAGGATCAACCAGACTATGATTGCTCCTATTTCTAAGTTACTCTTCATTGGCCTAAACAAGCTTAAAATCAATTGCTGTCCCTACACTAACGCTAAGTGACATCCCTGCATAACGATTTTCCCAGGCAAGAAAGAATAAAAGGTGTCAGCTGTGAAGACTTCCTAAGAAGTGCAATCACATAATACCTAAGCTCAGCTCTGTCCTTCTCTCTCGTCTCCCCTACCTCTTCTCTGGCCTCTTCCCTCAGGGCACTATCCCTAATACAAAACCACAATACAATTGTACACGCCTTTGTCACGCCTCCTTGGCCAGATCTTCTTTCTTGTGCTTTTCCATCGAAACGGTTACTTCATCCTGGACGGTTGCGATGACCTTGAGTCCCAGGCACCTTCTCCGCCGAAAGTATCATCCCTACATTCCATTTCACTCCCCGTACCATGCCTCCCCTCTCTCTAGCTTTCGAAAACAAAGAGTTAGTCTTGCTAACGAGACATGTGTCCTTGCACCTGCAACAAAAGATACTTTCAACAGAAACCTTCTACTGTGCAAATTAAATCTACTGTTTGTGCCCAGAGAGCCTTACCAAGAGAAACTTTTCTCGGCCTACAATATAAGCTAACATAATAATATACCAGGCCCTCCCTAAGCATATATGTAGTCAGGCCTTTACATATGACTTTTAAACACACATCTTACTTTTCCCTATAAGCATTTTCATTACAATTCATATGCAAACAATGAATTACATGGGCAACTTTAATATGGTGCACGTTTAAACTACTGCAATTACGTTACACACACGAACTAATTCCCCTATGCATTATATTCACACAATTCAATAAGCATTACATCACATCATTATCCTAACATCATTATACTGCTGATTCACTTTGTCTCAGCAAACTATTCATTCTTTACTAAACATACATGAATATGAAACTGAATATACGAATATATGTCTAAATACAAGTGGGTGCGGCCTATCAATGATTATGATGCACCCCTACAATTCACAAGAACATTTCGCTCTATCAACTGTTTATGACACTGCACTCTAGGTCACAACACTGCAGCATTTTTCTTATAGAAGGGGGAATATGTGTTGTTGTTTAGGTGCCCGTTTGCAAGCTGGCTGTTGGGGAGCCCCAGTGTGCGGTGTTTAGTGTGCACCTGCTCACTTGTACATTCCCGGCACCACAGACTACTTTAGTAGACAGCACAAAGGTTGGTGTAGTCATAATTCTTCTTATATGTTAGTGTGACAGGCCTGCATCCTGCTTGACACAAATGTTTTCACTTTGTCATAGATGACTTGGTGGCCGTGCCAACCCTGCATTATTCTAAGCTGGCCTGAGGATGCCATTTTCAATGCAAGGGCCAAATAATCTGTTGTTCAAGCACAATACTAGCATGCTTCCTTTATGTTGTTGGTTCACATATTTCCTATTTTAGACTTTACCTGATTTACAAACAAAACCACTGTTTCATAAAGTTCTTGAGTATCCTTTTCTGAATGACACTATTAATTTTATTGCCAACCGACAGGAAGGAGATATGGCCTAAAGTCTAGAGATACCAACTTTGAAGTGTGGAACCAGGTTCAAATCCCTGTTTCAGCTCAACATCTTGTGATTCAGGGCACATTACGTAATCTCCTTGTGCCCACAAAATGATGCATAATTTTGCTCTTTTGTATGGGGCTCTTATGCCTTCTGACCCAGGCAATGCTATATAAAACTGCAATAAAAAATATGTCAAAGATTAGTGGGAGTGCTTGTTTGGCATCCTTGAATGACCTCTCATTCACCCTGGTGTTGGCTGCTCTCCATTATCTCCAGGACAGCAAACAAAGAAGTACACAGAGGCTTGTGGTTCATTAGGTCGAGCCTCGAGTAGCGCGCAAGCGTTGCTCTGCGAGACTTATAGTTAGGAAGTTTGAAAAGCTGACCAGACGCTCGTGCGTCATGGCCTTTTACCTGCGGTTACGCGCGCGGCAGACATGTGTTTCCAATTATCGTAGCGCGCAAGCGCTGCTCTGCGAGACTTATAGTTAGGGAGTTTGAAAAGCTGACCAGACGCTCGTGCGTCATGGCCTTTTACCTGCGGTTACGCGCGCGGCAGACATGTGTTTCCAATTATCGTGCCCAGACGCGGGCGCGATAATTGGAAACACATGCCGGCCGTGCGGGGAAAAGGCCATGACGCACGAGCGTCTGGTCAGCTTTCGAAAGCCCAGGCTGCCGCGCTCGCTCGCCCCCGCTCCTCTCTTGTTTTTTTAGGCATTGGGAGAGTAAGTGATTTGCCCAGAATCACAGGATGGGAGGGGTGAAGGGTGCCTCGTCCCGGTTGTGACCTCCTTCCCAGATCTTCATGGCTCCGACACCACGCCCTATCTTAAAGACAACTGCTCTCCAAGGAATTGGACGCCACCCTTATCCACAAGAGAGCGCTGAGGCACAGATCTCCATATAAAAGGCAACTGTCACGCATGCATAGCCACAACAGGTCGATGCCAAAAAACACATTGTGGGGGATGCACAAATTCAGCTAAAAATAATAGTTTTACATAACACATGACCTCCTACGAGGGCATGGGCTTCCCGTCACTTTCTCCTGGGCACCGTTCAGTTTCAGGCTCTCAGTCTCATGGTGAAGATGCCCAATGAGTGTCTCCCTGGCAGCGCCGGGCAGTAGCGTCCCTGTTAATGTTCAAGACACTTCTGGAAGGGGGGCTGAGAACCCAAACGTAATAATGCCGGACAGCGAGCTTCCTCCCGGACACCTACAGGGACACGGTCTGTGATTTCTTGACAATTTGTTGTGCCCAAGCCCAAAGGCTGTAAAAAACACGCCCAGAGCCCCCCTTGCGTTGCAGCTGTTGTCTGAAAGAAGCTTCCCTGTGAACGTTTTCTTCCCAGCCCTCCAGGTTCCTAGACAGACGTCTGCCGCTTGAATGACAGGGTCCAAGCTCTGGCAGCTTTTAAAAGATGCAACATTCAACAAAGCCCCCCTCCCCGGCCTTTCAGGGAGGAATTCTGGTACGTCACGGACCCTGCCCCAGCCCTACAGACAGCAGTCTAACATTTGATAGATTCCACGGAATCACTCTGTCTTTCAGCGATGAATCTGAAGTGACTGACCCAGCATCACCTTTCTGTGTCAAGACTGATGCGTTAAAATATCCTGTTTCTTACAAAGTGCTTGATACTGCTCCAGTGCTATTTCTAAGCGTTGTGCAAATGGGTGGTATTCTTTCCCTGTTTAAGGGTATTTAATTACCCGACTTAGGAAAGATGGAACGCAGAAGTGGCCTTTTGAGGATTGTCACAGGGGACTCCCAGAAGACTAGATGTCAGCGGCGAGCGTTTAACTTGCTGAGCCATCTTGGGAAGACTTGTTCCAATCCCATCTCTGCGGCTAATGCTGTTGAAAAGCAGTGGGGTGAGGGGAGCATCACCATTACTAACTCTCCTGAGGGGGTGCTTAGGGGGCGGGGGAGCCAGGGCAGCATAGAGTGCCTTATGGATAGAGGGGGCTTGCAGGGTTTTAACCCCTCTCACCCCTTCCAGACTCTGTCGGATTAAGACCCCTCAAGGACACCCTGTCCACAGGAGCAAGGTTTGAGGGATAGTAATAATTGTCTGCATATTCATGACTCCAGCTGCTAAGCTCTCCTGTGGGGCATTTATATGATTAAACGGATATTAAGAGGCTCAAACTGTGAAATTATCTAGATATCTTTCTACTCTAACAGAGACTGATAAAAAGGGAGCCCCTTGCAATAGAAAACACATAGCTCTGTTTAAAGAAATAAACTGTACACATCCTTTGTCAAGTTGGAAATGTTATTATTCTGTCTTGAATTGTCATTTGTAGCACAGCCCTTCCTAGTAGAAGTTTGTGCAAAACCTTTGCAATTTCACTAAGCTTAAAAGCACCACCGCCCCCTTTTTGTAATAAAATAGGAACACATGTATCTGTTTTATTGCGTGTTTCACATTTCTGTTTCCAGACATGTCTCCAGGCCCAGTTTCATCCTGTGTTCACACAATGGTGTCCCTCGAAGCACCTCTTAGCACAAAAAAGCAGCCCCTCCAGAACAGCGCTGCATGTGTCAAAGGAGGCGCTTTTAGAATAACATGAAACTGTACAAAAAGCATCACACCAGTGACATAACAAAACATTAGGGGCTCTTCCTACAAGAAAAGAGAGGGGCCCTCGCAGAACCCAAACCTCAAACTACTTCTCCTCTGCGCCTCATGCATGTGACGTCAGCGGGAGTTTCAGTGATATGGTGAGTGTGAAAGAGACACCACGTGTGTTCATATTTATAACATTAATCAGTGTGATGTACAGGGGCTGACTGTAGGTGCCCCTCATTGACGCTTAACTTAGGTGTAGTTGACCAAAGCAGAGCACCAAAGGGGTCATTTATAGTTCCGCAAATTGCTCTAACAGAAATTGGTGAATCCTGTACTGCTATTTTGGACCTTCCCACGCCCACATAAGGCCCCAGTTTTAACGCCCATCATAACACATGGTAATTTCACCTTTGAAGCTCCTGATGCCGATGGTGCCAGTAACTCTGTGTCTGAGTCAATGGGCACTACCAGGGGACCCCAGGAGCACTACCAGGGGGTCCTATGGGCATTACCAGGAGGCATTACCAGGAGGCACCTTATTCACCCTCTGTTTGATCTATCTCGTGTCTCTCTCCTTAATTCACTTCATCGCTTTTACCGTTATCCTTTCTCTTTATATCTCCACATACCTCTACGTCTGTTTCACCCCCACTTTTTGGACCCTCTAATTCACCTACATATATCTACCTGTCTTAGTACACCTCTTTCCAGCGTCCTCTCGAACATACCTCTTGCCACCACTTTGGAGTCTTACCTTTTTATCATTTATAACCCTCTAGATGCTCTCAAACGTCTACTCTCTCTGCCACTCTCTAGTCTTACTTTTACATCTTTTAAACCCGTCTAGACACTCTCTAAACCTCAACTCTCTCTTGCTACTCTGTAAGCCTTTATATCTTTTATACCTCTCTAGACGCTCTCCAAATCTGGACTGTCTCTCCACCACACTCTAGACTTACCTTTACATCTTTTGTACCCCTGTAGATGCTCTCTAAACCTCAACTTTCTCTTTACCTCTCTCTAGTCTTACCTTTGCCTCTTTTATACCTCACTAGACTCTCTATGAACCTCGACTCTCTCTCTACCACTCTTTAGTCTTAACCTTACATCTTTAATACCTCTCTAAACCTTGACTCTCCCTCCACCACTCTCTAAACATACCTTTACATCTTTTATACCTCTGACACTCCCTACACCTCAGCTCTCTCCCCGCCACTCTTTAGTCTTGCATTTACATTGTTTATACTCCTCTAGACGCTATCTAAACCTCAACTTTCTCTCCACCACTCTCTAGTCTTACTTTTACATCTTTTATACCTCAACTCTCCCTGTACCTTACTCTCTCTGTGCACCTCGCTTACTGTTTCCACTTTCCTGCTCCCTGGATCATTCCACTGTATGTTTCACTTCAACCATATGTCTGATTTCTTTATTCTTTACCAGATGTATTATCAAAACTATCTCTTGCCCTCATCCTCTCTACTTTTTCTGAACTAGCCTCATCTCTCATTCTCTACCTCACCCCTTTGTCTCTACTTCACCTTTTTCTTTCTTCACCTCAACTGTCTTTCTACCCTTCACCCCTCTTTACTTTTCTCTCTGCCTTACCAATCTCTCAACATAACTTGTCTTTCTATACATCTTCTCATGTTCTTGGTCTATCTGCCTCACTGCTATCTCTATACTTCTCTAAATAGCTGACCTCTTTACCTGTGTCTTCCTCTAGCTGTTTCTAACTCACTTCTCTTTCTAGCCTGCCTCACCCATGCTCTACCTCATCAACTGGTGCACAACACGCTTCTCCCCCTTTCTACACTTTCTTGACTCCATCTGTATTTCTCTACCTCTCTCATAAAGGGTTCGCATCTCTCTAGCTCTTTTTTACCTACCTGTTTGTACATTTCAGTCCGACAACCTCACCTTACTCTCCCTCTGTTACGTCTTGCTCTACCTCACCTTTCTGCCTCATATCTACATATCTAACTCCCTCTACTTCACCCCTCTTTTTATACTGTTGTCTTGTGTTTCTTTTACCCCTCTGTTCATTTTCCTCACACCCTCACCTCTCCTCTTACTCAGAAAACTTAAAGACCACTGTCTAGCCAGAGAACTGAACACATCAAACAAGAGGAGGAACAAGGCAGGGGAAAATAACTTAGGAGTATCCAGTCAGCTATAGTATTCAGTTTACTGTTCTTCGAAAATAAACCTACTTGAAGGCCAAAAGAGAGCAGTGCATTTGGGTCACTTTACTCTGACTATAGAACAAATACTGAACTGCTACTTTGGAGCAGGGTCATTCTGTTTTTGGTTGAACCTAGGCAGCACATGTGCTGTCTCTTTGAGACATGCTGTATTCATTCACTCTGAGATTACAGCCCACCCATTGCCTTTTAATTCATTACTTCAATTGTCCTTTAGAAATGCTTGCTTGCTAGTGATCTTTCCTCTTTGTCCCACCTTGTGCTCATTTCTTTCTTCCCACGGAGCAGCGCCTAACTTCTGGCATCGTTCCACTTTAGTGCTTAACTATTCATTTCAGGGCACTGTTTTTTTGTTAGTTTCTTGTTGGTGTTCCAGGGTCCGCTCCATATATCCGAGCGCCGTTTCTTAATTTATTTATTTTATTAACCCGTTCCGCTTTTCATTCGCTATCTCCATCATTGGCTGCGCATGGGGAAGGATGGGGGCAACAGGTCACGGCCACAGCTTAAAAAACAACTTTCTAAATAATTTCTCATGCTAACTTAATAAACTTCGGATTTGTTTTAACTACTATACCTTTCCGCATCCACGAACATGGGAATCAAGGCTAGCACTTCTCCACAATCATCGCTTTTATCGTCCGAAACCCAAAAGTACGTTCTCACCATGTTGCACAACAGCTTTGTCCATACTGAAATAACCCAGTCACTCTTTCTCTACTACAGCTCACACACTGCGGTACCAAGTCCCCAGAGCCAAACAACTTTAAGTCAGGCAAATGGTTCATTTCCCCACCATTTTCATAGTCCGCGCATGCGCTATGTTCACGCAGCAAAATAACGGGGGTTTAGGGGGTTCTATTTCACCCAAAAACATGGATGCCATTTTGGAACAAAGTCCTAACATAAAATAGTAATGCTCTAGTTGGGAACCATCACAAATTATACAAGTTTAGATATCACTGCACAAAATACATTTGTGATGTGTGTGAACAATCAAGCCTAGTGTGGAAGCATTAGTGTTGAGTTTTAGGAAACATACTGTGACTCAATAAAAATATAAAGTACAATTGAACAGTTAACACAAGAAGATGTTTTAATGAGCTGGGTGTTTTGCAGTGGCTATGGAAGAACCAAGATGGTCACCACAGTGGCTCTCACCTCCAACTAACTCTCTTCTAATATCCGCCACCTCCTCCACGCCTCTTTCTGTTGCATCACTTCTCCCTTGCCCAAGCTCTGCTTCTGCCAGCCCAAGTCCCTCCTCCCAGCACCGCTACCTGTAGGCCCCACCTCTACTGCCTGTCTGGGCTCACGGGTTTGTTTACAGTCTGTGGGTGATTGTTGCTTTTAGGCAATAAACAGGAATCTGAACTGCTCATTAGACCGGGAGGAGCACAGACTGCGCCTGGGTGAAATCTTTGAGAAAAGGCGGAGGGTGGCCTTCCACATCCTCCGATGTGAGTATCGGGATAGCTTGAGTATAGCTGAGAGTGGAGGGTGCACACAAATGATCCCCCATTAGCGAGGGCCACAGCATACTGTGCTTTTTGTCAGTGGCTTGACATGGAGCATAAATTGTAAGTTGTGTGTGACCACCATGTTGCTCTCGCGTTGCATGAGCATAATTTGCAACACATGCTTTTGATTGTTGGAAGTGCGCCATAAGCTCATTGCGTGCTTCATTCTTTTTCCAGAAGGTTGTTGATGATTATCAGACTGTTTTCATTGAATTATTTTAGGTTTTGTTACGCATTGGGTCTTACAATGTGCTGCTTGCTAAACACTTATAAGGTCCCAAAGGTGAGACCTATTGGCTATGCCAATGCTTGTTTTTCCTATCCTACTGGTCTGGCGACATATTGTGGGCTGCATTCACTTTCCATTGTAAATAATGTACTCACAGTATTTTTGGCATTCATGCGAAGCCTTTGCTAAATACCAAAACACCGTGCCACAATGAACTTGCTAAAAAAATTCAATGAATATACTTTGTCATACAATATTTACTATAACTTTTTTTTAAAAACTTGCAGAAAAAGTCTCTACTATACTCACAGGACATTCCTTTCCTTTATAGCCAAGCGAGACTGATTGACATTGGCAGTTCTTGTTTCATGATTTATTTCATCCAAGAGTTTTACCATTCTTGCCTTGTATTGATTCTCTGGTTCCAGCAACAACTGATTATTTGAGTCAGTGAAACAAAAGCAAAGACAAACAGTTTTCCTAAAAGCTTACACCTTTTAAGATAAGAATGAAAAGAGCATATAAATGAAGAAAACGTTCTGGTCTTTGTGCTTCAGCAAGAAAGGTTTGGCTATCTTCTTGTTTCCTTCCTGTCCATACATAGACAGTAAAATTTCAACCACAATTTAGTGGGACATATGTAATCATTCATCAAGCCAATGCTGCGGCCTTTCGATTGAAACTGTCGCAGTCCTGAAGGTTCATTCTGTTTTTCATTCATCTCAGTTGAAGCCATGTGCCCCTCATCCTTATCAACAGATTCCATTTGAACCTTGGCCAGTTATGGCACAAGGACAACCTGAATATGAAGTTCACAAGACGTTCAATTTCTGAAGCCTTAGTCCTCTCAAGATGGTAGATTGACCGCAGAGCATTATATGAGAATGCCAATATACAATGTAGCTTTGGTCTTTTTTGTGATATCAATTCCTTTTTAATCATGTATTAGAAAGACACTCAAGAGAAGATGCGTGCAGCACATTGTTCCCTTATCTTTTGTCACATTCTTTGCCCCCTTGCCCTTATTTTTATACCATATTTTTGCTTTCAGGAAATTGATCTTCAACTGGATTTCCATGCCCGAATTTCATGCTTCCTGTTGTCAGGAGGAGTTTGGTGCCCTGATGATTTCTTAGATTTTTATCTTCATATTCAACCAAGAGCTATAAGATTGCCAAGGAGGTGTCTTCAGTTTATGGGGGGTTTTCCTCCTACTTGGAACCCTCTTAAGGAGGCACATTTCCCATACAATATTTCTTTTTGCAGGATGGCACTGTGGCTACTGGGAGGTGTCACCCTTTCCTCAGGCAATTAAGAGGGCAATTCAGCATCCAGCCCTTGACACCTTTCAAGTTTAGCTAAGCAGATTTACAACAATCTTAGGGACAAAGGTCTCAGACCACAGTAGTGGTTACCATTCAGATATTAGCTTCAGCTATATATACATGAATCTGCAATTATTTTGGCCCCCTAAACAACAATTGCTCAGGTTGTAAGCATAAGTGCATTCTTCTGCCAACACAAAACTTTGGGCCATATGTATGAAAGTTTGGTTTTGCGATTCTCAAATAGCGAATTTTAGAGAATCGCTATTTGAGAATCGCAAAACGAGATGTATGTAGGATTTGCAAAAAAAATTGCGAATCCTACATATTCCATAATTGCGAATCGCAAATTGCGATTCGCAATTAAGGAAACCCTCCCCATTCATTCCTATGGGCCTAGAGGCCCATAGGAATGAATGGGAAGACATTCTCAATTTGCGATTAGCAATTAGAGAATCGCAAATTGAGAATGCAATTTCAAGGTTGCAAGGGTGTCAAAAGGACACCCTGTTGCACCCCTGAAATAAGCATGGGTGCACATGTGGCGCACATACATGCCCTAAGGGCATGTATGTGCGCCACATTGCACTTTGAAAAATGCAAAAAGAGCATTTTTCAAAGAAATCGCAAATTACCACCAACTTGAAGTTGGTGGTAATTTGCGATTCCTAAGGCCAAATTGCGCTTTTTTGTGCTTCTTACATTGCATTTAAGGAATCTTTTTTTCGATTCCTTAAATGCAATCGCAAAATAGGGAATCGCAAATTTTGCGATTCCTTATTTTGTGAGGCAGTTGTTCATTAATACATACCACTAAGCCCAATTGCGATCGCAAACGCCAAAATTCTGCGAATTTCGGCGTTTGTGATCGCAATTTGGAATGATACATATGCCCCTTTATTTTGGAAAAATAAACCCAGTTTGCCCAAACAAGGGCTTAGTATTTGCTTGAAATAAAAACAAAATGCTCTCCTGAAATCAGCTTTTCATTTTTTTAAATACGTTTGGTGTTATAGTCATCAAGTACTCACAGGTACTAGTACACATATTCTGCCTTGCACACTTTCAAATCTATCCCTGACAGCTCCTTAGCACAAGTGAATTTGGGGTTACAGCTGGGTTGTGCTTTCTCTTCGATAACATTTAGGGTCAGCTAGAGCTGCAGTGTCTGTGTTGTCATCACAGAATGTTGACACTGGATGAGTAGCTGACATCAAGATGGGTGGGAGGCAATTGAAGAAAGACTAAGATTGAACTGAAGTGATAAGGGAATTGATCTCCAGACCTCCTGAAACTCCTTTATTTGGGTGGTCCCAGAGGATTCATTTTAAAAATCTACTTGAATCTCTGTCCTGTTAGATTGTGACAGCCACGAAGATGGTTGAGCGAGCGGAACACTCGCCGCAGATAGAGGCTGTGTACAGGAGGCCATTAGTTCTGATTCCAGCAATCTTGAGTCAGTCTTCCATCCTTCGTAGGCTGCTGAGGTTTGTACCATAAATTACCTAGCCTCTATTATTTACAGTGCCTCAAAACATCTGAAGTGTGGTATGAAGTGCTATTTGAGAAACAAAATATCATTATGAGATCTAAGTTTCCTCAATTTTTGCCAAGATTCAGCAGAACCACCATTTCCATTGTCACAGTGCTGTGGGGTGACAGGCGTCCCATTTGATCACAGGATCATTGGTGTACCCACCCCCACAGGATACTGAATCACCCAACAGTGTAGGAAAATTATATCACTCCTCCCCTGAATGCAGAGAGATTACACCAGCAAGTGGAAATGAATGAATGAGCTATATTTTTGAGCTGATTGTGTCTTTCTTCAGGGTAGTCCAGTCCACTTTAGTGAATATTGCTATTGTAAATCAGACTCCTACAATTTAGAATGCAATTTTAAACAAATGTGTTATATGATTTGTGTTCAAATAGTGCTGCATAGTACACATGCTATTGTTCATCCAAGTGGGAGGGTCCTACCCAGTAGTTAATGCCTGGGCTTTGCCTTTGGTCCACTGATTCCACCCAAGCCAATAACCACCTGAAAGTGGCCTCAATCTCCCACACGCCAAATGGACCAGGGTGGGGTATTTTACCCTCTTGCCTTGACAGCCTGGAGCAATGTGCTGCAACAATTTAGACCTTTGAAGTTGCAGAGCTCATGGGGGAAAGGGCGTCATGGCACCCCCAGCTCACCTCCTTGTTCACAGTGCTCCCCTCTAGGATGCCTGCCAACCTGGCCCACTATTTGCATTTTACGACATTTTATGACTTAATTACATGCAGTTAATTTGGAAAACTAGTAATCGAGCTTTACACAGCAGACTAGGTGACAGTGATTTTGCAAACCAATTCCTGACATTTATGAGCAAATGTACTATTTCACACTGCGCTGTGTTGTGTCAAAGGAACAAATCAGGACAGCGCCATATTTTCAACGATATGGCACTGCTGATCTCTTCTGAAGAGGTGGAGCACAATTAAGATGTCTTGCGCCAACCAGACACCTTTGCACCATAATTCAGGTGTGTGTGATGTCTACCATTTGGTTTTGGATTGGAAGGGCGCCCTTCCAGTATGAAATACTGTACTCAGACATGCTTTTAAACTTGTCACACTCTGTATGTGTGCTGTACAGTGTGCACACATGCAAAGTGTGAAAAGTTTAGAGAGAAAAAATCATTTCTTCTTCTTTGTCTATGCCTCAAGGAAGCAATTTATTTTGCCACAAAGCTCTGTTTACAAATGTTTATAGACAGGGCTTTGCGTCAAAAACCATGAGTGGTTACTTTGGAATGCCTATGTATTACCAATTTGTGACCCCTTGATGCAAGGTAACGCAAATCAGAGCAAAGCTCTGGTTTGTGTTACTTTTCACCAACTTTCAGACTCAAAACAATTAAATAACGTATCAACACGTTGCGTCAGTTTGCATCACGTTTGGTGACTTTGTACTCATGCAAAGTGTTAATAAACGTAGTCCTGAAAGTATAAAAAGAATACATTGGTTTTTCTTAGTCTTGCTTTCAAAGGGTCCAGGCCGGTTTCAAGATCTAGGACACCAGAAGGGCAGTCAGAGAAGGATGTGCCTCTATTTTTGGTATTAGCAGAGGCCGGCACCCGGAGGGGGCCTAGAGGGCCGGCGCCTTAACCGACGCCAAGCCCCGGCCAGAACCAGTTTGCTGCGATCGCGCCGAAGAGCGCGAACAACCAGGGGGCCCCCACCGCGCGTCACGGACCGGCGAGGCAGCAGCCCCCCCATCCAATGGGGGGACACATGCAATCTACGAACCCCCCAATGGGGGGAGGCCACAAGATTGGCGCGGGAGCGCGCGGGGGGGATATAAGCCCTGCTGCTTCCCCAGGTAGGCACTGACCTACGGAACAGGGGAGCAGCAGCGGCGTGAGGTTTTTGTTGAGTGCAGACTCCGGCGGGGAAGACGACGGCGAGAGGTGAGTGACCGAGAGCCCACCCCGGCCATCGCAGCGAGAAGGACCCAGAGCTGCCCGCCGCTGCTCCCGACTAACGATCCAGGGCAGAGGAGTCTGGCCCGACCACCTTTTGCGGCCCGCCACGGCACCCTGACCCAGTCTCGGACGACCGGGAGCCCACCCCGGCCTCCAGGTTGAAGGAACGGCCCAAGGTCCCGGCGCGGAAGTGCGGGAGCCCACCCCGACCACCGTTGCTTGTTGCCGCTTCTTCCTGGCCGCCGCCGCGCTCTGACGACTCGGGGACGACCGGGAGCCCACCCCGGCATCCTGAGCGGGAAAACGCCTTCACTTGGTACGGAGGCCTCGCCGGCGCTGAAGACTCACCGGTGTTTTCCTGGTCGCGGCGTGTCCTCTCCCAACCGGAAGAAGCAACGACTGGCGTGCAGGCCGCCGCAAGGGAAGGTGACGTCTGCCCGGGGCATCGGTGCCAGGGAGAGTGCGTCCAGGAGGCCGTGAGAACCCGGGCTCGCCGGCGGCAGCGAGCGCGTCGCGCTGCTCACCTCTAACTAACCGAGAGGCGGGGAGCAGGCAGCGAGAGCGCGCGCCTCCTGACGACGTGGGCGCACATCGGCCTCGGCATTTCAAGAGGCAGAGGCTCATTTTGTTTCGATCTTTTAAAAAAAAAAAAAGCGGCGGCCGGTGATCACAGCTGTTCTAGCGTGGAGCTGATAGCACAAGGTTGCGTTTTCGACCCCCCGTACTGGCCAGAAACATTAATTTTAACACGACGGGGGCATAGCTCAGCGGAGAGCATCGGACCACAAAGCAAGAGGTCCCCCATTACAGCAATTGGTGCGTATTGCCGCGGCTGCACCCCGCATTAGTTAAACGTATTGGCGGCAGAGGGGAGGAGGCTGACCTTCGCCCCCTCCATTGCACAGGCAGCCCGGGCAAGGGCTCGCAGGCAACCCCCCCCCACCACTGATCACAGGTCGGGGGAGAGACCGCAGGGCAAAGCTTTGGTGCATATTTCCACAGCAGCACCCCGCTTACATCGCAGGTGATGGCGCAGCATCAGAAGTGCACGGGAGCAGCTGGTTGCAGCCCCACCTACGGGGGGACAGCGGAGAAGGTCCAAGCTGGCGGGAGACCGCGACCGCCATGCCAAGGGCCAAGCGACAGAGGAAGGCACCAGCCAAGCAGGCAGAGGCAGCAGCACCCAAGACGGCCCCCTCCAGAGGAATGCCCATCCACCTGTAGCCAGCACGGCGGCGGCGGGAGTAAGCAGGGGGCCCACGAATACAGCGGAAAGTGGTGAGCATATTAGCGCAATTGTGCAAGAATGCTTTAAAAATATGGCGCCATTGCTATTGAAAGGGTTAGGCATCCAGGCGGGGGGGTCAGGGGTGCAGGCAGGTCGGCAGCAGGGAGGTACGCTGACCATAGGAGAGATGGGGGCGCTGGCGGAGGAGGAAACGTCTGGGTTACCATGGCACCTGTTAGACCCGGGCCAGGCGCGCGAGCAACACCTAGGGGGGCAGACCACTCCCGGGGTTGGGGGAGAGGTTGGGTCGCCCACAGTGGCATGGGGATACACACTCCCAGCGCCATCTGCACCCGCCGCAACGGCAGTACCCGGGTCCTACACACGGCCCTCCCCAGGGCCAGCGTCACTGACCACCAGGGCCACCGGACTAGCCAGCCTCATACCGTTAGCGGTGAAAGAAAGAATTTGGAGGAAGGAGTTTATTGATATCTTCTCACTCCTGGAGATACAGTTGGAAGGCCTGGACCTGACCACGTGCGACAAAAAGGATGAGGATAAGAGGGAAAGGAGGAAAGAGCGTAAGGAGAGAACATTTGATAACTGGCTAGACGCGTTCCGCATAATGGCCTGCATAATAGTGGAGAAATTCCCGTGCTGCGCAGCCGACTTATGGCTCTACGAGGCCACCATCCACAACGCGCAGAGGCAGTTCCCAGGCGAGGCGTGGCTAGAGTACGACAAGGGGTTCAAGCTAAAAATGCAGACACACCCAGAGATGGAGTGGAACGAGGAAGATGTGTCAGGGTTCATCCACAAGATGATGGTGGCTAGGGAAGTTAAGTCTTGGGCAGGTAGGTCCGAGCAGTCCTTTCGCGGGTTCGCACAGAGAGGGAAGGGGAGGCCCTTTCAAAAAACCAGAGAAGGCAGCTCGGGGAAAGCATCACACAGCAGGGCACCGGCGATATGCTGGAAGTTCGAAGCAAACGAGTACACATACGGAGCGTCCTACAAATTTCAACATATCTGCTCCTCGTGCGGCGGGGGTCACCCAGCAGCAGGGTGCAAGCGCAGAAAGGATCACGGAGGGGACAAAAAAGAGAAAAAGAAGCAGTGAGCAATGCAGGTGGGGTGCGGGGGGGCCAACGGGGTACAGAGATTACAAGCTAGCAAGGTCCCCCATCAACACGCACATGTTGCGCAGGCTAGCCAATAACTACCACATCAAGACGGACGCCGAGACACTAGTCCTCGGTTTTGAGCAAGGCTTCACGATCCCCTTTACAGGCTCCCTCCCGCCAGGCAGCGCCAGAAACCTAAAGTCAGCCATGCAGCACCCTGGGGTGGTGGCGCAAAAAATAGAGAAGGACAGGTCCTTAGGTAGGATAGAGGGCCCCCTCCCCCCCCACATGAGGAAGGACCTGGTGATCTCCCCGCTGGGGGTTGTTCCCAAGAAAGAGCAAGGGCAATACCGGCTGATTCACCACCTATCATTCCCAGACTGCGCGTCCGTAAACGATGGGATCAGTGCAGACGTATGCTCGGTTACATACGCCACAATAGACGATGCCATTGACCTAGTCAGGGCTACGGGCCGGGGGCCCTCATGGCAAAAGCAGATATCGAGTCCGCCTTTCGTTTACTCCCGGTTCACCCCTCAAGTTTCCACCTACTGGGTTTCCAATGGGAGGGGAGATCTACTTTGACAAGGCTATGCCGATGGGCTGCTCAGTCTTGTGTGCCTATTTCGAACTATTTAGCACATTTATAGAATGGGCACTACACACCAGACACCCCCCGGGCGGCAAGATCCACTACTTGGACGATTTCCTATTCACCGGCCCCGCGGCGTCAGCCGAGTGCGGCAACACGCTAGCGGCATTTGTGGATTTAGCTGGGGAACTGGGGATCCCCCTGTCGGCCGAGAAAACGGTGGGCCCAACAACGAAAATCACATTCTTGGGAATAGAACTGGACTCGGTCGCAGGGATATCTAGGCTCCCACCGGAGAAGGTAGAGGACTTTAAGGGCGAAATCAGGAACCTCTGCGGGAGAGAAAAGGCCACACTGAGGGAACTGCAGCGGCTCATTGGCAAGCTGAACTTTGCGGCCAGGGTCATCCCAGCAGGCAGGGCATTCGCCAGGCGCTTAACCCGCCTGACGAGCGGGCTCACCCACAAGCACCACCATGTCAGGCTCGGGGCTGAGGTTAAAAAGGACCTGATGATGTGGGACACATTCCTGATGGATTTTAACGGGCTACTGATCTGGAGGGAAGGCTAGGTATCGAGCAAACAGATCGCACTCTACACGGATGCATCCGGCAGCACAGGTTTTGGGGCAATTCTGGGCACTAAATGGGATGCAGGCCAGTGGCCTAGCAGCTGGCACGAGAAGGGCACGACCAACAACATCACCTTCCTAGAGCTATTCCCAATCGTAGTTGCACTCACTATCTGGAGACAAGAGTTACAGTGCATGAAGCTGACCCTATGGTCTGACAACAAAGGGGTAGTGCAAGCAATTAACAAGGGAACTGCCAGGTGCCCAGGTACACTACGACTAATGCGCAGGTTGGTTAAGTTACAGCTGGAAGGCAACATAGACCTGAGAGCGCGCCACGTCCCAGGGGTGGAGAACGAAGTAGCCGACGCCCTATCCAGGGCAAGGATGGAGAAATTCAGGGAGTTGGCCCCGGGAGCAGAGCAGACCATGACCCCTTTCCCGGGCCACCTGTGGGACCTGGGGGGATAGATCCGTCAGAGCTGGTCGGCCAGGTCCTCGCCCCGGAGGTGGCCAGGAGATACAAGACATATATTAGCACCGTATTGCGGGTGGGGGGATCCAGTCCCTGGGCGATTCGACGGCCACACTCAGCGCGGCAGAGCGTTTCATACAGTGGGCATTCAACTCCCGCAAATCTAGATCATGGGCACAAGCCCACCTGTCCGCCGTGGCATACTACGCCAAGCTGGAAACCGGTTGGGACCCCGTTGCCACACCATACATCAAGGCTGCTATGAAGGGGTGGAAACGCACGGAAGGGGTGCGGAAAGACAGCAGACGCCCGTTAGATTACACCAAACTAAGGGTACTGTTGGGGGCACTGCGGGACACTGCAAGGATAACTTCGAGCTCCTCTTGCTCAGGGCGGCCTTTGCCACAGCATTCTTCGGGGTCTTCCGCATCAGCGAATTAGTAGCACCGGCTAGGAATGGACCAGCGACGCGCTGCCTGCAGGCCGAGGATGTTACACCGAAAGCAGGGGAGATAGAGATCAAACTGAGGCGATCAAAGACAGATCAGGCTGGCAGAGGGGTAGTGGTGAGATTGCGGTGCATCGAAGACAGGAACTGCTGCGCGGTGTGCTGCTTGCGCGCCTACCTAACACTGTGACCAGCCGGTGGCGGCCCCCTATTTCAACACAACGACGGCACACACCTGAGCAAATTCCAGTTCACCACTGTCATGCGCCTGACACTCGGCAAGGCAGGGCTGCCGCCAGGAGGTTTCGGGTCCCACTCATTCCGGATAGGGGCCGCCACAACGGCCGCGCAGCACGGGATGCCCGAGGCCGGGATACAAGCTGTGGGAAGATGGCGGTCAAGGGCATACCGGACCTATGTGAGGCCCCAGCTGCTTTGAGCCACGGCTCCTGCCGCGGGAAGTGGGGGAAACGCACTGAGTATTTGCTTATCCCGCCCGAGCGGTCGAATTACTTGTTTTATTGCCCCGGCAGGACGGAGACCACGCTTGGTGTGGGTAGTGGGCCACTCGTTCATCACGCGGATGCATTCCTGGTGGCGGCTGAAGGGGCACAGGCTGGAGGGGCGGCCAGTGGACACCTGCATAAGGTGGTTCGGCCGACCAGGCATGAAATGGGAGCAACTGCCGACAACCATCGCGGAACTGCAGGCAGAAGCGGCATGGCACCCCGACATCCTGATCATCCACCTTGGGGGAAACGATCTGGCCAGCCGAGGGAGGAAAGACCTCCTACAAGACATACAAAGAGACCTGTCGGAGGCAGGCAAGGTCTTCAGGGGATCCGCCATTATATGGTCAGAGCTGATCAGCAGACACGTGTGGCGGGGGGCCTACTCACAGAAGGCGGTTGAGAACTCGCGGAAAAAACTGAATCTCTCTGTGAGCAAGTTCTGCAGAACGAACGGGATGGAATCAGTGCGGCACGGGCTCATCCACACGGGCCGCCCGGAGTTCTATGCAAAAGACGGGGTGCACCTCTCGGATGAGGGAACGCGGGTCTTTTGGGACAACCTGTGGGGCGCAATGGTGCTGGCAGGCTGCAGATGACCAAGCCGCAGAAGGGGCAGGAGGGGGAGCCGCAGGGCGACGGTAGCCTCCCTGGCGGCGTGGCAGAAACTACGGGGATAATGGTTGGTACAGAGGCACACCGGAGGGCGGTGTGCCAGAATAGGACCACTCACCTTGGGATGCCGCACAGCTGGGTGAGTTGGGCCTAAGGGCGGTAGGTAGGACCACTCACTCTGGGATGCCGTATGGCAGGGTGTGGTGGCCTACCACGAGGGGGGTAGCAAACGGAGACGGCGCTCGCTGCCCAGTCCCCGCCGGATGGCAGGGCACAACAAGAATCGGACAAGGTAGCGAGTTGTAGCCTAACTCCGGGACAGAAACTACACCCCCTCCACGCAAAGAGATGGCAAACCCAACCGGAAGAAGCAACGACCCAGCAGGGCCAAGAGACAATGCAAGCCTGCAAAGTACATGAGCAACGAACTGTCAGTCTAAGCGGCGATTGGGGCAATGTATATATGAGATACGCAAATGCAATGTATAACGAGATACAAATGAGGTATGATGCAAAGTGACAGCTCGCTGAGAATGCTTATGCATGACGCACACAAAAGTAATGCAATATATATATGCGTGTATTCCTAATAAACTGCGGCCAACAATGGACCACCACAAGACAAGATGGTATGTTGGCTTATTCACGAGTACGGAATACGATGTGGGGAAGTGGAGAGTGGGCAAGTGCGGGGGTTAAAGATCTGGCAGCAGATTAAACAATCACTGCTATTAGGGGGGAACTGATTAGACTGTACATGTCCCAATGATCCAATATAGCCTGTTTGTCACAGTCCAGAGAAAGAAAAAGAAAATGAGGAATAAAAGAAAGTGGGCAGGGCATTCGAAAGAGCGAGTAAGAGAAAAAGCATGTTAGAAAGAAGAGAGTGCATTGTGAAAGAGAAAAGTTTTTGGCAATTTGGTTTGGGAAGAAAGAACGCTAAGGAAGGATAAGAAGCAGATTTATCCAGGCCACAGCCTTCCATCTTCCCCAGTTATGGAGGCAGGGTTTGGTGCCAGAGGGGCAAAACAATCTTTAGGTGGCACCTGCCCAGGCGATTCAGGCCAGTTCTCTAGCTTGGGAAACTATGCTTACTGAAAAAAAACATTTAGATAGATTGAATAAAAGTGGAAGGGTAAAATCCAACTATATGCCTTTCAGGAAGAGGTTTTCAAACTGAACTTATTGGCTTTCTTCCATCTTAACTTCTCGTGCCCGGGGCTGCGATGAAGAACAACGGATCGGGCCTTCCATCACAGATCAGACTCAAACACAACCCCACCCCACAATGCTCTATGCTCAGAACCAGCGCTTTAAATGGGAAAAAATAAGTGCAGGTACTCATTAAATTGAGCTAGGGGCGTGGCTAGTGGGCGGGGTTAGAGGCGAGTGAGACAAGATGATACAAAACACTTCTATTGAGTATTCATTTTGCCCTTGCGTTGCCCTGGATAGTGGGCTCAGACTTTCCATATGCCCAGATTAACAGCTAAAACCCTGAATGAGCCAAGCCATCAACAGTACTATTAGCACTTTCAGGCTAATAATCAATGTCTAGGACGGGAGAGACTCTGGCACTTACACTGGTTGCAGGACAGAACAAAACATGTGAGAAATGTATCCGTATAAACAAAATGTGCTTGTTACACAAAATGAAGGCAAACAACAAATGTTCATGTTTCTTTGTTTTGTAATATTTGCAGCTTCTTAATATCATAATCATTCTAATCTTCCTACTTTCTTGCATTTGGCGCAATCCTTATATATTCAGGAGTGCACACACACAAATAAGCATGCCACACATTTCTTTTCAAATACCTGCTGATTCTCTTCCTATCTGGTTTTGTTTGTCTCTCACAGACAAACATACACTCTCTATCTGTCTTCACATCTCTAACCTCCCGATCCCTCCAACACTCGCTTCTCTCCCGTTTGTGGCTAATTCTGCGCCCCTCTCTTTACCCCAATTGTAGCTTATCACTCTCTCTACCATCACTCTTTCTATTTCTAATCTGCCGTCTCCGCGCCTCTCTTCTGCTTTCCATAGCCGTCTGGATCTCTTCCCTATCCGTCCCTCATCTGGCCACCAAGGGGGCAGCTTAGGCCATCTTCACCACCTCATCCCCGCCCATTATGGACTCAATGTCCCAGCAGGCGGGCGGCGTGGGGGTGGATTTGAAGGGCCAAGTGAGTCAGGAGAAAGACAGTCAGACTCAGTGGGAGGCCAAGGGGTGAAAATGGCCCTTTTTACCTGGGCTCCTCCACGGCCACTCAGGCACAGGCCCTCGCCAATGACACAAACATTAACAACACGACCCAGCATCGACACCTGGCAGGGGGGTGGTGATGACAATGAGAGCTTCCATTTGGGTAGAAACGGAGCTGAGGCCCTCTTGCCCCTGCGGCAAGCCTCCAATAGGCCGTTCAGGCCCCATCGGGCAGCTTGCCACAGCTGAATAATATAGACAGACGGCAAACAACCAACATGCTGCCAAAAAAAGGGCACGCAGCTGGCCCTCCGGCTTCGGGCACCAGTCTAGTGCCCAACTCATCAATCTAACCCTGAGTACCGGTACTCTCCTTGATAGTGGAGAAGTGCCGGTACTCGGCTTGGAAAAAATAAGAAGTGCCGGTACTCAGTACCGGTGAGTACCGGCCCATTTAAAGCACTGCTCAGAACACATAGGGCTCTGAAATAGCCAAAAGTCTGACATACATTACCCTTTAAAACTTACTAAACGTATATGCTGTATACACCCCATTACCACATGACATGTTTTATTGATTTTTTTTTAAAAGTAATTAAAGGAGCATTATGGAGTCCTTGGGCAGATTCATTCAATCCCTCTAATTATTTTTTTTGTGTTGTCAGAGTCCATTTTGGTGCACACAAATTTCTCTACAAGCTGCACTGGTCCATTTCTCAGACTTGATTGCCCTCTCCCTCTGATCTGGATTTGGGCTGGACCCCTAGCCTTCCACTGTGTCAAGATCACAAAATACACGTGACATTCCTGTCTCCATTGAGTACATGCGACAGATATAGTGGATGGTACTTACTTTCCAACCCTTATGTTTGGTAAACAGAGTGCCTGTCCACCACACCTTTGTTCTGTCTGCCTTTGCTGGCTCTGCCATTAGAGAACTTACTCCAGCAGCCTGACGAGGTAGTGGCCATTCGAGTAACGGCATCAGACTGACCGCATTCAGAGCGGACAGTCTGATGCTTTTTTTTCTGTCTGATACTACTAGGTAAAACCTGGTGGTCACGAACAGGAAAACGTAATGACCTCCACAACCTGGGAGAAAACTTTTTTTGTTTTTCAGAAATAAACTCACACTTTGGGAATTTGTGTCTGAAAAACAAAAACGTTTCGTGAGCTGCCACCTACAGAATGGTGGCCGCGCACCAAAATTTCACTGCCTTCACAGGAGCTGCCATGGCAGAGGCTCCTGTGGACCTACAGAGATAAACAAAGGACCGGCAATGATCTCAAATATGGCAGCCTTCTGACCTTAAAGGAAGTGGCTGTAATGACCTCCCCACCCTGACGGACAGAGTAAAGACAGTCAAGAGCTAAATCAGCCCCAAAATATTCGTGGCCTAAACTGGAAGTTACAAAAAAAGAGGGGAGAATGATCTCCTGGTCTTTATAAAAACTAAACAACATCTAGAGAAAATCCAGGATCATGTTTCAGAACCAACTTTAGGATAATTAAAACTATGGTACACAAGGGAACTGCCTGATCTTCCTGTGGCTCGGAAAATTCCTTGACAGGCGGGCGCCAATGGATCAAGTGCGTGGTGAGTGGGG
The DNA here is from genome assembly GCA_963921515.1 of Calotriton arnoldi. Classification (NCBI taxonomy): domain Eukaryota; kingdom Metazoa; phylum Chordata; class Amphibia; order Caudata; family Salamandridae; genus Calotriton; species Calotriton arnoldi. The sequence goes on from CAWUFW010006150.1 coordinate 442,715, forward strand.
ATAGAGAAAGCTCGGGCCCGCTGGTGTTGCTCTGTGAGTGCTACTGCTCGCACCGCAAGAAGGCAACGCATTTCGGTCACCCGCTTCAATTGGGCAGAGCATACGCGTCTGGAGTGGCCCAATACTGAGGGTAAGACTTGATAATTCAGCTTCACTGCCCATGGAGATACAAATGCCCAAAGTCAGTAACTTGCTTATCAAATTGGAGTGAATTAATATTGGTGGGCCTAATACAGTGGTGACAGTGCCCACCACAGCCACTTACCCGCAAACTCTGACTAAGACCTGGAGAAAAGGTCCCACACAAACTGTTATACAACCCTGTAGAGTAAGGCGAACTGACCCTCATTGATACCAATTCCCCTAAGCATGTATTCAATGTTGCTTTTACTGGGACAAATGTCTTAAGGGAAAGTTTCTGCTATGAAGCCTCAGAGCGTCTTGAGAGAAGACAGCTGATGAGCAGATAACACCATGGGAAATTGCTTGGTGAGAACAGATGATTTGAATACCATGCAGGACAGGTCAACCCTGGTGAGGGTTGGTGGGGGGCCCAGTATGGCCCACCACAGAGGGGGCAAAACCATAGGATCACCAGCATTTTAATGCAGTTATTCAATTGTTGGGAAATGGTTGGTGTGTGTCAGGGCAGTGGTGCACCTCAATGAAACAAGAAGGGTGAAGTAAAGGGATGAGAGGGTGATCTTTTTTGCTCAATCTGTAAGTCACTGTATGTGCTACAGTGCTTTCCACTTACACAATCCATACGCCTAAAAGCCGGAGCAGGTATGATTCCAAACAGATGGATTTAACAATACAGATAATTTAGGAATTGCAGAACCTCATCAGAGTCATGTTGTGAATCTGTCCTTACAAATTCGTATAGTGGGCGAATGTTTTTCCAAGGTGCCTCGATGATAAGAATATGTGCAGAACAGCTTCCCCGTTTCTTTCCTGGCCTCTCCTCAACTCTCAACTTCTTGCCTTTGCCAATGCACTTCCATTGCATTCATTATACAGAGTTGTTGTTAGGGGCCCTCGGGATCTGTGTGCAATGAGCCAGAAATCAAAGTAAAAGCTTTTAGAACAGGTCCCTCTTGTCTGCCTGTCATCGCTGCAGCAGCTCATCTAGGGCAGAGTTCCAGGCCACGAAGCAAAGAAAGACAACGATAGGAATGAGTTTGAGGGTGGAAATCACGGCTCGTGCTCTCTTCTAAGCAGAGCTAGGGTAGAGGAGTCAGGAAAATGTCACCCATACTCCACTGCCCCAGCCGTGGTTCACTGATGCACTGACACGAGTAGGTGAAACAAAAGTTAATAAGAGCAAAAAATGGCAGATTGCACGTCGCCACATGCTTGATTGCATGTCCCAAAATGGTGATGATACATTTGGATCTCAACCTGTCAGTTCTCATTGGTGACACTAGATAACTTCGGGCCCATTGCACATCACCCCTGACAGGGACAATACATTCAGCTGATACTCAATTCACACATGATGCCTTACTTTACTTTGAGCAATGCAAGACCCCTGGCGACCAATGACAGTAAATGTGTATTCAAAGGATATAAAACGGAGACATAAAAATCCATTCTGCAAAGACCACAAGGGGTTTGTTAATTCAAACAATAGGAGGGATACAACAACAAAGACCACATTCATCTTTGTCAAATTAATTGGCAGATTTTCAGAGAATAAATAGAAATCAATGACTGGAGCTATAGCCAGAGCGGAAAAATTGATCAAGACCCAAGTACAGCCCCTCCCTAGCCAATATCCTGACCCTAAATCCAACGCTAATCAAACTACAATTGTGAATTGTTTAACAGCATATTGTGTGACCGTGTACAATAGCCATTGTTTATAGTGACGTGAAAAAGACCTGCCTTTGTCTTTTTGTCCATAAAAAGGTTGCAGGAACCTCAAGGAGCAGCGGTTTCAGCCATATATACAGACATACTTCTGGAAGAGTTGTCCTTTATCATTCTGTTGCAATTACTATAACAGGCGACAGGGGACTCCTTTGAACACCTATCGCATTTTTCGTCCCCAGATACTCTACATCCATTCCCCAGTCATTTGTTTACTCCCAACATAGGGGTGTGTGAGTAGGAGGGAACATTTCTTCCGAAATAAACACGGCAAAGTGAGTTCATTGAGGTTGGCCTGCCCTTAGTGGGGTATAAGACATGGCTCTTACACATCTGGAGGGAGGAAAAAGGAGGGAAATAGTTGTTACCAGAAGAGAGCAGCTCCATGCAAGTGACATTTAGGAATGTAAGACCGAATGAAGATTCTGAGAGCAATGACTGCATAGGGGTGCATTCTCAGAAATCAGGAATCAGGCTCACACAACCCCCACTTTTTCCTAACAAGTGTTATTGACGTTCTCCAGTGACTTACTGTTACTTCTTAAGCAGGGGAAAATAAAACTGCATAAAAAGGCAGATGAAGGACTTTTTAATAACCCATACAAACTGTAGATTTGATCTTCCCCCACACACATCACACCTTGAAACATAACACCTGACTTTTGAGCTTCGGTAAATATTTGACGCTTGTCTTTGGTACCTTTTTTCTCCATAGGTTCTGAATGGGGCTGGCACTGTTTAGAGGTAGCCAGGGGTTGAAATCAACATTGACCCATGAGGTTTATGTGTGGCTTATATGTGTCTCCTAGGATAGGGTTTGCGTCTTTCCTTTGTAGACTGCACATCTCAGTTTTAGGTGGGGTAACACTGCCTCAAGGGGTTGCCTCCTGTCATTCCGCAGTCGACCCCACATAGTATTTCCTGGTTACTCGCCTTTGCCTCCAGGGGTCGAAGGTGGATGCTGTACAATACCTACTGGAGACATATCAGTGCCCCAGGTGTTGAACATAGATCACGCATAGGTGGTACCAATATTGTACTCACTGATTGACTTAGCAGTGCCTTTCAGGGCCTAGGTTGATTTCAATCCTGGATACTCTTCATATATCAATTCCATGTGGATTGACAGTGGATCCAGCAGTCCTCGATAGAGGTGACACGTTGCCTTCTTGTGGCTTAACTCCGCCACCAAGGATTTAGACTCCTTTCCCTCCTTGTTGAATTCTTCGGAGTATCTTACTAGGGGCTCAACAGTGCTCTCCCAGAGCAGTGCCTCTGTCAGTCCTGGATGGACTCTGTGGATGTCAAACACCAAGGAGGAAATGTCATAGAGAAGAGTTAAAAAGTGCATGTGTTTGCCACAGTGCTTGCTGACACAGACTGGCAATTCCACAGCATGTTTTCTAATCAGAGGTGCAACCATCACCCGATTGAAGTTCCCCCTGCAAATAAAGGTGGGCAAACCAAACAAGGCTCGAGTCTAGCTAGGCCTGAATGAACGGCTCTGGTTCAACCCTTGTCGAGTTTGGACGAGCGAGTTAAAAACAACCGAGCCAAGCATCTCAGTGGCCACTAACTAGGCACGTGACCCCTGAGTGCACACAATCTGTAAAGGCACTTTACTGATGTGTGTGTGTGGGACAGCAGCCGAGCTGAGCTGCTATCCGGTGTGTCTCTGAAGACCTACAAGAAGTGAGAGCCCCCTTTGTTTTGATAATCAGTGTAATTTCCCTCCATGAGGTGCCAACCCTCTTCCGCTTTAAGGTTTGTGAAGGCAGGGAAAGCACTGGCATTAACAAAACAAGCATTGGCATAGCCAATAGGTCTCGCCTTTGGGACCTTATAAGTGTTTAGCCATGCAACACTTGATGTTGTTGCACCAAGGATATTGTGCTGGATAACTAAACACTGGGGGTCAGTTTAAAAAAAAAAAAGTACTGTCCCTCACTGGCAGGTTTTACCTGGCGGTCACAGAGAGCTAGAAAAAGCCATCTGACTGCCAACTCTAAATCTGGGGGGCAGTCAGATGACTAACCTCCGGTGGCCCGTACCCCGTTGGGCTGTCGAAGGAGTATGCTGGCAATGGAGCTGGAGTCGGCTTCGTTGTCGCCATACTTAAGGTCCGCCCACCTCTAAATCGGGCAGGTGAACTGTGAGTTTGTGGGAGAGGGTGCTCTGTCACTGCTGCAACGGAGTACCCTTGCCACCAAACTCTAAATGCGCTCCTTAATGGTAACACAAATGGTATGAAGAAAGTTCCCACAAAATGCCACTGTTTTGAGGGACAGCCTATTCAAGCAATGGTAAGCCATGAAAAACACATGCAAGCCAATGTCTGAATTGTTGTGCCCCAAGCCTGTCCTTTTTCTGAACTTTTTATTTGTACTTTCTTGAAGAACTGATGACGTGGGGTCTCCTAGACAGCTAACACTGTCTGCAGCCATGGCTACGAATGAAGGTCTGCCTGCTCTCCAGTTGTGAAAAGAAGGGTTGTAAAGAGTCTCAGGATATGGGACGAGGCGAAATTCTAATAAGACACACAAGTTATCTTGTTCTTATCGTTATGCTATGGTGCCATACCCGGGGCTTTAAGTGGGATGAAAAAACTGGGGGGAGGGGGGTCTCTCAAAGGGGCGTGGTCGATGTAATTAAGGGCATGGCTTAAAAACACATCAACTAAAAAATTGTGCTTAGCATAGAGCTCCACCCGACTGGTATTTTGCTGCTTCTCTTATTGCACCCAGATATATAATACAACAACTTATATTACACCTACAGCAAGCCAGGACTATTGGCTTTGTCAGACTAAGGAACAAGGAACTGGGGGACAGGAGCTAGCTGTGAGGAGAGCGGCCTTGGCAGGAAGGATGAAAGGAGGGAAGCTTAGGGTGTAAGAAGATGAGATAGGGTAAGTAGACAGGAGATGGTAGGGATTGAGCAGAAGAGCTTGGAAAGAGCAGAGATGGCTGACTCAAGGAGGGAAGCAACTGGACTGGGTATGAGAAGAAGGGGAGCTCGCCACAGAGGGAGGGGAAGCTGGGGTAGAAGCAAAGAACAGAGGGTCGGGGTGAGAGGAGAGGGTAGTGAGGAGGGAAAGGACCAAGGGTGGCTGGGAGGGAAAGGACCTATGGCAGCGGGAGATGGAACACAGGACAAAGAGGACAAGAGCAGGGTGAACAGGCGCTGAGAGGAAGGGGTAAGAGGTGGTGTAAGTGAAAAGAGCTGAAAGAAGGAGGAAAAGGAACTCAGACAAAGAGACGACAGGGATGAATGCGGAGAGAAAAACTAGAGAAGGAGGGAGCTTCGAAGAGCTGGCAAAAGGATAGAGGAGAGATGGGGGAAGCGGAAAAGAAGCATGTTCAGGAAGGACGGGCATTGGGGCTGTCACAGGCAGGAGAGAAGCCGGAGGAGCTACCAGCAAGGAGGAAAGGAGAGAGGGACAAGAGGATGCATGAAAGGTTAGAGAGAAGAGCTGGGGTCTGTGAGGAGAGGAGATCGCGCCACGGAAAGAAATTGGGGCCCAAGGTAGAAAAAGATGCAGAAGAAAGGAGACGGGAGAAAGCCATGATGGCGAACCCAACTGTCTTACATAGGGAGGCACAACAAGAGATTGTGGGGAATGGAAGAGCAGACCATCGGGGCCATCCAGTCCACAGCCCCCACCCGGCCCCGCAGGAGGGGGCTGGTTACGAGAAGTGCATGCAGCTGGCACTGCATTCAGCAGCGAGACCCCCGCTGGCAGGGGCTGGTGCCCCACTGTATCCTACCGAACCAAAGAGCTACTTAGAGGGGCTGGGGGGCGGAGGGAGGGGAATGGGGAACTAAAAATACACGCACAATACAAGATATGCTGAAAAATTTCACAGACAAGTGACAGCTGGGACTCTCCTGCGAATGAAACAAGATATGCTGAAATATTTCACAGACAAGTGCCAGCTGGGACTCTCCTGCGAATGAAATATGCATCGTAGCCGGGAAAGCAGACGTGAATTAGAAGAAACTGCGACGAATTAAGCCCTTGTACGTAAATAGAAAACGAGGGAAATAAAACGAGCAAAAAAAAAAAAACAGACCCACAAAGCGTTTCCGTTGCGGGAGCGCGCAGGGGCACCATCTGTTTGCAAGTTAATTACAAACAGATGTTGCCAAAGCTCGCTCTCGCAAGGGAATCGCCAAACGTGCACGCGTTGCCATTGAAAGCAATGCAGCGCGTGCACGTTTTTGGCCCAAAAGCGAATCGATTCCTAAAGGTCCCCTCCTATGCAGCGCATGCACGCTGCCTAGGCGAGACCTAAAAAAGTCTCCTGCGTTCGCTTATGCTCGACATTTTCAAGAAAAAACTTTATATGCATGCATTGAGTCAGACTAAATTCAACTTGCAATACTTGCATTCATTGAACATTGTGTACTGATTTAGGTAAAAAAATAATGAAACAAAAAAAATTGGGGCTGATGTATCAAAGAGTTTTAGCTGTTCTGTTCCTTTGCGTAAATGTGATAGTAGGGAGTGGGCATTGTCCTTTAGAAGGTGATGTTTATCCAGTGGCTAAATTGCACAACGTGTAACCAGGAGAAGTGGGTTTAAATCCCAGCGATCCCACTTAAGCAAACTTTGTGATCCTCAGCAAATCACTTTACCTTTCTGTGCCTCATTTTCATTGAGCGTCAAATATGAGACCATTTAGAAGAAAACCTCACTTTTGTATGGATGGATAAACAATCTAACTCCAGATAGAACAGTAATATTGCCCATGTATAAAGTGCACATGACAAACTGACATCTCATGGCTCACATATGGCTGTGTTTTCAGGGCATTGGGGCGTGGAAAAGTTAATATTTAAAAACTATTACTTTTAACTGATATCAACAGTAGTGATAAAATCTAATGCAGTGATTCTTAACCTGTGGTCTGCAGATTCCTACTTGGAGGGCCCGCAGATGTTTCTAAAATGAAATAATATTAGCAGATTATTTAAGTACATATATATGAAAAATCTAAATTGAAACATTAAAGTTTTAAAGTGCTCTGTGAAAGAATATGAAGGTGGAAGCTAAAATTTAAGTTGGTGTCTTTCTCTTGATTTGTGGGAGCAGCTCAAGTAGAGCTAATAGAATTTAATATGAACCATTGATGGCTCAATAGAAGCAGCTCGGTTATATGTCAAGGAAAAGAGGGCAAAAAAGACAAAGAGATATACAAGGGTCTAGCATATCACTTCCTCTTTTAGAACTAAAACTACATTTTAAAAAGCACCAACCTTACCATTCAAATTTCAATTTTGTCATATTTTTTATTTGTGGATTAAATCAAATAGTCAATAATTAGAGAATTTATTTGAGGTATACTTGTTTTGTACTTTTGTGACTTGTTTTGCGTTTCAAATCATAGAAATTGCTTAGGAAGGGGGTCCAAGGCTCCCAGTAATGATTTAGTGGAGTCCATACACCTCAAAAGCTTAGGAATCACTGATCTTATGTACTAAAGTTAAACCCAGGCTTTCAGGGAATAACCTGTTTTTAATCTGAAAAAGTATTTAATGTGTTCTTACAGCAAGCTTGCTAAATCACTCACTTGCCGAACCTTTTGATGGCTCGGCTCTTGTACCGGCTCTTAGAGCCAAACCGGACCCTGGCTCATCTCTCCATATGAATATCCTGGCTTGACACCTCTACTTGCGAATATGAAAGAAAGGTTTGTCCATGCAAGGATGAGAACTCAAGACCAAGATGTTGCTCGCATATTTCTGCAATAAGCATACCAATTAATTGTGCTATCTCATTGGCAATCAGTTAGTTTAAGGAAAAGATGTAAATTGAGAGTCGGGCGGGGCTAGTTGCAGACAGGGAAGCCACAGGACATTGGTGACACAAGGGTTCTTCTAGGGTTGAAAAGCAGCTTTTTCCACTTGTCCATTTTGTTGTTGCCCTAAAGTAAAATATGACTTCAAATCCATAAAGAAAAAATAAAGGAGTTTGAGAGTCATACTCATTGCATGGCGGTGTCCAGAGATCCTTCGCACTGGTGCAGAGAAAGAATATTGATGTAAAAATATCGACTTGCACAAATATTGAGGTAAAAATATCATGGGTCAAAAATATCGACAGACAAAATATCCTGGTCAAGAATATCAATTTTAGGTAAGTAATATTGATGTTTAAAATATTGAATTGTTTAATATCGTTTGCAAAAATATAGTTGTTAAAAATATCGATTTTTTATTAATGTTATGTATTTTAGTATATATTTTATATGTATGTGATGTATTTTTTGTATAAGAATTGTTTGTATTTTTATTATATGTATTTTAGTAGTTATTAATTTTTTTTTATTTGAATTTTGCGTTTTTAGTTCCGTAGTGGGTTGTGGGTTTATATGGGAATAGGGTGGGAAGTAATTTAATTATATAAAATGTATAGATTATTTTTAGTTGTTATTAATATTTTTTTATTTGAATGTTGCATTTTTAGTTCCGTAGCGGGTTGTGGGTTTATAGGGGAGTAGGGTGGGAAGTAATTTAATTATATTAAATTTATTGAATATTTTTTATTTATTAATATTTGTTTAATTGAGATGTTATAGTGTTAAATGTGTAAAGTAATTTATTATGAATTAATTAATAATTTGTTGTTAATTAATTTTAATTAATTAATTATTGGCAATTAATTATGGTAATTGTGTAATTAGTTTTAGGTGTGTGTTGTGGTGTTTATAGGTGTAAATGGTGGGAAGGGTGGGAAGTAATTTATTTTTAATTGATGGATTACTAGTTGTTAATTAATTTTAAATAATTAATTAGTAATTAATTATGGTCATTGTGTAATTAGTTTTAGGTGTGTTTTGTGGTGTTTAAAGGTGTAAATGGTGGGAAGTAATTTATTTTTAATTAATGAATGAATAATTAGTTAATTAATTTAAATTAATTAATTAGAAATTAATTATGGTAATTGTGTAATTAATTTTAGGTGTGTGTTGTGGATATTATAGTGTTAAAGCATGTGTATTTAATGAATGTTTATTATTTTTTCATTAATAATATTTTTTCATTGATTATTAATTATGTTAATTATGGAAATAAATGTAAATAAAACTTTTGAAGTTTTTTTATTGGTGTGGTTTTATAGGGTAGGAAATAAAATAAATACATTTATGTTTCAAATAATTTTTTGTTTGTTAATATTTGCTCCTTTTAAATAATTATTGTTTATAAATGTATTTATTAATGTATTTAATATATTTGTAGTTTTTTGTTATATGTAATTTATATTAAAATATGTGTTCTTTTTATGTTTAATATATTTAATCGTATATTTTTTTAATATTGTTTATTTATTTTTATGATTTTTTAATTGTTTTCTATTGTTTAAATGTTATTAGTAATTTTTGTTTCTCTGCTATCCAACACTTTCCCTAATGTTGCACTCACTGGAGTGGGAATAGTAATTTTTACCCCTCCACTATCCAGCACTTTCCCTACTGTTGCACTCACTGGAGTGTGAATAGTAATTTTTACCCCTCCACTATCCAACACTTTCCTTACTGTTGCAATCACTGGAGAGAGAATTGTAATTTTTACCCCTCCGCTATCCAGCACTTTCCCTACTGTTGCACTCACTGGAGTGGGAATAGTAATTTTTACCCCTCCGCTATCCAACATTTTCCCTACTGTTGCACTCACTGGAGTGGGAATAGTAATTTTTAGCCCTCCGCTATCCAATACTTTCCCTACTGTTGCACTCACTGGAGTTGGAATAGTAAATGTAATTCCTCTGCTAGCCATCACTTACCCTACTTTTGCACTCACTGGAGTGGGAATAGTAATTTTTACCACTCCACTATCCAACACTTTCCTTACTGTTGCAATCACTGGAGAGAGAATAGTAATTTTTACCCCTCCGCTATCCAGCACTTTCCCTACTGTTGCACTCACTGGAGTGGGAATAGTAATTTTTACCCCTCCGCTATCCAACACTTTCCCTACTGTTGCACTCACTGGAGTGGGAATAGTCATTTTTACCCCTCCGCTATCCAACATTTTCCCTACTGTTGCACTCACTGGAGTTGGAATAGTAAATTTAATTCCTCTGCTAGCCATTACTTACCCTACTTTTGCACTCACTGGAGTGGGAATAGAAATTTTTACCCCTCCGCTATCCAACACTTTCCCTACTGTTGCACTCACTGGAGTGGGAATAGTAATTTTTACCCCTCCGCTATCCAACACTTTCCCTACTGTTGCACTCTCTGGAGTGGGAATAGTAATTTTTACCCCTCCCCTATCCAGCACTTTCCCTACTGTTGCACTCACTGGAGTGGGAATAGTAATTTTTACCCCTCTGCTATCCAACATTTTCCCTACTGTTGCACTCACTGGAGTTGGAATAGTAAATGTAATTCCTCTGCTATCCAACACTTACCCTACTTTGCACTCACTGGAGCGGGAAAATAAATTTTTACCCCTCCGCTATTCAACACTTTCCCTACTGTTGCACTATTTGGAGTGGGAATAGTAATTTTTGCCCCTTCGCTATCCAACACTTTCCCTACTGTTGCACTCACTGGAATGGGAATAGTAATTTGTACCCCTTCGCTATCCAATACTTTCCCTACTGTTGCACTCACTGGAGTGGGAATAGTAATTTTTTCCTCTCCGCTATCCAACACTTTCCTTATTGTTTGTCTTACTGGAGTGGGAATATTAATTCTTAACCCTCCGCTATCCAACACTTTCCCTACTGTTGCACTCACTGGAGTTGGAATATTAAATGTAATTATTTTACTTTGCAACATTTTCCCTACTGTTGCATTTATTGCATTGTGAAATGTAAGTTTAAATTTTTTAAATAATTTAATGTTTTAATTTATTATAGAATGTTTTTATTTTAAATTATTGAAATATATTTATATTTTATTTTTATATAATTTTAAAGTTTAAAATTAAAAAAGATAGTTAAATATATGTATTTGTGTAAATTATTATTTTTGTGTGTTTATATTTTTATAAATTAAGTTTATTTGTTATATTTAGTTAAAAAGTATATTAAATTTAATTTATTTTGTTAAAAATAATATTAATATTGAATATATTTAATATATTTTATTTTATTTTATATATATTTTTAAATCGATATTTTTTACATCTATATTTTTTACTTCAATATTTTGGATTCGATATTTTTGTACTTACCTGTTTAAGTATAAGGAGTCAATATTTTTGTATTCTATATTTTTTCATCGATATTTTTAACATCGATATGTCAGTGAACCCTTCGCGCTGTCAAATGTACCTTGTGATAGAAGACAGGTCATGTCATATGTCCTCTTGTCATGTGGTCTTGTGGGATGCTCATGTTATATGTCCTCTATGTCCTGTACGTCAAGTCGCATTGTGGCGTGCTCATGTTATATGTCCTTCTGTCAGGTAGTGTTGTGGGGTGCTGATGTTATATGTCCTTCTGTCAGGTAGTGTCATGGGGTGCTCATGTTATATGTCCTGCTCGTCAAGTCGTTTCGTGTGGTGCTGATGTTATATGTCCTTCTGTTAGGTAGTGTTGTGGGGTGCTCATGTTATATGTCTTTTTTATCAGATGGTGTCTTGGGGTGCTCATGTTATATGTCCTTCTCTCAGGTAGTGTTGTGGGGTGCTAATGTTATGTGTCCTTCTGTCAGGTAGTGTCATGGGGTGCTCATGTTATATGTCCTTTTCGTCAGATGGTGTCTTGGGGTGCTCATGGTATATATCCTTCTGTCAGAAAGTGTCGTTGGGTGCTCATGTTATATGTCCTTCTGTCAGGTAGTGTCGTGGGGTGCTCATGTTATATGTCCTATTCATCAAGTCGTGTCGTGGGGTGCTCAAGTAATATGTCCTTCTGTCAGGTAGTTTCGTGGGGTGCTCATGCTTTATGTCCTGTACGTCAAGTCGTGTCATGGGGTGGGGTGCTCATGTTATATGTCTTTCTGTCAAGTAGTGTTGTGGGGTGCTCATGTTATATGTCCTTCTCTCAGGTAGTGTTGTGAGATGCTCGTGTTATATATCCTTCTGTCAGGTAGTGTTGTGGGGTGCTCGTGTTATATGTCCTTCTGTCAGGTAGTGTTGTGGGGTGCTTGTGTTATATGTCCTTCTGTCAGGTAGTGTTGTGGGGTGCTCGTTTTATATGTCTTTCTGTCAAGTAGTGTTGTGGGGTGCTCATGTTATATGTCCTGTTCATCAAGTCGTGTAGTGGGGTGCTCATGTTATATGTCTTTCTGTCAGGTAGTGTTGTGGGGTGCTCATGTTATGTGTCCTTTTCATCAGGTAGTGTCGTGGGGTGCTCATGTTATATGTCCTTCTGTCAGGTAGTGTTGTGGGGTGCTCATGTTATATGTCGTTCTGTCAGGTAGTGTTGTGGGGTGCTCATGTTATATCTCCTTTTCGTCAGATGGTGTCGTGGGTTGCTTATGTTATACGTCCCCTTGTCAAGTGGTGTTGTGGGGTGCTATGCTTTGTTACATGGAACTGTAGGGCTCCCGGCGTGACAAACCATGCAAGCAGTCTTATTTATTGTAATATAATCATCTCAATATTTAATAAATGCGTATTTTCTATCAGGGCTCGGCTTACTGCTGTTCTGCCACTCTGGCATTTCCTCACTAGTATATCGCTAAGGGGCAGCTTTCAGCGCTGTATGGACTGCCACAACCTCGCCATGCCCCTCTGACCCTATTCTAATCGTGGCCTCCTTCAGTGTGGTGCTAGATTGGATATTTTTGCGAGGCCTAATTTTGGTTTCCAGCCAGACCCTGTTCACTATATAGATTTGTGTGGCTTCCAATATGTTCTTAACTCCCTACTCCCACCCCCACAGCACACTATAGCCAAACATGAAAACAGAATGGTCATGTTCGTTGTAACAGATGGTACATAAAGCTCAAAATGACTTTAATCAACGTAAAGCAATGCGCGTAATCCGTCACAGGGATTGCGTAAACGTCGGATGGACATTCACTGTCACGAGGCAGGACGCCTGCATCAAGGTGAAGCGACAAGTGCAGCGCGCGCGGAGGACCAGAGAAGTATTTTCTATTAATAAAACAGGTGTTTACAAGGCACAGAAGGGAGCAGGCGCTGCAGAGTTCATAAATTAATGGTGAAGAAAAGTGGAAGTGATGTGAAGGACAGGATTACAGTCTGAGGAAGATGGGCCGGAGCACCGGGGCGCACATCACGTATGCAATATTAATGGCGGAGTGCCTCATGGGAAGCGAGCAGGGTGAAGTTAAGATTGTGTTCTGTTATAAATTTGAGAAGAGGAGCGGCATTTCGGAGGAAAAGTAAGCAGACACTCTATTAAGGTCACCCATTTCCCCATTCGTTAACAGGTTGAAGACGATGGAGTTAGTTATATATTATTTTTGTTGCATGGGCACTCGTGGGGTCTTCACAAATAATTGCTACCATTAATATAAGGTCTGCTGGTGCAGCACAAAACGATGAAGCGTCGCTCGAGTGCCCGCTCAGTCAATGGAAAATCCAGGCCCTATTCTTGTAAAGATCAGTACCAGGTTTAATGTACAGTAACGCCCCCAGGAATGATGTTGCTCCCAACTCAGTATACTCAAAATACTCTCCACCAAGGTTCCCAGCAGGCTCTTGTGAAAATCTGTCTTGCATACATTCTGATGATGTCACACTCAGCTATAGACACTTAGGGGCAGATTTACAAGCTCCTTGCGCCACTTTTGCGTCACTTTTAACAAGGGACAAGTGACTGCAATGGAGGGACTATTTAGCAAGAGGCTTATAATTGGGCAAGGGATACGGTGTCCAGAAGGAAAAGAGCTACAAAGAGGACTAGAAAATGGGTGAATGGGAGGGTTATGTTGTGTCATAAAGAAGAATGGTGATAAAATATGGAGGGAATAGCGAGGGAGTTGGAGAGTGGATAAGGTGACGCTGGAGAGAGGAGCACATGGAGGAAGGTGGATAGAAAAGGATAGGGACGGTTTTTAAGAGCGTCTTGAGAGGGGATAGGAAGGGTTGTTGGACAGAGGCAAATGTAGAGAGAGGATAATGAGAATGAGTTGGAAAGAGGGTGGGGAGAAACTGAAGACATGGGAATCCTGAGGGAGGCAGAATGATGTGGATTGAAAAGGAGGTGTAGAGTGGATTAGGAAAGGCAGGAGATAGGGGTCTAGAGTTGGATGTCAAGAAAAAGACTGATAGAGTCAGACTTGGGGAGTGATTGGAAAGGGACTGCCGGGGACTTGAAGAGTAGTTGAGAGAAAATGAACAGGGAGGGAGCTTGCGAGAGCCATTTGAGTAAAATATAACCCTGGGCAGAGTTCGCGGAGTTGCACTACGCTGCACTACGCGAAGTGCAAAAAAAACTCGGCCACACTACGCAGAGCTACGCGAGCGGCGGAGTACAATAGAAAAATGCAGTTCGCGGTGATTGCACAGTGCCGGATTCTTGTCCGCACTGTGCAATCATTGCGAACGGCACCATGCACAGTGCAAGCGGTCCCTGCTTTCCTTTTCTGCCGCTCATGTAGATTTTTACTCGAGCTGCAGCTTTCTCAACGCAAACGGGAGTTTCTCAACGCGAGCTGTCGCGAGCATACGCGACCACTCGCAATGAGAAACCTGACCCCCCCCCGCCGCCGGGATGTTGATTTTCCACGCTCGCCAACTCGATGTTGAAGATCGCGAACGAGGAAAAATCTCGCCGGGAGGTTGATTTTCCTCGCTCGCAGTCGCCAACTTGACGTTGACGAACGCGAGCGAGGAAAAAAACTCCGCTACGCAACGCGAAGCGGAGTTTTGGGGAACTCCGCGATCTCCGCGTAACGCAGAGTGCAGGAAACTAAGCAAACTCCTCGAGCGGAGCGGAGTTCACCGCCCAGGGTTAGTAAAGTAGAGAGGGGGATTAAGAGAGTCAAAAGAGAGCTTAGCAGGTGGCCTGGGAGAAGCCTTAAGGAGCTTTCATCAGTGGCACAGGTGAGAGCAGAGTACTGATCTATTAATTTGGGACCAATTTATCAACATTTTACACTATTGAAAATTCACCAAAAGTTACACAAACTGTTGATTTGTAATTTACTTTCTAGTGCAGAAGTTTATTTGTGCTGGAAAGTTGCCTAAAAGTAATGCAAAGTAGATCTATGCATTACGTTGCACTGTTTTGCGACAAAGGGATGTCTAATGGGTGGTACATAGGTGTTCTCACTTTGTCAAATATGGCGTGTTTGATCCAAAACCCTCTCTAGTAACACTGACAGATAGAGCTGTGCACCGTCAAAAATACACCTCCATGAGACAGGTGCAAAGTAAGAAAAAAAGGTTTTTTTCTCCAAACCCGTCAAATTTTGCATGTGTGCTGCACTGTACAGCACACATACAAAGCAGGAAAAGTAAAAAAATATGTCTGAGCATAGAATTTTGTACAGGAAGGTTGTCTTTCTAGTACAAAACCTGTACTAGACATCACACGCACCTTTGCACTATAGTACCACAGTTTGTGCGTGGCATAAGGTAGACGAATTATGCGCCAGCGCTTGCAAACATGCAGCAGTCAATCAATCAATCAATCATGTCACTTATAAAGCGCACTACATACCCGCGAGGGTCTCAAGGCGCTGGGGGAAGAGGGGGGTGGTGCTGCTACTGATCGAAGAGCCAGGTCTTGAGGAGTCTTCTGAAGGCCAGTAGGTCTTGGGTCTGTCGGAGGTTGGTGGGGAGGGTGTTCCAGGTCTTGGCGGCGAGGTGGGAGAAGGATCTGCCGCCGGCGGTCGTTTTCCGGATGCGGGGGACTGTGGCGAGGGCGAGGCTGGTCGAGCGGAGCTGGCGGGTGGGGGTGTAGAAGCTGAGTCGTCTGTTGAGGTAGGCTGGTCCGGAGTTGTGGAGTGCTTTGTGTGCGTGGGTGAGGAGCTTGAAGGTTATCCTCTTGTTGACAGGGAGCCAGTGCAGGTCTCTCAGGTGGGGTGTGATGTGGCTGCGTCGGGGGATGTCGAGGATAAGACGTCCAGAGGCGTTCTGGATGCGTTGCAGCCGTCTCAGGAGCTTAGCCGTCGTTCCTGCGTAGAGGGCGTTTCCGTAGTCCAGCCTGCTGGTGACGAGGGCCTGGGTGACTGTTTTTCTTGTTTCGGTGGGGATCCACTTGAAGATCCTGCGGAGCATTCGGAGGATGTTGAAGCAGGATGAGGAAACGGCGTTGACCTGCTTAGTCATGGAGAGGGTGGGGTCGAGGATGACCCCTAAGTTGCGTACGTGGTCGGTGGGTGACGGGGCTGTTCCCAGTGATGTTGGCCACCAGGAGTCGTCCCAGGCTGAAGGGTTGGAACCAAGGATGAGGACCTCCGTCTTGTCCGAGTTCAGCTTCAGGCGGCTGGTCCTCATCCATTCGGCGACGGCCTTCATTCCTTCGTGGAGGTGGGCTTTGGCGGTGTGAGGGTCTTTGGTGAGGGAGAGGATCAGCTGGGTGACGTCGGCGTAGGAGATGATGTTGAGGTTGTGCTGTCGGGCGACGTGGGCGAGGGGTGCCATGTAGATGTTGAACAGCGTTGGGCTGAGGGAGGAGCCTTGGGGTACGCCGCAGATGATCTTGGTGGCCTTGGATCGGAAGGGGGCGAGGCGGACGCTTTGTGTTCTGCCGGAAAGGAAGGATGTGGTCCAGTCCAGGGCCTTCTCTTGGATCCCGGCGTCTTGAAGGCGTGTTCGTAGTGTGTGGTGGCAGACCATGTCGAAGGCGGCTGATAGGTCCAGGAGGATGAAGGCTGCTGTTTCTCCGTTGTCTAGCAGGGTCCTGATGTCATCGGTGGCGGCGATGAGGGCGGTTTCGGTGCTGTGGTTGCTGCGGAAGCCGGACTGGGAAGGGTCCAGGATGTTGTTCTCCTCGAGGTAGCGGGTCAGTTGTTTGTTGACGATTTTCTCGGTGACCTTCGCGGGGAACGGGAGCAGAGAGATGGGTCGGAAGTTCTTGAGGTCCTTGGGGTCTGCCTTGGGTTTCTTGAGTAAGGCGGTGATCTCGGCGTGCTTCCAGCTTTCCGGGAAGGTTGCTGTCTCGAAGGAGATGTTGATTATTTTCCGGAGATGGGGCGCGATGGCTGTACTGGCTTTGTTGAAGATGTGGTGAGGGCACGGGTCTAGCGGTGAACCGGAGTGGATGGTGTTCATGATCTCGCTGGTGTCCTCGTCGTTGATGTTGGTCCAGGAGAGCAGGCGGTTGGTGGTTGTGGGGGCAGTGGTCTCGGTGGTTGCCGGGGCGGTCGTGGTGTTGAAGCTGTCGTGGATGTCGGCGATTTTGCGGTGGAAGAAGGTGGCCAGTGAGTCGCACAGGTCTCGCGACGGCTGGATGTCGTTGGTGTTGGAGCTGGGGTTGGAGAGTTCCTTCACGATGTTGAAGAGCTCTTTGCTGTTGTGTGCGTTGTTGTCTAGGCGGTCTTTGAGTGAGGCCCTTTTGGCGGATCTGATGAGGTGATGGTGACTGCGGGTGGCACTCTTGTGGGCGGCGTAGCTGTCCGCTGTCCGTTCGTGGAGCCAGATCTTCTCCAGTTTTTGGCATGTTTGTTTGGAGGCCTGGAGGTCTTCGGTGAACCAGGTGGCTTTCTTGCTGGTGTGGCTGTTGGGTGGATTCTTGAGCGGGGCGAGGGTGTTGGCACAGTCGTCGATCCACTGTCTGAGGTTGCGGGCGGCGGTGTCGGGGTCGGAGGGTTCGGCGGGTGGGCTCAGGGCGAGGGTTGTGGTTAGCTGGTCTTCCATGACTCTGCTCCAGCAGCGGCGAGGCATTTGTTCGGTGCGGTGGTGCGTGGTGGGCTTCCTGTAGGTGAAGTGGATGCAGTGGTGGTCAGTCCAGTGGGGTTCGGAGGTGTGGTTGAAGGAGACGTGTGGGCTTGCGGAAAAGATGGAGTCTAGCGTGTGGCCGGCGGCGTGGGTGGGTGTAGTCACGAGCTGTCTGAGTCCGAGGGTGGCGAGGTTGTCGATCAGGGTGGTGGAGTTGGTGTCCTTGTTGTTCTCGAGGTGGAAGTTCAGGTCCCCGAGGAGGATGTAGTCCGTGGAGGCGATGGCGTGTGTGCTGACGAAGTCAGCGATGGAATCGCTGAACTGTGGTCGGGGTCCGGGGGGTCTGTAGATGAGGGTTCCTCTGAGGGTGGTGTTGGGATCGGTGTGGATCTGGAAGTGCATGTGTTCGGCGGTGCTGAGGGTGTCGTCGGTGTTGGTTGAGACTCTGAGGGTGTTCCTGTGGACGATGGCGATGCCTCCTCCGACTCCGTTGGTGCGGTCCCTGCGGGTGATCTTGTATCCGTCCGGGATGGCAATGGCGATGTCGGGGGCTGAAGCGGGATTCAGCCAGGTCTCTGTCAGGAATGCGACGTCTGGGGAGGTTGAGTCGAGAAGGTCCAGAGTTCGATGGCGTGTTTGCGGGCGGAGCGGGTGTTGAGGAGGATGCATCTGAGGTAGTTGGGTTCTTTCCTGGGCGGTGGTTTGGCGGGGCGGGTGCTGGTGAAGCTGCAGTTCCGGCAGGTGACGGGCCCTTGGGTGCGCTTCGGGGTGGCCTGGTAGCAGGCGTGATCTTTTCCGGGGTTGAGTGCGTGGAGGGTGCTGGCGTCGTATCGGCGTCTGTTGATGTGGCGGGCGCGGGGGATGCCCGGACCAGGGGGTCTGGCGCTGGGCGCGGTCACGGCACGGACGGGCGCAGACGGGCTTGCCTTAGGCGCGCCTTCAGCGCGCCAGCGGCGCGCCCGCTGCGCATGTCCGCTGCGCGGCCACGCAGCGGCCGCCATAAATGGGGAGGTGGGAGGGAGGAGCAGGGAATGGGGCAGCAAATGGGCAGTGAGGGGGCGGGGCCGCAGGGGCGCAGCGGCGGGAAACAGGCACAGAAGGGAAAACGAGCACAATCAGGGCATCAAGGGGGCACAGAAAGGAAAAAAAAAACGAGCACAATCAGGGCAGCAAGGGGGCACAGAAAGGAAAAAAAACAACAAAAAAACGAGCACAATCAGGGCAGCAAGGGGGCACAGAAAGGAAAAACGAGCACAATCAGGGGCAGCAAGGGGGCACAGAAAGGAAAAACGAGCACAATCAGGGGCAGCAAGGGGGGCACAGAAAGGAAAAACGAGCACAATCAGGGGCAGCAAGGGGGCACAGAAAGGAAAAAACGAGCACAATCAGGGGCAGCAAGGGGGGCACAGAAAGGAAAAACGAGCACAATCAGGGGCAGCAAGGGGGCACAGAAAGGAAAAACGAGCACAATCAGGGGCAGCAAGGGGGGCACAGAAAGAAAAAACGAGCACAATCAGGGGCAGCAAGGGGGCACAGAAAGGAAAAACGAGCACAATCAGGGGCAGCAAGGGGGCACAGAAAGGAAAAGCGAGCACAATCAGGGGCAGCAGCAGGGCACACAGACGGAGCTGTGTGGTGGGGGAGCGACCTACCAGTCAAGGTCAGGGGTCGCTCTCTTCACCACGCAGCGGCCGCCATAAATGGGGAGGTGGGAGGGAGGAGCAGGGAATGGGGCAGCGAATGGGCAGTGAGGGGGCGGGGCCGCAGGGCGCAGCGGCGGGAAACAGGCACAGAAGGGAAAACGAGCACAATCAGGGCATCAAGGGGGCACAGAAAGGAAAAAAAAACGAGCACAATCAGGGCAGCAAGCAGCACTTACATCTTTGTAGTTATGGAACCGTCCTGCTCTCTTCCTATCACGCAACGGCTGCGCTATGTTGCGTGATTCTTTAGTAAATCTGCACCTTTGCGTTTGTGGTGGGAATGGGTTGCCATGGGTGTTATGAGTTTCATCATAAATTCTGTGGCAGTGTATGATTGACGGCTGTAGGCCTGGTGCATCAGATATCTCTCTCTCTCCATGTGTGCAGTCGGTGCCGCAGAGTTTGGTGGTGTGTATGGCTGGTGACAAGTTCTCTCTGATTCCTGTTCGGTCCGATGCCTTTCCATGCCCATCACCCAGAAACTCTAGAATATGCGGTAAAAATTAAATCCACTGTCA
Source organism: Calotriton arnoldi (assembly GCA_963921515.1). Classification (NCBI taxonomy): domain Eukaryota; kingdom Metazoa; phylum Chordata; class Amphibia; order Caudata; family Salamandridae; genus Calotriton; species Calotriton arnoldi. Next base: position 462,564 of record CAWUFW010006150.1, read on the forward strand.
GGTTCAACAGTCAGCACAGACCAGCCTTATCACTAATGCAACCTGACAGCTCTGCCTCCCCAAGGAGATTTAAAAACCAGGCCATGGAACTGAATTGCAATGTCCCCAGAGTTCTTACAGGAAGATGAATGAGGAAGTCATGTCTGCACACACACCCGCTCCACAGGCATCCCGCTTACACCACATATCCTTGAAATACAAGCCACATACACATCACACACATCACATGCAAAAAATACAAGCACATCATCCTATTTTCACCCCAACACATACATCACATAAACCACGCACACTGGCAGTAATACATAGTGCACACACAAACACACCACGCTATTTACACACACGTCATCTGCATATACATTTATAGACATCATAACACAAGCTCTCACACATTCCAGTGGCATAAACATACAGTGCAATCACAGCATACCGCAATGTTCACAGGTATTGTATCTATACTCACACACACAAACACATGCACACCCTGGCAGAAACACACCTGGCCTGATTCCCAAAGACAGCAGTAATTCTACACTCACAGATTTACACCTACGTACATGTGTAGGTTTACTTCTTTCTAGGATTCACAGATATTCACAGAATTCCACAGGAAAGCTGACTCAAGTGCAGATTTCTATGCAAATTCCTGAGAAGGCCATCTGGAGTCTATTCCAGCTGTACAGATTTCTTCATGGAGGAGGAGAAGGAAGAACTACACAGAAGGGGATTAAGATGCCCTGCACAAAAGCACAATTTTTTTTTCTCCACAGCAATTTTTTTTCCATTGGAGAAACCCCTTCCCTGCACCCAAGCAAATCTGGAGGTTGATCCATTCTCTGGCCACCTTTATCGGAGATTCACGCCAGCCATGGGTATATTAAAACTCCAACCCTTTTGAAGGTGTACACACAGGGAAATAGGAGCAGTTTGTGACCTCCCACAAACCTACTTGTTTGTAGGACTTCACAAACTTCCAAGGCTAACCATGCCTTGGGACTTTCATTTTCCCACTCCTTGAGTGGATTTATGGGTGTGGAGAAATCTACACGTTTGGTGGAGATCTCCGCACGTGTATATAGATTTATGCCTGCCAAGAATCCCTTTATGCCTTCCTGGATGATGTAAAACAGGCAAATTCAGTCATAAACATATGTTCGTGCCTAAATTTACCTTTGTGAATAGTGTCCACTGTGTGCAGAAAAACAAAGCACACTCTTCACAGATACGTCCACATTCACATATACACCACACACACGGACACTCCAATGGCAACAGCGCACACACAAGAACACCACACTGTCCAAAGACACTGAACATACAAACACACATATTTCACACAGTGGCTGGAGGTTTCTCTCTGGACACCTTCCCCTTCACCAGAACCCTCCTGGCAAATGGACTGGTAGATCATGGACTCTCACCTTTTTACACCCTAAGGGTGTCCAGGCACTCAAGATGTCCCTTGCTTCTGGTGCACACTGCCTTCTCACCTCAAGACAAGCGCCTTATCTTGGCCACAGTGACCTGCGGTAAAGTCCTTCCAATAGGCCTGACTGCAAGTGACCCGGGAGGATAGTCGGAGTTTATCGGGCCCGATACAATTTGACACAAGTAGTTCGGAATTTATGGGTACAAAAAACTGAACCTATTCTGTCAGTCTTCTTCTACTACAACTCCCTTTTGTTCGCATGTGACTGTGCCAGCAGTGTCTGTACGACAGGTTCTCAAGCTTTACAAGTTTTACAAATGATCCAGTAAGTAAGTAAGTGGGCCACATCTCTCCCAACACCCAGAGTTTAATTCACACAGGGAGGCCAGGAGGCAACTCCTCTGGGTGCTCTTCGACCCAGACCCAAAACTATAGCCTGCTCTCACAGTCAGGGCTTATTCATAGCAGTTAAGGGACTACTAGGAGGGGAGACGAAGCATTCCTCCGGCCCATCACCGGTGTCCCTGCGCAGCACAGATGTGCGGCCTGAGGAGTCCATGGGGACTGGGAGTCCCACAAACCATGAGAAGGAGTCTTAAACCATAGGAGCAACCGGGGACAAAGGAAAAATAGTAGGTATGGCACTGCCACCACTTCGGTTGTTGTGGGCGTCCATCCCTACACAGCTTTGACTCGTGGCCGGAATTGGTAAGTTGGTAAGTGTGCAGTGCTTAATTTGTAAAAATGTAAGTGCCAGGCCCAAAGTATTCTGCTTTCGCCGTACAGCCAGTGGTCGAAGTGGGCGGGATCGGCAGGGCACGGCGTGCCCCTCCTTCTTTTATTAAAAAGATTCCGTTCCCCTACTTTTTCTTTTCAAAACTGTTTCCCAGGACGTCAGAAATAGCCAAGGCCTTCAGATAAGGCTCTGCTTTCGTGGCCGTTCGGGGATGGGCGGGAGTGGCAGAAAAGGACTCTGTCTCTTCCTTCCTGCCCGGAGAAGACACGGACGATATCCACTTCTGCTCTGCGCTGGCAGCTGCCCTCCCCCCTCTCTCTTCCTCTTATTCCCTCTCTTTCTGTCTAGCAGCCCCTCCTCACTTACTGAAAACCGTGACTTGAAGAAACGGTTCACAACCTCTCTTTCCTCCTTTCATTTATTTGCTTCCCTGTGAAATGGATCCCAAAAAGAAAAAAACACTTTTGATGGAAATGCCCTCTTTTTCCTACATTTCACTATTCCAAAGTGCAGCCTCAGGACGGAGAGAAATAAAAGGTTTAAAATATGAAAAATAAATACATAACTAAAGAAAGCAAGACAGAGTGGTTGCAAAGTGGCCAGATTGATTTTATTCACACCCAAACACATCAGCCTCACTTTTTAAGAGTTTGCCAGTGAAGCGCTACTTTTGTTTTCTCGTCTCTCTTTGAACAGCATTGTTTTCCCCTAGTGGGGAAGTGCATCATTCCTGGAGGTACTGTAATACCTGGTTGATGGGTGGATTGGAAAACAAAATGTGTACCACGACTCTGTGTTTATGGATGTGGTCTTTTAAAACCAGATTGCTTACGTTTTGTAGGATATAAGCAATGGACATTGAAATGGGACCCTTCCGGGCCCTGTAGTCATGTCCTTAACTTTTCAGGTAAAAGCACTCACTGATTTCTAAATAGTGAGTGAGAAATCGTTAAGGTAACCATGTTGTTCCTGCTTACATTTCACATGCTTTACTTAATCTTGCATTCCCTATGAGTGTTTGCTTTTTCCAGGATGTTGTTTTTTTTTTTTAGGCAGCATATTACTCTTGTCTAGTGCATAATTTGAATTGAGCCACATCCAGGTATTTATAGCGGGCACAATTAGGTTGTAGCTGAAGCCAGTGTGAGTTTCTCTCAGTGGGGCAGTATGGTGTTCAGTGGGGGAGAGGATGTGGCACTATGGCCAGAGCTGCCGAATTTGGAACTGGGCAATTATGTTCAGCCTTCATGACCAGTCTTTAGACCACTCTCCTGAGGGAGCATATTTCCCATGCTAGACCTTAGAAGGCCCCACTAGACCTTAGAAGCACTGGTGTCTTAGCACAAGCAGTTGTACCCTAGCGGTGTCAATTGTGGGTTAACCTTGAAGGCCTGTCCATTACAATCAATACTGAAGTTCATCTCCTGTCTTGCGGGCAGGCCTACGAAGCAGCACACCCTAGAGCAACAGTGATCCAGTCACTGTGACTCTGTCACTGAGGTCACAGGAACCTTGAGCAGGTTAGGGCGTTGCGAACGGTGTGACCGCACTGGGCACCTATTTCAGGTGGGGACGTAGTGTTTGCAAGTATATTATGGTTTTAAAAATCCTTGCTGCCTCCTCCCTGGCCTCCAGCAATTTTCAGCAACAATAAAAATGTCATGATAACTTCGGTGATTAATGTTCTTCCTAGAGAGAGATTGGAGTTTTTTCTAGTGGAAGGGTTGACTCCTGGAAAGGTAGCACAGAGGGTTAATGTGCCTGCTGCAAAGAACATGTACCATGCAGATCACAAAGTGCACATAATGTTAACTAGGTGAGTGGGTTACTGCTTTGGTCAGAGAGATCCTTTTGTTACTTGCAGTTTATAAGTTAAAATCCTAACATAGAACAGTGAGCTATTAAACTATACTGCCTACTAGTATGGTTGTCATGTGACTTCTACACCTTGTAGTCCTTTGTCTTATGTAACATTTCCTATACAGTGATTTACATACGTATAAATGATTGTCTCTGTGTAGTATGTGTGATGTAAAGTGCTCTGACACCGTACACTGGTATGAGTGGCGCCGTAAATCAAATTAAATGCATCTGAGAAAGAGTGTGGTTATGGAGACTTGAGGGGAACTCTTAAAGCATGGTAGTGAGGGAGTCCGAGGCGTAGGTGGTCATTGGGGGCACCAACAAATATTGTTGCACAGGGCGCCACCAGCACTAAAGCCGGCTCTGCCCTCGCGGCCAGTCCGCCTCACCCATTGGTACCTTCATTGGCCTTGTTTCAGCGGTAGTAGCTGCAACTCACCACGGATCGGCAATGCAGGATTTGCACGCACACCAAACTAAGTTTGCAACCTTCACAGTCTCTCTGTTTCATGCCCAAGCACTTTTAACATGTGATACCTGCTCTGGGGCCACTGGAATTATGCAGCAGGGTTGACTAAATTATGCAGCCAAAAAAAGGCTGCAGCATAATGCAATATATTTTCTTATACTTTATTATTTTGACATTTTTACACATGTTAAGTCTCTGCAAAGATTCTGCCTCATTAGTACCAGTGTAACATACAAACGCAGCAGTGAGAAAGGTGATCAGTCAACCTTTGCAAAGGGCCATCCACTTTGCAGCAACACAAGTCACGTTTTTTAGTAACTTTTTATCCGTTTGAGCTACAAAAATGTTTAGCTAAAACTGTAAGATTATGCAGTGGATGATGTATTATATGGCAAATATGGCAGAGCCATAATTATATAAAACATTTGCAAACTAGGATATTTTGCCATTCATGTTTGAACTGCTCTTGTGGAAGAAGGGAGGAGAAGTGCTAATGACAGAAACTGTATGGCTCGGAGACAAATGGTTTATGATTCCACTTTTAAGCGTTTTTGGGACATTGTGTGATTGGAAATATATCCCACTTTTTGAATGTATCTAAATGCCAATAACTCATATTAAACCTTAAATAATCAAGTGTATCCATTGATTGAATTAAATAACACAATAAGCTGTAACTTGTCAGTGAAATGCCAAACAAATACTAAAAATTGGGATGTTTTGCACATTCTGGCCACACCTCTGACTCCGCCCACTGATCCAATCCTTGGGTTATCCCCGCCCTCGGAGTCTCCGCCCACAGTTCCCCTACTTTTTTTCCCCCACTTCGACCACTGCATACAACCCACAGCTACTGCTGCTGCTACCGAATGGCACTGCCAGCATTTCCTACTTACTATCACACTTAAACAAGTGTGACATTGTGGACTATTGGAGGTTATACCAGGTCGGAGGGACAGCCTGGAAGTGCAAGTTTTATCATTTTTCAATGCTACGTATTGCAAAATATTGGCGATGTGCTAAAAAAAAACAGACTGAGAGCACAACCATGTGGTGTACCCTCATAAACAAGTGCCATTGTTTAAAATTAAATGCCCGTGCAAATCACCGGAAAACACCGGCACAAATTAAGCACTGTAGGTGTGTTCTACATCTCTCGGGAAACAGTATCCTGTTATAAGGCAGCTAGATTAAGTGACCAGTGACCAAACCAAGGAAAGCGCACAAGAGAAGACAGTACCCAGCTATCATAGTTAGGACAACATAGCATGAAAAAACAAACAACACAGGGCATTATAGTTTTATTTGGTGTGTGGATGTGTAGATAGATTTGGTGGAGTGACTTTAGAAACTCGAGGTTAATTAAAACTGTCCGGCCAGTAAATCGTAACTGTCTTCTGCACATTCATCCCAACCATTTTCGTTCCACTGGGGTCAAGTTTCCAAAGGTGCGACTCTGAAAATCATAACATCTCAGAACCCCTCAACTCTGCTCGCTTGACCTCCGTTTTGGTTTGTCGCCCCAAAGACTGCCTTCCCTTTACGAGAAGCGAGCTACTCATGCGTACGTGGTAACTCGTTTCTATGGAAACTCGCTTACTAAGTAGAGGCGACTTGCAGTATATCGAGTGATACCCTCACTTTTTCTTGTTATTTTTTTGTCAGGATATTAAGATGTCGCTTAACTAACTGTGCACTGACAGCCATGGGGTTGACTCAGTAGAACATTCTGCCGCAACAATATATATGTTCAGAAAAAAGATGCTTTATTTTGTTGGTTGACAGTAATATGCACATTAGTTACAGAAACGAATGCACATACTGTCAGAGTTATAGGGAGCATCCGAATTACCCTTAAATATTCCAGCTCTGTACATGATCCTGGTAAAAAACGTTAAATGCTTGTCAGAACCCCTTTCAGAGAGCCAAATGGCATGCCGGGGCTCCTGGGCCCAACCGTGGTGGTTGAGCCCCTTTACTCCTGATGTCCCGGGGCCCGACCTACTATGGATCCTGCTCAACTGGGCAAAGTGCCCCTTCTGCACTTGACTCTCAGTGGTAGATTTGGTCGAGCAGTCAAGGTTACCTGGGGGGATGTAGATAAAGATCAGTGAACAAGACTCATAACTCTAAGTGCAAATAGTACGAACAATAAATGAATGTCCAGCCAAATACTAGCTTTTATAAGAAAAGTAGTATTTTATTTCTAACTCCACATGCAAAGGAATGTGACATTTGAATGCACCAACACAGCCAGACATATTCCTGTCCCAGCATTCTTCGTGTAATGTGCTCAGGGTTATTCCCCATTCACTGGTGTTCACATCAGGGAATGTAAACTATTAGGCCGCACTCAAGAATTCGCTTTTGACTCTTCAGGATTTCAGTCAAAAGTGTCTGTGGTGCTGGAGTACCTTCAGCGGTGAATCCCTCGGGGCCCCAAAGGCCCGGTTTTGTCTTACCCGCTCCGGCGGTGTGGCAGTGTTCAGAGAGTGCCCTCCCCACAGGCACTCCCAAGTCCAGATCCTGTACATCAGGATGCTTGAGATGGATGTAGCAGCACCTGACTGCACAGACTCTTCCTGTCGAGCAGCTCTGCCGGTTGGGTTCCAGTGATCGGAGCTGTTCCCGCTCGGTGGACAGAAAAGGTAAGTTGCACCTCCCCTTTCAGTGGGGGAGGGGGTGTTCTCCGGCTCCCGACCAGAGCTGGTGTGACATCCTCAGCGGTGTCCTGCGATTTGCAGGGAAACAGTCAGGTGCAGTTGGCTAGCTAGACTCCTTGGTCACGGCAGTAATTGCTACCACTTTTACAGCTTCAGGATACTTGGTGGCATGATCCACCACAATCAAGATGTACTTGTTGCCTAGCTGTGAGGGGGGGTCAAATGGACCAACAATGTCTATTCCCTCCTACTCTAACAGAACACCTACAACTGGTAGAGGCACTAACAGTGCATTTGTCTTCTCTCCTGTCTTACCACTCACCCGGCAAGCCGGACAGGTTCTACAGAACCTTTCTGTGTCTCTGCACATCCCTGGTCAGTAGAACAGAGGGTCCAACCTATCCTGGGTTTTTCTCATTCCTAAGTATCGTGCTAAGGGCACTTCATGGGCCAGTGACAACAGGAAATTCCTGTGCACTAATAGAACCAGTAGCCTTTTGCTACTGCCTGACTCAGGATTTACTGTTTCGCTATATAGTAGACTATCCTCCCAGCCAACATAGTTTTTCCTGACAACTCCTTTGTTGACTTGATCCTGTACTTCCTTCCAAAGTCCCACAAGCATAGGGCACTCCTCCTGTGCCTTGTGGAAATCTTCCTGAGTAGGCCCTTCAGCAGCTAACAAACCCTGCAGCTCTGGAAGCAACCTAGACTTCAGCAAATGGTCTGCTTCTGAAGCCTCATCCTCCTCTCCTTCTAGAGTGGAAGCGATGACCTCCACGGCCACTGTGTTTCCAGAGTCTTCCTTTTCCTGCAAATGGCCTTGTCCTGGTCCCTGCAAATCAGAGATGGTCTCAGCCTCACTCTGAGACTGCTGTGCAGTCTGTGCCCTGGTCAATACAGCTAACGTTGTCCAAGCCATAAACGCTTCTGGGCCTGGCACCAAGCCAAGGGCAATCAAACAATTGCCCAAGAGACATCAAGCTCCTTGCTTTTCCCCTTACCCCGATATCCATCATGGCCACCTTGCTATTGTGCTCAGTCTCAACCCTGGCAAGCAGATACTCCATGCCCTCTCAACTGGCTACCAACACTGTATCCTTGGCTCCAGGGGTCATCTCATCAGGCTTGAGGTACTTCCTCTCAACCATAGTGCGGAAGGCTCCAGTATCCTTCAGGGTAGGCACTTTCCTGCCATTGATACTACCTTACTGCACAGATCCCACTGTATTAAGATGGATGTGCTTCAGAGCATCTGGGTTCCACTCCCAATTGTCCATAGCTACTAGGTTAAGTGCAGCCGATCCCTTTCGGGTACCTTCACCCACGTGTAACATGCTTGCTATCACGGATGTTGCTGTGTCATGTTCCATCTCTTGACAGTCTCTCTTGTTATGACCCACCCTGTGGAACTTAAAACAAGTCACTTCCTTGGACTTAGAAGGGCTTCCTTAACTTCCTTTCTCAGGATGATCCTTCCTGAACACATCATTACCACTCCCATGTTTACTTGGACCTCCCTGGCCCTCACCATCCGGTATGGAACTAGTCTGTGAAGAGTCCTTCCCCCACTTTGTCTTAAAACTATATGGTTCCAGCCCTTTGTGACCCCTGTTATCTAACCAGTTATCAGCTAACAACGCAGGTTTGTTGGATCCTTCTCTGTTAGATCAGACAGGAATTGCCTAGGTGGAGTAGAGCACTCCTCCTTGAGTCGCTCTGTCAACTGGTTATGAAACTGAAAATCCTTGGCCTCCATACCTCTTACCCACTCATTCAAATCATGTGATACACCAGGAATCCAAGTCTCAAACGGAACACCATCTGCTATCTTGCAGTCATGGAATCTCTACAGGTATTGAGCTGGCTTGAACCCAAACCTCCTAATGAGAGTTTCCTTCATTCGCTCATAGACCATCTGGTCTGCGACAGGCATCGTCCCAGTGACAGTTGTCCCTTCGAATGGCATGTGCCCCATTAAGACGACTGCCTTAGACAACAAATTTAGCAACCTCACAGCTCACGAACCATTCCAAAATATTCTGACCTTCCACACACACATGCACAAGATCTTTTAGGAACATTGGCCAATGCTAGGCCTAAACTCGAAGTAGAGTCACTCATCCCAGATGGAGTTGTCATTGCTGCCATCCTAAGTTTCTCTTTCCCAAGGGCTATCCTTTCCCTTTGCAACTCTCTTTACTTTTCCTTCTGTTTATCCTCCCATTCTCTCTGTTTTCCTCCCTTTCTCTCTGTTTCTCCTCTCTCTCATGCAATTTCTCTTGCTGGGTCGATGCCTCCTGTTTATCCCTCCTCCTCTTCTCTTGTTTCCGGTGAGCTAGTCTTAGCTTCTACCTTTTGAACTCTCTGGCTCTCTCATCCTCCTCAGCCTTAGCTTTCTGAAGTGCCAGATGTAAGCTCAGGGTCTCTGCTATACTCAATCTACCCAAGTGGTTTACTACTGGAATTGGGGACAGTGGTACCCTAGAAAATTGAGGTGGTGTACACACCTGAGATATTCTAGAAACTAAGGGTGGTAAGTGTCTTAGTGAAATTCTGGAAAATGCATTAGAGGACACACTCTGCATTTGTTTGGAATATACCTGTGCTAAGGAAATCTTAGAGCCTAAGACCACTGTGCTCTCTTCCTGGGTACCTACCATGGTTTCTTCCCATGAGTCAGCTACAGCCTCCTTCCTTTCACGCAGTATCGCAAATTTGTCCCTAATGAAATTAGTAAAGACCTCTCTGTCCCTACGCCTGGGAATACTCCACCCTCTGTCCCTACATAAATCCTTCATCTGATCTATGGACATGGTGCTGAGGTCAATTCCCAAACCTGTTTTCTCCATTGTCCTCTGCGTGTCGCCTTTCTGCATTGAAGAAAAAAAAATTGACTTATTGCATTACGGATGCAAATTGGAAATGAATAATGCCACCTCTGTATCTTTGACTCCTAAACTTTAGGCGCCCCACCGCCAGCCGCTAACTGTCAGAACTCGTTTCAGAGGCCATGTGACATCCAAGGGCTACTGAGCCCAACCTTGGTGGTTGAGGCCTTTTACTCCTGATGTCCCGGGCCCAACCTACTATGGATGCTGCTCAACTGGGCCAAGTGCCACTTCTGCACTTGACTCTCAATGATAATTGTGGTCAAGCAGTCAAAGCTCCCTCGGGGGAGGGATGTAGAAACTGCTCAGTGAACACGACTCATAACTCATAGTGCAAACAGTGCCTACAATAATTCAACGTCCAGCCAAATACTTGCTTTTATAAGAAAAAGTAGTATTTTATTTTTAACTCTACACATGCAAAGAAATGTGACATTCAAAAGCAATAACACAATCCCCCTTGAGATGGGGGCATTAGTAGTTGTCAGGCGAATCCCTTTTCCACCATCCTTCGTGTAACATGCTCAGAGTTATTCCCCATTCACTGGCAGCCTCATCATGGAATGCAAACAATTAGTCTGTACTCAAGTGTTCCCATTTGACTCTTCCGGGTTTTAGTCAAAAGTGTCTATGGTACCTCAGGGCCTTCAGCGGTGAACCCCTTGGAGCCCCAAAGGACCAGTTTTAGTCTTACCTGCTCTGGGGGTGTGGCAGTGTTCAGTGGTGCCGTGAGTGCCCTCTCCTCAGGTGCTCCCAAGTCCGGATTGTGTACAGTGAAATCAGGCCGCTCGTGATGGACGTGGCAGCACTCAGAGGCGTCTTCCAGTCAAGCAGCAGTGCCAGTCAGTTTCCAGTGACCAGAGCTGCTCCCACTTGGTGGACACAAAAGATAAGTTGTGCTTCCCCTGGCAAAAGGGGGGTTGGGGGGGAGTTCTCCAGCTACCGACTGGAGCGCCGGCAAAGGTGCAATGTCCTCAGAGGTGTCCTCCGATCCTCGGGAAAACAGCCGGGTGCAGTTGGCGGGCTAGACCCCTGGTCTCAGCAGTAATCCTTTTGTGCAGGCCAGGACCCAAACAGTTGGCCACAGCAATACTGATAGCTCATTCTGGCATACAGGATTGCCGGGTTGGTCACTATCGGGCGCAGACTATTCGGTACATTCCCGCTACACATGAAGGTCAAAAGTCTTACGCTCTGCCCAATTAAGTTACCAGTGGCCCCCTGTGGTATATGGGTTACTGCAAGGAGGCTGTATGGGGCCGGTGCCCTCAACACACAGCTAATGATACTTAGCACCGTTTACAGTGGCCCTCTCCTGGCATATGGGGGTTGCCAAAAACAGACTTGCACAGAGGCTATGGTGCGATCGGTGCACAGCTGAATCCTCACACAGTGAGTCCTTATAGTAGGGCTCCCCACTACCTCACTCCCTCCAACACTCTCCTCTTCCACACAGGGCACACTGGTCTTGGCAAGCAGGCAGGCACTGGTGCTCCAGGCTCCAGGGTAGGTGGTCATGGTTTCCCTGGGTGATGTCCCCTCACCCAGCAGGGAGACTAGCAGGCCTTGGCTCACAAGTCTGTTTAAAGGCAGACGTATTGCAGAGCTTCCCTTCTCACACAACCTACTTGGATGCTTGGCAGATGATGCATTTTTGGGGACTCAACTTTCCCTTCTTATAGTCCTTTTCCAGACACCAAATGTGATTTTGGTCTGGGTCTTTGAAGGTTGGGGTTCTGCTTCTTTTGAAGTGGGCACTTCTCCTTTTCATCTTCCTTCATGAAAGAGGTCTGCCACAGTAGGCATGGCTCCGAAGCTGATTGCCCACGACATAATTCATGGGAGTGACCAGAGTTCACACCTAGATGTCAGCCACAGTGATATGTGCATCAAAATGTAAATCCCAGACCCCAGCCAAACTCTTTATGATTCTCTTTTCAGGCCCATCTCCCTTCCTGAGATGTGTCCAGGCCCCGTTCTTGTGATGTATTGCAGAATCAAAGAGTTGTCTTTTGAAATATAAAGGAAGTCTCCTCCTTTTCACTAGTGTGTCCCCACCTAGCTCACAGACATGCATCAATATACAAATGTATCTGGTTGGATTCCGCTCCTCCTCATGTTTTCACTGGGCAGGCTTGGGCTTCCTGAAACGGAAGCCAGGGTTCTCCATACAATGTACCATTGCAGGCACATTTACTCAGTGAACACTCTCAGCACACTTACTGTGCAGCACTAATACCTCTATGCATTGTACATTTATCTGCACACATGCATTTAATATTTACACTCAATCTGAGCACGCTGTTCAGCACTGAGGCTTTTCTATATTGAGCCAGGGTATGCTTATTTCAAAACACATGCACTGCCAGCACACGTACTAACTATGTGCACTGCACAACTCTTCACCCATCACATTGTACTTTACGTAAGCACACATACACCCAGCACATGCGATCCCTGCGTACGCACTGCACCGCACTACATATCTCATGTAATGTATTCCTCTCAGGCATACATACAACCTGCACATGTACTAATCACACATGCTGTGGAAATGAGTCTTTTTAGGGGCCCACCGGTGCAGGGGTTCACCCTTATCTGTCCACGGGTCCTTAAACCAACAAAGAAGAGATTGGCACGGAAGCTGGAATATCAAATAACAAATTTATTAATCACTCATGAGTGGGACTACATCAATACAACACCCTCGGGCACTGTATGAGGTAGTACATGGAATACAGAAACCAAGGGTCTTATATACCCAGTTTGTTGCACAGTAAGCATGGAGACTCAAATAGAAGGTACAGGCATACACAGGAATAGCTATCGACTAACATGGACAGATAGAAACCACTTTGTCAGCAGAGTGGGAGGAGAAACAGAACTGCTTACATCAGTTGGAATAGCCTGACAGTTACACTCTAAGACAGGTGCATTCTAGCAGCTACAGGCCTTTCTGAGCTTACACAGTGCTCTGGCTCAGTACTGAAAGAGTTAACTATAGTTGATGACTCAAGCAGAATAGAAAGGCAGGCAACAGTGAAGACGGAAGAAGCACATGGCTAACACATGGCTAACGAAAATGGATTCAAAAAGGTTTGGGAGGTACCCTAGTACTTGGAAAAGGGATGGGTATAGATACTGAAACAAACACAAAGTTCCCTTCTCCTTCTACTCTGAAAACATGAGGATTCGATCCTCTAATTGGATTGGTTAACTTAGTTATAGTAAGACCATACACTGAGATATAATAAGACAAACTTTACCAGTTTGCTAAATTTACAGACAAAAATATATAAAATCATACATAGAATAATCAATTTCTAATCAAACATATGAATTCAAAGGAATGTATTATCAATATTTTATTCAAAAGATCATGTTCTATACAATTGATATTAACAAAGTTAAAAACACATTTAAAGTCATATATTCATCATATTTTTAAATAAAAGGTAAACAATATGTGCAATAAATACATGAAGAACAACTGTTGACGCGGCGTTTCGGTGCTAAGGTGGATCGTCACCTTCTTCAGGACAATAGTTCAATATTTAAAAATCTATTGATTTATATGGAAGCTCTTATATTTGCCTCCAATGAAGTTTTGGACGGGTTCCTCGTCTGATTTTTACAGTCTCATAGGTGCCGGATGATACTTTAGTCACACTTCGATGGGATCATTCACAAATAACTTTTATATTGTCAAGTCCATCTTAACTCACAATATTGATCTCTAATTAAAATCTTGTTTATTAGATCCACCCACTTTTTCTTCTTTAGGGTGCTGGTTCCAGTTAATTTTAGTTCTGGTCCAGATTTTATTCTGGTATGAAGTTAAAAGAACAAGCATCCGTCTTGCTGACCTGCCAAAATAAAATCTGGACCAGAACTAAAATTAACTGGAACCAGCACCCTAAAGAAGAAAAAGTGGGTGGATCTAATAAACAAGATTTTAATTAGAGATCAATATTGTGAGTTAAGATGGACTTGACAATATAAAAGTTATTTGTGAATGATCCCATCGAAGTGTGACTAAAGTATCATCCGGCACCTATGAGACTGTAAAAATCAGACGAGGAACCCGTCCAAAACTTCATTGGAGGCAAATATAAGAGCTTCCATATAAATCAATAGATTTTTAAATATTGAACTATTGTCCTGAAGAAGGTGACGATCCACCTTAGCACCGAAACGCTCGTCAACAGTTGTTCTTCATGTATTTATTGCACATATTGTTTACCTTTTATTTAAAAATATGATGAATATATGACTTTAAATGTGTTTTTAACTTTGTTAATATCAATTGTATAGAACATGATCTTTTGAATAAAATATTGATAATACATTCCTTTGAATTCATATGTTTGATTAGAAATTGATAATTCTATGTATGATTTTATATATTTTTGTCTGTAAATTTAGCAACCTGGTAAAATTTGTCTTATTATATCTCAGTGTATGGTCTTACTATAACTAAGTTAACCAATCCAATTAGAGGATCGAATCCTCATGTTTTCAGAGTAGAAGGAGAAGGGAACTTTGTGTTTGTTTCAGTGACGAAAATGGATGCCACAATCAAAATGGCTTCATCTTATGCTAACAGCAATTTCTGCGATTTCCACAATGCCCTGCACAGTACTGCACCCTTACCAAGCACACAGACAACCAGTGCAGAGTCACCACTCCTGAGCTATACAGCACTCCACATACACCTGATGAAGGCCAATGGTGAGTTAAGAACAGAGCAGCGGAACTTTTAAAAAGGTAAATTATTCTGTAGGCCTCACTCCAGTGACACAGGGTAAAAAGGTCCTGTTCACCTTACTGATCACTACAGAGTATGCTGCCACCACCGCACTTGTGCTGCTTACACTTCTCTTACCATGCAGAGGAGTTTCCTGTCCCAACAGTGCTAAAAAGATAAAACAGGCAAAGTTAAAACAAACTTGAAAATTAGGAAAGTGACATGACTGCCTTTTAAAGTGTACAGGTGGCCCAGCATCACGAGGCAGACATCACCACAAATAAAAGAGTGACGTCTCTTAGGGCCAGCAGCAGGTCAATCATTGAGGAAGGATACACTCACTCTCAACTCCCCCATATCCAAATCAATTCTGGGGTGGTGCCTCACATCCACGAAGCCTCTTCAGATCTCCTGCATGTCTTTTCCTGGCCCAGCCAATGGACCCGGCAGGGTAGCCATCCTTCTGTGTGGTCAGCCTTTAAGCCAGATCATAACACTGATTTTTTTAGTTGGGTGTGGTGGTTGAGTGGACCATTGCATCAATTACAGGGATCTGTGTTTGGCCATGTGGTCAGAGGTTCGAATCCCATTGGGTCCACTCAACCTTTCACCCTTCATTGGTCGATTAATGATGACCATTACGTTGGATAACAATAACAACTAATTACCCGCCAAAGGGGCCAAGAGATATCTTGTGGTGAATGTGTGATCTATAGCTATGACTGAAAGTTAGTGACAGCACAGTCTATTACCTCTGCAACGCAACAATCTTCTGCCAGTTGTGAACACATCCTCGTTATGATTTTTTGTCTTTCAGGCTGTGGAAATCATTGTGTCCGAGTTCTCTATTCCCAAGCAGAAGGTCGTTGAAGACTTAAAAAGTGAGTAGAATGGCTGTATCCAAAGTCTTAGTGGATCATATATGGTCTGGAAAACCCAGTGCTAAACAATTGTGTGATGGAAGATGGGAGGACTGTTTAATTTAGAGATGTCCACCTCCGTACCTCATTTTCTCCCAAGCATGGCTCCCACTTGAGTTGCAGGAACTGATTCAGGGGAATACAAGATGGCAAAAGGTCTACCATGTCTTAGCAGAAATCTTATCACTTATTTGTGTTCTAAGGATAGGCCTTCTTTGTTTATGGGAAACAGTCAAAGCATTTTCTTACAGGACCTCCAAAGTTTTAGTGGTAGTCTTGGTAGAAGTCCTCTGGTGTAAATAGAATCAAAGATGCCACACTTAATTAGACAGCCCTTACAAAGCAATTCTATTGGCACCACGACTATCAAATGGAAGTTACTAAAGGCAGAGCTTGTGAGGCGGCTCTGCTATTGGGAAGATCCCAAACCACCACCCACCTCCCAATAAGAAATATAGAAACTGGGCACTCAAATCACAGGTCTGTCAAATGAGGATGGTCAGACCGACCCATTGAAACCATTTATCTAACTAGATCCCCACCACAGACCCTATATGGCCTCCCACTTCCCATTACTTCCCCATCATTATGCAGGACACCAGGGTGAAACTCAAAATCAGTCCTGGCAAAACTGTTAAACCACACCACCACGCATCAGGCTCCTACTAGAATGTGGCCATGGGAGGGTCATTATTGTGTCTTGACACCACATCCTGCTCTGAAATCAGACTCCCAAGCAAAATGGTCAGTCTGGCACTGTAAGGCACCCCTATGTTTTTCAGGCATTCTTAACTCTAGTAATAGTTCTGTCAACTACCTACCTCATCCACTGTACAAATATAACGACCCACCTTTTTCCTCACTATTTATGTATTAAAAAAATGTTGAGGTGCAGTACCTCTGTCATACCATTTCCTGTTCACTTCCACAAGTTTAATTGTGTGCCACCCAACTTGGGTGTGAATTGTGCAAATCAGAATCAGTGAGATTTATTAGACATGCTTTTGCTTTCTTTATCTGCAGCTGCTGGACAAAGTATTGGCAACTCACTCAGTTCAAAGGTGAACGTCACAGTCTTACCACTACTGCTGAATGCGCTGAAGACAGCACAAGGTAACACGGCACTTTACAGGTTGACTCAGCTCATCAAATTTTAAAACAGAGGAGCAGAGAGTAGTAGTGCAATGAAGAATAACCAAGGGCATCCCATTATGACATGGCAGAGAAAAGGTGGCAATTTTCAGCACAAGGTGGCAGGCATAGGGCCTTTCCTGCCCAGTAAGGTTAGGAAAAGCTTGGGGTAATGTATATCTCCAGAGAAAGATTAAAGTTGCAAGGCAAAAGAACTAAAAGCTTCCATACAAACTACAAGAGCTTTTTAGTCACAATCTACCACTTCCCTTGGAGTCCTTTTCCTAAATCCATGAACTCTGTAGAAGTGTATTTACTGAGTTCATAACTTCCAATGGAGTCTATTTCCCGAGACAATCCTCTCGAATACGTTTCTTGAGTCCAGAACCTTCACTGGAGTCAGTTTCTTGAGTCCATCACTCCAAATGCACTTTATTTCCTGAGTCCCTAAACTTCACTGTACTCTTTTTCCTGAATGCATCACCTCCACTGCAGGATAATTCCTGAATCAATCATCTCCAATAGCATCTAGTTCCTGAAAATGTAATCCCCACTGCAGCCTATTTTCTGATTCCATAATCTGTATATACTATTCACTATTGTCTTTTTGTTGAATCAATTGCCTCTACTGGGTTCTATTTTCTGAGTCCATTATCTCCAATGAAGTCTACTTCCTGAGCCTATTACATCCCCGGCATCTGTTTCTTGAGCCCAGAACCTTCATTGGAGCCAATTCTTTGAGTCCATCACCTCCAACACACTCTTATTTCCTAAGTCCATAACCTCACTGTGCTCTTTTTTCCTGAACTCTGCTTTCAGAGTCCATCACATCTGGTGGAGTCAATTTCCTGACTCCATCCAATGGAGTCTATTTCCTGAGTTCATAACCTCCTCTGCATTTATTTATTTATAGTTTATTTATTAAAAAACATTTATAAAGCGCACTATCAACTTACAGGTTTCCTGGGGCTGTGTGCCTATAGATGGAGAAAGCGCAACTGACTCACCACTTTATTTCCTGAACCTATAACCTCCACTGCAGTCTATTTACTGAGTCCATAAACTCCATGCTTTTTCCAGAATCCATCATCTCCTTAGTGGTCTTTTGCCTCAGTGCTTCACCTTTACTGAAGGCTGCACTGAGAATTGATTACTTTCACCCCTCCAGATACAGAACCGCAGCAGGTCTTTCAAATATTTGATGAAAAGCCGCAGTAGACTCCTGTTACGGTCAGTAGCAGTGAATGTTGCGTAATCTGGCTCCACAGCCCATTGGACTGTTGTACTACAGCTGATTAGAGTCTGATGTCCTATTCATGCTATTGATCACCTGTCTTTTGTCTCATTTTTGTCAGAGCCAGGCTGGGCCAAGATATAGAGAGGGAGCTTGGGGGTGATGTGGACAATGTTTCAGACGTGCTTGCCTTTTTTGCTTTAGACCTGCAGGATTCAGTGGAATATTTGCAGGACCTACAGAACACGACTCAGAACCTGCAGCAGAGACAAACAGAACTGGAGACTGCGCTCAGCGACCACAGACAGAAACTCAACCTTTTGCTCGTCAACTCCAACTGTGTGTCCTGTGCGGAGACCTTGAGGCAGGTGGCAGGCCTGGAGCTGGTGGCCAACTTCAGCAAGGTAGGAGATGTGGGTGCAAGTTCAGAAAAGAGAGACCAGAAAGGGCTGAACATGTAAATGGACAGGTGGGTTCTTTTTCTAGGCCCTGGGGGGGGTCTGTAGTTTAGGGAAAGGGTCCCTGATGGGTACTACCATTGACCACTGGTGTTCTAGGGCCTCAGGTACCCTTGTACTCTAATTGTATAACAAAGTTACACCCTTTGTACACTTAACTCATCAATTATAGCAAGTCCTGCAGTTAAGGCTTCCTTCAGGAGGTGATAATGGATTTGGAATTTAAATGCAGTATGACACATATACTCAACACAGTAAGCTCATGGTCAAGCCAGAACTATCACTATGAAAAAAAAATATGCCTTCCATGTATTGTTGGCTGAGTCGCCTGCACAGGAGCTGGGAAGACAGAGCCACTGCCTCCACAGGCCTTGTGGTATCTGGCCCTCCCAGTTTCGAATTTCCCCCGTGTGTTGAGGATTTTTTTCCAAATGTGCCTCATGGACATGGGAAGAGCAATTTCTTTAAATTTAACATGTCATGGGTACTTTGATTAATTAACATTTTTATGGTTTTCCAAAAGCAAGAACCCAAAGAGGTGGTTTATTTTTGGACAATAAAAAGAAAGGTATGGTATCAGAATATTAAATATCATCTGACAAGTCTATTGTATTCCTAAATATCGTTTACAAAATATTGCCTAATTTAATAATGCAATATAATAATAATAATAATACTAGTAGTAGTAATAATAATAATATTAATAATAGAAATCTACACCCAATGGAGCGATTAATTGTAAACAAGGACACAATATTGATGTTGTAGAATATTTTTGTTAATGATATTCTGACAAACAACCGTGCCGCAATAACTGTCCTATCATGAAAAGGCCTTATCTTAGGACAGCCCCTCCGGTGTCAGTGTTTTCTGCAAACACTCCACCGTCAAAAAAATGATAGACCTCCATAGGATCTGAGAATCAGGGAAGAGGACTTCTGTCAATTTTGGACAGATCTCTCATCCTGGACAGAATACTGTGAAAGTTGATTATTTTATTTGAATAATAATGTTTAGTATAGAATTGGTACAGTTAGAATAACCAGGCTGTACCAGGCTACATTACTGAAGGTGCTTGTTTAAATGTTCTACACAGGCATTGTTTTTTATTGTTTTTCAGAATATCCTCAAAATTCAACTGCAAACCACTTTTTATCTCTGTATGTACAAAGTATCTTTTCTCTAGCTTCCTTGTCCACAGAGATGTGTGTTCTAACATTTGCAAGGTTATTCTACTAAGTCCTGTTGCTATGTCTGCTTTTATGGCTGTGTAGAACAGTTCATTATATTAAGTTTAATTTCTTTGTGTAATTTCCTTCGCATAGCTAATCGTGTGGTTAACAACTAGTGAGAATCATTTGGAAGTAGGTGTTGTTTGGGTTGGTTTGAAAACTAATAGTATGATTGGTTTCCATTCAGGTAACATTTTAGTACCACTTCTTTACGTAATGTCATGCTGTGAATGTGTGTGCTTTCATTGTCTAAAACATTATCAATGCTTTGTTAATGGTGTCATTCAGCTCTTATCATTCTGCTTATTATTTTAGAAAGGCTAGATATGAATTGTCCTTTTCTATTCACAGCTTATTACTATTATTACTTATTACTATTAATAAGATTAATTGCTAAATGTGCTGTGGCTAATTTATTTCTTAAGGCACATGGCGTTTTGCATTAATAATGAATTGGCTTCTGATTCTAACCATTGTGGTTTACTTTTTGTAAAGATAACTTTGATATTTTAATAAATCTACAAAACAGAGAACTGGTCTAGGCTGAGTATTTTGGTACAGGATTCTCCCTTTCCTGAGAATTCACCCTCCTAAATGGTAATTGGGTTGGAGCATCAACAGTTTTTGGTGGGCAGTTCAATCAGAGGCTAATTACTAATTAATTAGACACTCATGCTGGAGAATCCAGTGGACTGGTGATGCATGGACGGGCGGACTGTCTCTCGGTGAAGTGGTCCGGTGTTGGTGATCTGGCGATCCTATCCAGAAGAATGGATTGCTGAATGTGACTTGGTGGTGTGTCTAGTGCGATGTGATTTGCAAGGGTTTGTCTTTGATTATTGCATCGGTGTAGTGGTCTGGAATTCTGTTTTGGGAATTCTAGTCCATTCACAGTATTTTGTTGGTTGTTGTTATGATGGTGCGTGCTAAAATATTGTATTTGTTTGTCTTCAGACTATATATTTTATGTAAAGATTTTTTATTTTGGAGAACCTTCAGTGGTATGTGCCCAATAGACCACTGCGCTCTTTAAGAGCTATAAACTGGTGATAGTTCCATCTACAAAAAAAGCCAGGTGGGGAGGAAAAAGCTTTAGCGTTGGTGCGGCCAAGGCCTGGAATGACCTGCCTTTCCACCTGAGGAACATCTCTGATCTGCTCGAATTTAGGAAGGCCTTAAAAACTTGGCTTTTTTGATCGATGACTCAACCCGGCTGTATACTGTGTTTCCTTCGGAGGACTGTAGCTAGCGCCAGGACAAATGCCCCCCCCCCAAAAAAAAAAACTCGCAAGGAAGGTAATAGCGTCTATGAAACTTTAAAACAAGTGTGGAGCCGGGTTCACGTTTAAGTTGATTTTATGATTTCCCTAATAGCATAGTTGTGAATGAGTACTAGGTTAGTGAGGGATAATGGTAGTTTATTATGAGCACAGCAAGAGGTAGACTATTCTGGATCCAGGGTAGGTTGTATCTGGTCAAAGCATAGCTCAGTGCGTGATAGCATAGTCCCTTGAAGTACTATTCTTCTTGTGGTGAGTTTGGTTTCCGTCCAGCTTCTTAGTACAAAGACACAGGTTTATTGTATTTCGTTTTATGTATTATTGTGTTTGAAGATTTATTGTTTTGTGGTTATATTTTGTTTGATTGTTTGGTGTATTGTGAAGATTGTTTACATTTGTAATGGGTGCAAATCTGGGTAAGTCTAAATCTAAGACGCTAGGGGAGATGTAGTTGGAAGGAAGTCCAGCCCATGATATGATTGTAAATGTTGGTATACATACTTGCTTATGGCTTGAAGTGTGGCACAAGGCCACTAAGAATGATAAAAACTACAATTTCCACAGAACAGTACTTTTTAATTGGAGAACATAGTGTACTTGAGACATTGCTTGCTTGATATGAATCCATAGCCAAGACCTGTACAGTTTGAAGCATTAAACAAATGGGATATGAGGTCCAATCAGAAAGAGCAGCAGGTGTTGAAGAGTCAAATTGGTATTACTGTACATCATTGGATGCATGCTAAGTTGTAGTTGAAGAAAAAGACATTGCGCAATGAAGTGTTAGAAGCTGTGGGCCATTCCCTGTAATAGTGGAGGAGTAGGAAAAGGTAAATTAAAGAAGCTTGAAAATAAGGAGAAAAAGAGTGATGAAGAAGATGAGTTGTTGGATGAGTTGTTGACGGTGAGACTGCCACCTTTTAATGAGATGGAAGAATTAGAATTGAGACAGGAAGAGGATGAAGATTCAGATGCTGGGAGCTAACGAAGTGTGTAGCAAAGGCAGCTCAGAATGTTTCTTCAACGATTACAGCAAATTTCCAATAATTTATTGATTCAAAAACTGATAATTATATGGCTTGAAAATTGATGTTTGATGAGATGGTGTTTTTAAATTTGGAAACAAGAAAAGTGAGCTTGCCGTGCATGTGAGAAACTGGCGGGAGTGGCTAATGAAATGGTTGTGAGTTTGGACAAATGAAGGATTCGCAAGCCTTATATAACAGTGATGACAGAAGACAAAATGTGGAAAGAGGCAGTTGTACATTTAGGAGCCAATTTAAAGAGGATTGCGGATTTAATCAGAGATTGGGAGAATGTGAAAGGGTATAGAGTGAATGAATTTCAAAGCAGCTGAGGAATCTAGGATGGAAAGTTGTGAGTCACTTTGAGTGTGATACTGCTGAAGGTGGTTTCAGATTGAGAGAAGTATCAGGAGTGACTGGTCCAAATTATGTTCATGTACCATGGGGTACACAAGGTATATGGGATTTTATGAAAAACTTTTCAAAGCTTAAAGAACATGAGAAATGATATGCAGAGATGGACAGGATTGTTACTTTGTAAAAGGTATTTTGGGCAGACATGGATGCATTGTTTTTGATCATTGTACCAAGGATTTTATGGATTTCCTGCGAGATGGTGGTGAAGTGGCCAGATTAAGAACCATGTAGGAGTCCTTTGAGCTATAAACCTTTTTAAGTGGTTGTGGAAAAATATGCTGAGGTTTTTTGATTATCAGTTGTTCAAAATTATGAGTATTACACAAAATGCTTAAGAATTGGTTTATGCGTATTATTAGAGAGTGAAGCAGATTTACAGACAATACAGTGGAATGGAAGACCCAGCTAAGGAGGGTGCGTCAGGTTTTGTATCAGCTTTTGTGTTTAGATTGTGATCAGAATTGAGTACACAGCTCAGGCAGAGTGTGATGTGTCAGCCAGCAAAGTCGATGGATGAGATTATAGCTTATGTGAAATATTGTAGTGATTATTGTAAGCAGGGCTGGCTTTAGCGCTGGTGGCGCCTGGTGCAACAATGTTTGTTGGCAACACCAATAATCTCTTCTTTTTTTTTTTTAGAGTATTATATAAGGCGAACTAGACCCGAGACATCGGGTATCAGAGCGCTTTTTCACGAGCATCAATTTCGTTACAGATGGACACATTCATTTTTGTCGCTAAAGATTCCCTCACTTCCACATTTTACCAGTGCTCCACAAGTCTCCATAATCACTTTCTCACATGCGTTTTATTTTGTTTTATAGCACCACTGCTGCAGTCCATGCTGTGCAGGTACTGGTGTGCATGCACACAGGGGACACATGTTGTAACCTATACCTTGCAGTCAGCATACAGCTCCTTGATGACAGCTAATAGGTCACTGTTCTATATTAGGATTTTAACTTATAAACTGTAGTAACAAAAGGTTCTCTGTCGCAAAAGCAGTATCCCACTGAACTATTTACATTATAATCACATCTGTGATCTGCATAGTGCACATTCTTTGCAGCAGGCATATTAACCCTCTGTGCTACCTTATGATGAGACAAAACGTCCAGTAGGCAAAACTCTGATCTCTCTCCAGAAGACTCATCAATTGCCAGAGTTATCTTGACATTTCTATTGGTACATGGAAATTGCTGGAGGCCAAGAAGCTGCAGCAGCTACTTTTATATCCACAATATATTTGAAAACATGGTGTCCACCAAATACAGCGCCCAGTGCCACGGACCGGTCGCACCGCCCTAGAGCCAGCCCTGATTGTAAGTCTGAAAAGAAATTGATGAAGGAAAAGATGATGGTGGTAGAGACTGAATTCTTTTTAGCAAGGAGGACATGGATTGGCACTTCATGGAGGTGGTGCACAGTTTCAGGGTGCTCTGAGAGGTGGATGAATTTTTCGAGAAATGGGTAGAGGTTTTCATAAAAAGAAACCACTAGAAAGAGCAGTATTGGCAGAAGAAGAGACACACAGGTGTTATTGCACGTAGTCAGTATAGTTTAAGGGCCCCAACCTCTAAATAGCCTTATTGCTCAGAGACCATACCTAATAACCAAATCCTGTACAAAAAGGGAGTACTCAAGGAGTCCAGAATTTTTTTGGGTAGAATGTTCAAGAAGTTGATATTGAAGCATTTTCTTGAGAACCTTATCCCATGTAAAATACAGTCCTTCACACATCCAATAAAGTAGGAGCCATGAAATTGTGTTTCCATCCAAAGTTTTCTTCTATTGAATCATTCAGTAATACTCCAACATCAGCCCAGCCAACGCGTTTCGTCCCCAAAATGGGCCTTTATCAGGGTTTTATTCAGTTCATCTGATGAATCATCCTCGAAAGTATAAGCTGTGGTCAAGTTTCCTGTTCCTCAGTGGGTCCTGTGCATATTGCAAAGACGGATGCGAAATCCCTTCCACACGAAGCCCTCTCATGTCATAATAATGCTAACAATAGCGCATGAGAGCTGGAGCTTGTCACAGATATGCTAAAGAGGGACATTGAAACAAAAATTATAGATTGAGTGCCTGATCACAGATTTAACTTTTGCTTAAGTTTACAGTTTTGAGTAAGTACACTAGTTTCTGGTATTCACAAACCGCAGTTTTGTGTTAACTTGCACTTTTGTAATGAGTCCAGTACTACACATGGTTAACCACTAGTATTGCCACACCTTCCCATAGAGAATAATGGAGGTAGGGACTTAAAATAAAACCCCATAGGAAATAATGGTAAATTAAATTATTTAGAATAATAAAAAATATAAATTAGTAATTAGTAATATATATATATATATATATACACACACACATAAAATATGTATTAAAATATTGTACAATTAAATAAATCAAATTTCTGCACTTTTGGGAATGAATCCATCAACTACACAGATAGAAGTGAGGGGGTTTCTAGGAAGAGTGGGCTACTGTTGTATCCAATTGCAAAATCATTACAGAGACTGACTCATAGGGATGTAACTGATCTGGTACCTTTGGATGATGAACACATACAAGCCTTCCTGGAGCCGCAGTATTCACAATGAGTCTGTAAGGGCCAGCTGTGTGATAAGATTTTTTTTTAATTTGTCGTACTTTATCTTATCACACAGTTGGCCTTTACAGACTCAATGTGAATACTGCGGCTCACCATGGGACGTCAAACCTTTAAGTCACCATTTCACCTAATCAATCTTAGTGCTGGCGTCCCACTAGGCAGTCTCATTAATGATGGTATCTCTACCTACCTTGTAGGTTGCTCCTCCAATGGCCCTGATGAAGACCCCTTTGTAAGGGACAAATCACCTTCTTCTAGTATCTTGGGTCGAAACGTCGACTTTACTTATATTCGGACCTGTACTTACCCATTGAGCCCAGAAGCTGAGAATCTATTATGCATAAGGACCTTAAACAGAATACGTTTGTGGACTGGCAACCAATGTAAGATGTCTAATGCAGCAGAGGCAGATGATTTCCTAGGCCACTTCAATACCAGCCGGGCAGCCGCGTGCTGGACCATCTGAAGCTTGTGCAAGACTGATTTATTAGTTCCTGCATAAAGACTGTTACAGTAGTCCAGTCTAGATGTAATGAGTGCAACAGCAACGGTTTGCCTGGCTGTGAAGGGGAGCAAGTCAAAACATTTCTTTAGACTTTTTATAAGATGGAAACATGTGCCCGCAACTGCCAAGGATTGCTGTTTGAAGGATAGTGTGGTGTCAAATTTTATTCCTAAATTTCTAGCTGCATTTATTGTATTAGGAGGGGGGGTGGCATCTTCTGGCCACCAAAGTTTAGGCACAAAGGGATTTTGTTTGCCAAATGGCAGGATCTCTGTTTTTTCCGAGTTACACCTCAGATGGTTGTTACTCATCCATTTAAAGGTTGCTGAAAGACAATTCCTGAGATTTTCTTCCGCCTTGGTAGTGTCGTTATCCAGGACCAGGATAAGCTGAGTATCGTCCGCATATGAGATGGTATTGATCTTGAAGGACGATATTAGTTTCATCAAGGGGGACATATATACATTGAAAAAGGTTGGGCTCAGACTCGATCCTTGGGGAACACCTGATACAAGTGCTTTTTCTTCTGAGTTATATTGTCCTAGCGTGATAACTTGGCGCCGATCTTGCAGAAAGTTCTTAATCCACTCTAGGACATTCCCGGATACGCCCTATGATGCAAGACGGTCTAGCAGAATGGTATGTGAGACCGCGTTGAAAGCCGCGGACAAGTCAAGCAGCACCAGGACTGCTTTCTTTCCCTGATCCAGGGCAGCTCGTAAGGTTTCTGCAGTGTACAAAAGGGCAGATTCAGTTGAGTGTTGGGCTCTAAAACCTGACTGATTAGCGTGCCATACATTTGTTACCTCTAAAAACGTGGTAAGTTGTTTATTAACACATTTTTCAGTTAACTTACACAGAGTGGGTAGAAGCGAGATGGGTCGTAAGTTGGAAAGGGTCGTGGGATCAGCCAGTTGCTTTTTCTGGAGAGGTTTTACCGCTGCAAGTTTCCATTCTGTTGGAATCTTAGCTGTGAGAGTCGAAGAGTTTATAATATTATTGATAATGGGGTTTACAACATCAATGAGGGCATGTAACAGAGTGGGGGGGCAGGGGTCGAAAGGGGAACCTGATTTGGTGGATAAGATGGCCAGCCGTGATTCCTCCATCGTGATAGGTTGAAAAGTTTTCATACAGGCGGTATCTGTGTCTACAAAGGTTCTCTTATTTATGATGACTGGAGTAGTGGAAGAGAAGTCTTTTATAAGTGTCAGGACTTTTTCTTCAAAGTAATCTGCTATGTTATTGCAGAGGCTCTGTGAGGGAGGGATCTCTTGAAGTAGACTATTCGGATTTGTGAACAGATTAACTATTTTGAAGATCTCCTTCTGTTTGTTTTTGGAATTTTTAACAGCCTCAGTATAAAAGTTTTTTTTTGAAGCTTTGATCAAGGCATGATATTTTCTGCGTGCGATTTTATAAGTATTAAGGGCATTCCTATCATAGTTCCGGCGCCACCTACGTTCTAGTACTCTGACTTGGGCTTGCAGTTCTTTCAGGGATAGCGAAAACAATGGTGCAGAGGATTTCTTTGGACGGAATGATTCAGTTTTTTCACTGACTCATTCATGGCTCTAACCGGCGCACCCCTGTCCCAGACTGACCGTGGAATGACCTCCCACCACAGTATCGAAGTTGCAGGTAAGTGATTTCTTATCCGAGACATAGTGGAGAACAAGGCTTCTCTCACTCCCCGTCTACCTAATGGGATCATATCATTCCCCACTGCGTGAATGACCAAAATGACTAGTATGGGCAATCTACCCCCCTCCAACGCCTGCCTAAGATGCCCAAAGAGGTCCTGCAATCTAAGTCCCCCAATACCCATCCAGTGGTGCATAAATCCTGCATCCATCTGGGCCTTTTTAAGGCTGGAACCGCGAAATTGCTGAGCTGCTCTGCAAATAAAGGAATGCCTGCACCAACACACTTGAACTGGCCAGCACTCATCAACTGTGAAAAGAGAGAGAATTGCTGGTGTTATATACATAGCTAGCGGACCCTTCCTTCCTATTCCCCCAACTAGACCAGATGTGGTTGCACGTAACACTCAAAACATACTGAATGCCATCGGCCCACCCTTTTAACAGCCTCCGCCGGTAGCCCCATCCCTGCCGCTGTGGTGGCTGCTCCAATGCAGAACAAATTAGAGCTAAAAATGGCCAACTCCTTGCCCAGGAGGACCAAAAAGCGCCTGCCCACCCGAGTGAACTGGAAAGGAGTTATTTGTGTCCCGTCATAGCGCACTAACAGCCTGGAGGATCCACCCCTTGGTCGCCATAGCAGGAAATCCCATGTCAAAGGCACTGGGCAATAATAGGTGCCCGGGGCAGTGTGGAGGATCACCCACGTGCCCTTCCCAAGCGGGTCTGTTTTTGACCTCCTGACCCTCATGTGGAGAGTACCTCCCTCCAGGAGCACATCTGAGAACTCAAAACCCCCTCTCCGCCCTGTTTTAGAGGAAGCTACCAACTCTGAATTGCGAAGGGCGCCGAAGAACGCAAGAGAGGATGCGAGACTGAACAACTTTACTTCCTACTGGGACAGGCAAATCTGATGCCGCACCCCCACTATTCATGCTAGCCTAGCCACTTCAATAGGCCTCCTGCCATCTTCCACAGCCGGGCCAAGTGCTCCCATCCCCTAATGGCCTTCCGCACCCTAAAGCTCTTGGTAGAATCCTTAACTCCTTTCAATCCTGCAAAGAAGATGATTGCAGACAACTGCCCCCGAACTAATGACAATGATTTACCCTGTCCCTCTGTTTAGTCATAAAAAACAGCTCCCCCTCCGGAGTAAACCTCTCTGTTGCGTTGCCAGAACTAAAGGATGAATCATAGGCCTGCCAAGCCTTCTCATACATACGTTTGGTCTTGGGTGCCAGAGATGCAGCAATTAAGTCTGTGGCAGTGGGGCACCAAGCCTCCACAGCATCCTGACCATTATTATACCTGCTGAGGAGGTGAGTGAGTATGTGGAAGCGAATGGGTGATTGGAGTTTGTTAGGGTTAGTTGGGCTGACTCCTTTTTGGGGCGGATTGCTCTAACTGTTTCCCATGCTTCTTAAAGCACTTACTCTCGAGGTGTCCTTGGATCCAACAAAAGGAGCAGAGGTGCTTAAACCTACATGCTGATCCCTTGGTGCATTCCCTTTTGTTGTACTGCCAGCAAGCCTGTTTTTTGTCCCCAGAGCTTTTGTCAAACCGAAAGGACTGCACAGGTTATGCTGATGACGGAGAAATGTTGAACTTGGCATGCCAAATATTAATTTCCCTCTGGTCCCAAGCAATCTCTGGTCTAACAGCTTTTATCTGTCTAAACTTAACGTCATATTGGAGCCAGGCAGAACCTTGAAACTCTGAGGCCACCCATGTATCAGGGACATATAACCAAATAATTGGGACACCAGTGCTGGGCACTTCTCAGTAAAAATTGCCGCATAAAAGGAGAACCCTGTCACTCAGGTTTTGAGGGACTCTGATTCCACCCACACCTTCTTAGGCTTCTGCTCACTCTCCTTCCCCAACCTAGCCTTGCCTGGGACAACCCCTGCATTAATTAAGTCAAAAATATTGATAAATTCACCTTTATAAATCTTCTCTTTTGTCCCTGCAGGCACATGATATGCAATTGCTGAAGGGCAGGTCAAAACCAAAGAAGTGGACCCAAAAATCATGGGGCTCACCATGGGTGGAAACTGTACTGTGCCTGCCCCCGTGGTCACTGGGGAAACCCCGTCTGTGCCCATACTTGTGCTTCCACCCCCCTTGGACCCTTGCAGCTACCGCATGGCCCCTTGATTGCGATTCCATTGGACTCATCCATTTCAACTGGGAGGCTGGGACCAGAGGGGAGGCCACTGATGCCTCCCCCAATGCTGAGGGGCCCTGTGGGGAAGAAGTACCCCCTACCGGTTGTGTCACTGACGGAGTCACCACCCTACCTGCGGTGAACCCCCACTTGCTTCCGTGGGGGCGATCACCACTATGGTCTGCCCAACCGCGCCAACAATTGTGCTGAATACCGGACTCCCAGTTGCCTGGTCCATGCTGCAGGATGCAGGGTCTTGTGCGGTTGACTCACACACACACACGCGGATGCTGCTTGTGCCTGCACACTGGGCTTGTCCAGCTGCTCGGGTTGCCCGTCTCTATAGCACACTGGGCCCTTTCTCTGCCACTTGGGGGCAGGCATATCTGGCTGCTGCTCTTTCTTCCGACCACTTGCCAAATTCTGAAGTGCCCAGTCTGTGCTGTCACGCTTCGCAGCTTTCCAAAGTTAGCTGAGGCACGGAATACCTCCTGTGTCACCAGGTTCCTGGTGGATGAGCGTGGACGCTTTGGCACCATATCGCCACTACCTACTACTGAGGATAGCGAAGGATAGGTACCTGGCCCCGCGGATGCTAGCTGAAATAGAAGAAACCACATGTTAATCACACTACAGTGATACTAGCAACCTATCTCTGTCTTGTCTGCAATCATTACATACAAATTTGCTGTGTTGAGCGTGGTGGAGACAGAACCCTTTACCATGCTCATTTTTTGTCATATGACCAGCAGAAGCAATATATACCTTATCAAGCCGGGGTACACCTGCCCCCATCCTAAGGAGAACACCCCGCATTATTAACCGAGCACAGAACCATTTAACGACCAGGAATTGAAAATACCCTACCGAGCAAGAGTCTACGGCTTTACTCACCCTAACTCAAGGACCTTTTACAAGAAAGCACCACCCAGAGACTCACCTACTCTGAGCAGCACACCATTATTGCATCACTTATAAAGCATAAGATTCCCCTGGACTTACTCCTAAGTTTAGGAGGAGTCGTATTATGTTAGGCCAACCCTGAGGCTCGAACCTGCCTTCCCTGCTCTCCGGCTGGCACCTGTGGAATTACGCCCGTACCCCCGAAGTAACCACTCCTGCCCACCCCTTTCCTTGGGTGCAGGAACAGATGCCACCGCCCTACGTATGCCGGCTATCCCAGCACCTCCGATCCATCCCCTGGACCCCAACGGCCTCCGGGGACACGACACGGGAGGGCGGTGTGTTTACCCATGTGTAGCCAGCGTGCCACTAAAGGGCTGGTGGCAAATGGGCAGGCTTTGTACCTAATCGGAGGTTACCGCATGGCCCTATGCAGGGTGCGGGGCCTCTGAACCAATGCAACAGCAATCAGGCACACTTGGAAAAAGGGGATAAATGAGCCTCACATTCAACAGAGATATTGCATATGGTGCATAATATCACTGGCATGTGGAAAGTCGTAACACTGCTATATAGAGAACTGCAAAGACATATTATTTTACCATTAGTTTCCCTTATGGATATAAGTAGCGGCTGGTCTTGCGGCAGAGTGGTGAGGCGGGGAAGGTGTATGGGGTGGCGGGGGACGGATGGACGACAAAATAAACAAAAAAAAGAAAATAACTAACCTGCTCCTCGCTGCTCTGTCACTCTTCTCCTTCCGGCTGTGTACGTGCTGAGGCTCCCAGACTCCCCACTGCCAATCCCACCACACTTCTTTCTCTCATGCTGATACCATGCATGAGAAAAGTGCTGGAATGTGCCTGAACGGGCTCATTTTCCGCTCCAAAGGAGACTGGGAGCCTACGCCTGCTGTTCTCTCCACCCGGCAATGCAGCTCTGGTTGGAGAGATGTCAATGTGCATGACGGTTTGGCGTTCTAAGATGGCTGGCCAAACCGTCATGCTCACTGAGAGCAGTGCTGCCCACCACTCCCCTTCTGTGCCTGTCATGGCATGGCCCCGCCCCCAAAGACTCGGCTCTGTCCAGAGGAAAAATACAATGATTTATTATCATTTTATTTTTCCTTTCCCTCAGCTGGCCAGCATGGGGCGACGCTCCTTCCCCATAGCGTAAGAGCCGCCACTGATGGATAGATGGGCAGAAGACATACAAAGCCTGATAGATGAAGTTGCGTGGACGAAAATATTACAGAACGCTCCCAAGGTTAGATGCAGCTCCAGGTTCAAGCTGATACATTTTTATTTCATACACAGCCTATTTTATCCCTCACAAGATAAACAGTTATTTCCCAAGTTCGCAAGCTAAATGCCCCAGGTATAAAGTAGTGGGGGCAGAGATGTATCATATAGTTTGGGCTTGCTATTCTATTCAGTATTCTATGAAACCTGCCCTCTATTCCACTGCAATATCTTATGCTTCGATAAAAGCACAAGTCAGTGCCGCTCTCTGCCTGAACCCAGAGAATCATTCTTCATAGTGGTTGTTTGGAGCAAAGCAAGCAGCGTCTGTCGACCGGAACACAGAGGCAGTGATAAATGTTTTGCAATCTCACACAAACCGCAGCCCAATTTTAGGTTCCCTACACCCTCTAGCCAAGCGTTAGCTTAGAGTCTACTTAACATCTGGAGAAAGGAAACCTGTAACCCACGAATCACCTGTGCAGTACGTGAGGGTGAAGCATTCTGGGCAACAATAAATCCTTTAAGATTTACAGGATTATTTCTTTGTTAGTGAGTTCTGAACCCCATTCACCATGGATGGACAGATACAGTAATCCACTACTAATATTTTGTAAGACCTTATTAAAGTCAAAATACTAATCTTGTGCAGTTAATTTGCATAGATGTACTTATAAAACGCAATATCATGGCAATAAAAGCAATTAATAAGCAAAACCTCAAAAAGAATTGACACAGTGGGCATGGCCAGCTCCTTAAGATGGCGGCCGAGCTGCTATAGAGCTCCAGCCGAATCCCCCTTTTTATCTGTATCAGTCCGGCTTGGGCACCCCCCTGGATACACCAGGACGCACCGGTTGCCTGCTGGAACCAAAGTGAGAGGCACCATCCCCTGAGGAGGGAACCTGGCGCTGAGCCAACGGTCACCACATCCTCAGTCTACAAAATGCTGTATATAAACTGCAGATCCCTACCTAGACACATACCCCACCTCCTCCACCTGAACCCTGCCGGGTCCCTGCCCTCTCCTCAGTCTACAAGATGCTGTATATAAACTACAGATCCCTACCTAAACATGTCACACAACTCTCTTTCCTACTACAAGAGGAATGCCCTGACGTATTATTCCTCACAGAAACCTGGCTCAATGCTGAGTCAGAACCAGACCTAGTCCAATGTCTCCCACCAGGTTATTATATCCTGAGGAAAGACCGAGAACAGGGGAGGGGAGGAGGCATTGCCATCATCCTAAAAGATGGTTTTAAATGCTGCATCACCCCCAACATCCTACCGGACTGTGAGAACCTTTCTTTTTCCATCTCACTTTCGTCCACTCACACTTTCTCAAGCGTTCTTATATATCGCCCCCCTGGAGCACATGGACAACTATTCAAAACGTTGCCAGAAGTCATTGCCAAGCTGGCTAGCTCGCCTTCTAATTTTACTATACAGGGGGATCTCAACTTGCATTTCGATGACCCCTCAGACCCAGTAGTGACGGATCTAACCCTAAATCTTCTGGCTCTTCAGATAAAACAAAATGTTACGAGTCCCACTCACGAAAAAAGGGCATCTTTTAGATCCCATTTTTTCCAACTGCAATGAACTCTCAGTTAGAGACCCAGTCCCAGTACCATGGTCGGACCATTTCCTGGTCCCCTTCTCGTGGGATCTACCAAACGCCCCCCCCCCCCAACACCGGCTCAATAAGTAGCTGGAAGCGCTTCTGGTCCAACCTCCCGCTGGACTCTTGAAATGCAGCTCTAGAAAACAGCATACCCATCTTAGATCCCTGCCCCACGGTCGTAAATGACCAATTCAACCAGTGGATCAACTCCTCCCTGGACTTGGCTTTACCCAGGAAACATATCCATAAAAAAATCAGGAACAGCCCCTCTCCATGGTACTCCTCCAAGCTGCATGAATACAAACAAATCTGCAAAAGACTTGAGAGGAAATGGAGAAAAAACTATGATATAACAAGCAAACAAAACTACAGGGACTCTGTAAAAATTTACCAATCTAAAGTGAAGGAGGCACAAATATTATACTACGAGGAAAGAATAAACTCCGCCTCAAACTCCCCACGTGAAATCTTTAAGATAGCTAAACACCTCCTAAAATTAACTGCCAGGGACATCCCTCCCGACAGCTCAAAGACACGCTGTAACGAACTCGCTCAGTTCTTTTCCAATAAAATTAAGGATATCTACAACTCCTTCCCCCCCTCCACTCCAACCATCAATCAGTGGCTTACGGAGCACCCCGTGTCTGGTGAGCAGCTTCTCAGAGAAATTCCCTTGATGGACATGGACATCCTAGTGAATACATGCGCCTCAGTAAAATCTGGCTCTCCCAATGACCCAGCACCTCCCCAAATCTTAAGTAGGGCTGGGGATATAATCTTCCCAGAGTTACTAAAACTGATAAATTCCTCCATCTCGACCGGTCTAGTACCCCAACCTTGGAAACACACCATGGTGAGGGCGCTATTGAAGAAACCCAGTCTGGAACCTGATTCACTTGGAAATTTTCACCCAATCTCCCTCCTCTCCGGGGTCAGTAAAATGCTAGAGAAGTATGTTAACTCAGTTGTCTCTGCTTTTCTGGAGTCTAATAACATACTTCACTCGTCACAAACTGGTTTTCGCCCCCAGCATGGGACTGAAACTGCACTTCTTGCAGTGGTTGAAAAGGCCAAAAAGATACTTGATGAAGGAGGATCAATGGCTATTATCCTTTTGGACCTCAGTGCTGCTTTTGACACTGTTAACTACGACATCTTGATCCATTGGCTGAGGAAGGCTGGCCTATCAGGTAGTGTCATCACTTGGGTACAGTCCTTTCTAAAAGACAGGAGCTTTCAAGTCTTTGAAGGAGTTAACTCCTCAGACCAAATCCCACTTGAATGCGGCTTCCCTCAGGGCTCATCCTTGAGTCCAACATTGTTTAATGTCTATATGAGCCCGCTGGCACAGATCGTCCCCCCTTCGGGATAGACATCATTACGTACGCCGATGACACCCAATGAGTGGTGGCCCTAAACCATCCAGGATCCATCTCGACCAGTCTAGGCCCCTGCCTGGAGAGAGTTGCCAACTGGATGGAACTCTCCTCCCTTAAACTAAATGGAGAGAAAACGGAGCTCATGCTGCTGGGCAACCCATCGATTTCTGGCATTGGCCCAGCATGTAGTCATCACTAAGGGGTAACTGTTCCTATGAGACAGGAGACAACCTATTCTGGTTGAGCAGCTAAAGATACTAAAGTGTGGTCTCGTTTTGCAAACGCGGTTGGATCTAGATGAAGGTGGGGGAATTTCTCCTTTTAGAAATAGTGCCCTCACACACCCTTGCGAGTGTCATGCTTCATCATCGGGCGTTTGCTCCAAATTGTCTTGGCTCCCCACCCACTCCCAAAAACCAGATCAAAAGTCTAGGTATGTGGCTAGATCAGTCACTGACTTTTGATCATCAGACAACCAAATTGGCTGCATCCTGCTACGGCATCCTGCGGATGCTCCGCAAAGTTCTCCTGCTCCTTCCATTTTCGGCAAGAAGACTCATGGTCCAGGCCTTAATTCTCTCTTGCCTGGACTATGGAAATGCTTTGTATTTAGGAGCTCCCAGGACCACCACAAACAGACTGCAAGTCATCCAGAATTGTGCAGCACAGTTGCTCTTAATGACCTCCAACAGCCAATTCGCAAGACCTGCCCTGAAAACTCTGCACTGGCTCCCGGCGGTTACGGACAGAATAAAATTCAAGTCTTTATGCATTGCCCATAAATCCTTCTGGAAGAAAGGCCCCCCCATCCTCCAAGCCATCATCTCCCCTTACCGCCCAAATAGACTCCTTCGATCTTCCAGTCTCCACCTAGCCGCGGTCCCGAAAATCAACAGGATGAGAAGTGGTGGTCGATCCTTTTGTTTTACCTCTGCTAGGCTTTGGAACACTCTTCCCATCCACTTACGCTCAGAACCAAATCTC
Source organism: Calotriton arnoldi (assembly GCA_963921515.1). NCBI lineage: Eukaryota > Metazoa > Chordata > Amphibia > Caudata > Salamandridae > Calotriton > Calotriton arnoldi. Next base: position 498,119 of record CAWUFW010006150.1, read on the forward strand.
CTTCCGTTCCGTAAACTTCTGAAAACTTGTTTTTTTCAAAACCCCACATATTAAGCTGTTATGACCTCCCCTTCTCCCTGCTAGCACTGGGACGCCTTTGGGTAGCCATGCGCTATACAAATATCCATAACATAACACATGGCCTGTTTCTTCCAAGAGCAGCAAGATGGCGAGCAGCCAGCAGGGTGAGAGGAAGAGGCAGTGCCGGCCATCTCGGAGTCCCCAGTGAGGCCTCAGCCACTCGTGCTGCTCCCTTGAGGAGGATGCTGGCCGGCCAGACTCACAGCAAGCACAGCCGACATGGAAGGAGGGATTGAGGATTGAGCGTGGCCTCGGCCCTGAGAGTAATAATCCAGTAAGCCGGCCCTGTGGGGAGGTGGGACCGGCAAGTGGCACCAGAGGGACCTTGGTCTATGGGGTGTTGCCCCCTGACCCCTGGAGGGGAAACAAGAGTGAGGGGGTCAGACCTATAGGTGCCGGGACACAGCTGGGCTTGTGGTCAGGGAGGTGTGAGGACATGTGGCCAAAGTCCCCTCTGCTTCCCTCTCCCCGAGACTTATAAAGTGCCCCAACTAATTAGTGGGGGGCCTGGAGATTGATGAATGATGGAGTGCTGCCGGGGCTGCTTTTGCCCCTTCTGGGCGTGGGAGGTGAGGCGGGCCATGCACTGCTGAGGGACATTGGTGAGACACTAGAGGGACTGCACACTCAGAGGGGGGCGTGGACCCTTCTCTCCCTGCCCAGACGCTTGCCTGGGTACTGCCATAACACCTTGTACTTCCAAGTACCTAGGCACTAGGGAGGCAAATAGGAAATCTCACAATCACCTGCTCCCTCACAGAACACAAGATGGTAAATAGGGGTAGATTTGAAAGCCCAATAGGGATCAATGGACAAATATGATAAGTCTGTTGCTGCAGAGAGGACAGTGGTATCTGGAGGCATGGAGAGGGGCTCACCCCAGCCGAGCAGGGAGCTGTCTACGTCTGCGATACTTCAGGCCATCTGTGAGTCCCAAGAGGCCCTGGAGGGCTGGAAAGATGGGGAGGGAGCATGGGTGTGCCTGATCCACCATCATCTGTGGAAAGTGACGGAGCGGATGACAGAGGTCGAGATCAAGGTCTCCTCCACAGAGAACTACCTTTGAGCCCTGTGAGCGAACTTTGTTAAACTCTGGGAAATTGCCCTCCAGCTAAAAAAACAGGCAGAGGACATAGAAGGCAGATCAAGGCAAAATAACCTGTGCCTGGTGAGAAATCTGGAGTACTTGGAGGGCACCCGCCCGGAACAATTCTTCTCCAAAGGGTTCTGCTAATTGGTTCTGGTGGACCAGTTCTCCCCCTGCTTTGTCATTGAGTGAGTGCATGGGTCCCTTGCCCAACGCTTGTCACCGGATGCCACTCCTCGACCGGTAATTATCCAACTCCTCAATCATGCAGACGGAGATGCCATTGTGGCAGCTGCCTGCAACCAACAAACGGTACTACTTGAGTCTAAGAAAGTGATGATTTTCCTGGACTATATACAACAAGTACAGATACACTTTCGCCGCTGTGAAAATTAAGCTCAGAACAATGTAGATCAGATATATGCTCATGTACCTTGTGAGACTCAAGGTCATCTTCCAGGGGGAAAGCTCTGTTTTTTGACAATCCTGACGAGGCATGGCACTGGGTGGAGGACAAATCTCTGCTTCAAAACAAACCGGCTGCCAATCGATCCACAGAAACAGACCCTTGGCAAGTAGCCCTGTCACCTAGAGCCAGGAGGAGAGAAAAGTGCTGACGAGTGCAATCGGTGACCACTGGACCACACAGGAACAGGGAGTCCTCCCAGACAGAGGAGGACCACCCAGAGGCAACAGGACCAACTTCGGGGGAAGAGGACTACCGGGGGGACCTCCGAGACTGAGTCCTTAGGGGGTGGGCACCTCTCTCCCCTCATTGCTGGGTTACCCCTGCCGACTGACTGCCATACCAGAGACTAATAAGCCAGAATGAGCATGGGCTCGGAAGTGGAAACCAAGATGGCGCAAGTACAAAATACTGTTGGCTGCCACAAGGAGGCTATTATCCCAGTAAGGGAGTCAGACTGTTCTGTGGCTCACCCCTATATTACTTTTGTGTGTTTGAATGATGTTGCAGAGTTTTGCATTATTGGGCGGCAGATACTTCCATTTCAGAAGTGCGGGTGGGGGGAGTTACTTAGTGGGAAATGTATAGGGTCCCACAGTTGGGAAAGTTTACTTTTTCTCTTGTTAACACCACCGGAAGTACAGTCCTAGCGATACTGGGGAGAGGTCTGAGGGGCTCTCTGACCTATCATGACCCAGGGGCATACCCCAGAGAGGAGACGTGGAAGGTGGGGGTGGTGGAGGAGGGGAAATCCTGTTTCTCCCCAGCCACAGGGTGTTTCCCCAACTAGGTCGGGAGACCTACAACATTTGGTAATGCATGGCGCAACCTACGTTGGGTGACACAGACTGACTTAAACTAGTATCCTGGAATGTTAATGGTCTGCTGAACAAGATTAAGAGAGGAGTGGCCACACAGTATGTTCAGAGGCATGCACCAGATTTGGTGCTTCTTCAGGAGACACATTTGGCAGGGCATCACAGTTCCTGCCGGAGCAGAGGTCAATATACCATGCTCGCGCATGCAGGATACAACAGAGTATCATGAGATGTTGCAATTTTGGCCTAAAAGAACTCCCTCGTTTCAGGTTGTGAGGCCGTGGCAGTACCCAGGCGGCAGATTTGTGGAAGTGCTGGGCTCCCAAGGTAGAAAAACATTGCTCATGCTAAGCGTGTATGCCCCACCCCATCTCCTCTAACCCATCACTGAGGCATTGAGCAGCCTTCTATTGGCTATGACAGCTGACATGCATCTCATAGGGGAAGAAGTCAATTCGTCATGGACACAACACTCGACAGGTCGATTTCAAGACTGTCACATACTCACGCTTCATTCCCTCTGTCGTAATTCACATCTGCCGTGGGACATCTGGATATGTGGAGAGCCAGACATCCCTGGTCAGACAGTATTCCATCTTCTCTGGGGTCCACAAGTCACCCGCATTGACTATATCCTACTACCTTTGATGGAATGCCCAGCCCCGCTCGAAGCCAAATATTTGCCCTGAGGTATCTCCGATCATGCACCACTCTGGGTCACGCTGGGCTTCATGCGTTGAGGAGGAGAGAGCAGCAAGAGGCTAACCAGTTGGGATTTGAAAGATGATGAGTGTTGTCAAAACTATGCAGAAAATCCTCCCTTTACTTTGATGTACATTTCAGCACAGAAGACTCAACAGGGGTGGTATGGGAAGCCTACAAGACAGGCCAAAAACGTCATATCACACAAGAGAAAACATAGAGAAGAGAGTCTCCTAGCACTTGAAAAGAAAATGTATGCTGTAGAGGAGGCATACAAGAATGACAAGGCCCAGGCAACATTGCATTGCCTGGGGCCCTCTGTGGAGAGTACCATGCCCTCACACACGACTTGGCAAAACAACACTTCTTGCTGACAAGAGCTGCGAAAGCAGACTCGGATTAAACCCTGGGATCTTATAGGAATCTCGACCCTCAGAGACCTAGTGGGGAGGGAGGGTATGAAATCCATCTGTGGCCTACAGGAGGAGTTTGAACTATGAGATTCTCAAGTTTTTAAATGTCAATAGGTCCATCACTCACTACACATTGAGGTCGTGGCATGGGGAGAGTTAGAAGACTGTGGCCTAGTAGAGAGCAGAATACCCTCGGAAGGGATGACATCTAAGGCTACTTCATACACATACAGCACACTCATAAACAATAAACCCAACAATCTCCGACCCCTCAGAAGCAAGTGGGAGGCCGATCTGGGCTCAATGGAGGGCGTGAGCTGGGAGGCTGCTCTGATGCACCCCAGGGATTTGGTTATTAAAATGAGTCTTCGGCTTATACAACTGGAGGGCCTACACAGGGTATACTATCATAGACAGTGGCTATTTAAGATGGGCAAGGCACAGATCCCTAAATGTTTGCGATGTGGAGAAGGGTAGGGTTCCTTTCGCCACACGATAAGGGACTGCCCACATATACAATCATCCTGGAGGATGGTAACCTCCAAGTTGACCTCCATTTTGGGGGCTCAAATCCCACACATCCCCACTTCCTTAGATTGGGTATCCCCAATGGTGTGGATCTCCCCAAGAAGCAGGTTTTTTCACTTTAGGTTTTCCCTGGCAAAGGAAGATATTGCTAAAAGATGGGGTAGTCCAAACCTCCGACTTTGTATCAATGGGTCATTTGTATGCAGTGCATAATTTGAGCAAAATTCTTAGCACCAGCGCTAATGACAGTCTGCCACATAGTGGTAGTGTCTGCCAAATTTGGGTATGAGCACAACAACAGCTTGTTAATTAATTTAATATACATTAACAATCACTAGTATGTGCCACCCAAGCCATTCTTATAGGTTTTTGGGCCTGGAATAGTCTGAATTGTCTCACTTGTAGGAGTGTGATGGTTAGTAGTTATGTTGGTACTGTAATTGGCAGTACTCACAGGGGCAATAGATGGTGCAAGCTGCCATGTCCTCCTGACCAGAGCCCTGGCACTTATTGTTTTACAAATTAACCACTGCTTGTACGATGCACTGCATGGAGGCAGAGAGGGTGGTTTAAAGTGCAAGGGGTTGCCCAAATAAATTTCATAGAGTGTGGAGACTGTGGTGAGAATATTATGGCCTGGACTGGGACTCTGGATCTACTTGAATCACCTGGAGGAGCAGAGATTACACCCCTGGGGGATGGGAGCACCCCTGCAACACCAGAAGCACAGTTCAAGGATTAATGGAGGTGGGATAAATGAGGAATGTCTTCCGTTGGCCAAATTAACGTCTGTCCGACATTTTTAACAGGGGTTTGTTGATACTCTACACAAGTACGCTTCTGTGTTTATGTGGGACATGTGCTGATTGTACAAGACAAGGAAATTAGTTCTTATTTGGTGTTGCTATAACCATAAACGTAATAAACACAGTTTAAAAAAAAAAACAGAATTGCCATATTGTGATGGTGTTTCAGAAGCTGAATTATAGAACCAAACTTTGTTCATCAACCACTCCTTTTCTAGCTGCTATATAAGCTGAGTTACCATTAAAAATGCCTGTCTGTGTTTATCAGGGTGGCCTCTAGCCTGCATACCTTAGCTGAACAACACAGGCAGTTGTGGCATTCCCAAGTGAGCTGATAATGCCAGGCAAGATCTGAGAAGCTGATGCCCTCAATGAGGATGCTTGCAGCTTAGCTCGCATGAACCAAGTCTCTCAGGAAGTTGAAGATTCCTCTCCTCTCCACCTAATAATTGTCTGTGCCAAACTTAAATATACTTTTCTTATTTTCTTGTGTTCCTGTTTGTGTTATCTTGGCTTGTTCTCCATCTGCGCTCCAGTTGTTTGTAGTAGTGCGTCTTCATTCTGGCTTGTGGTCTGGATTTTGTGGTTTTGTTGGGGTTGAGGGGAGCCAGGGTGTCAGCATAGGTAGTGATCTAGTTATTAAAGTTAGTGATGAAGTCGATTAGGCTGCTGCTGTGTTTGGGCTGGTGTGCCAGGATTTTGATCATCCAGCCTTCCTTGGGGATGTTGTTCCAGTCTCGGCTGGCTAGTTGTTCTGTGTTGGTGCAGGATGGGAATGGTGAACTTGATGAGGACATGGCCGGTCCAGGTGATCATTGTGGGCTTGTCAAGATGTTGTTAACGGTGGTGAAAATCAGGTCCAGGAAGTGTCTGGCAGAGTGTGTGGGTTCTGGATTAGGCCGAGATTTCCTAGGTCTTCAAGTAAAGCAGTTGTGTTCGAGTCTGCATGGTCTTCCAGGTGGAAGTTCAGGTCTCTGAGGAGGATAATGGTGCTAGAGTCAAGCATGAGGGGTGCAACAAAGTCCATGATGGTGTCGGCGAAGATTATGCCTTTAGCGTGCTCACTGAATGTGTCTGCTGGGCATCCACAATGTGGCCTTCCACTCAGTAGGTCCTGGAAGGACCCACTGGTACTTACTACTCATGCCAGGGTGTAGCGGCTAGCTGCAACAGTTGGGCCAACTTTCGCTGCACGTCCTGTAACTGGGCTTTTCCCAGGACATAGGGGATCCTCTACGTTGTCTTCCCCCAGAAGGGAGGTCCTCAATGTAGAGAGACAGGTGAGGCCTTTCAAGGCAATGTTGTTTAATACACGCTCCTCCAAAAACACGAAGCACAAATTTATGACCTCCTGACAGACGTCCGCACTGATCTTCTATTTCTTACGGAAACTTGGCTGTCTAACGCCTCTAACCCCACTATTGCTTCTGCTATTCCATCCGGATATAAAGTACTTAGGAAAGATCGCTCGGCAGGGAAGGGAGGTGGTGTCGCCATTATCACCAAACAAGAGTTTGATTGTACCTCCATTACTACGGACCTCGTTGAGGGCACAGAATGTCTCGGCTTCCGCTGCACTCTTTCCCCTTGTCAATGCCTAACTGGGGTCTTAATTTATAGGCCCCCTGGGCCGCCCAGCCACTTCATAAGGTCCCTTAGTAAAGCTATTGTCCCCCTTGCCATAGATACAATCACCTTCTCATTCTAGGTGATTTTAACATACATATGGACAAACCAACTGATTCACATGCTGTTTCGCTGACCGAAGTACTGACAGCATGCAGTCTTGCCCCTTATATTTCCTCTCCCACGCATAACCTGGGACATATCCTTGATCAGATTTTTTGTAATGTGGAACTGGAGACAAACTTGCCGTCCCCCATAGCCTGGTCAGACCAATTCCTCATTAACTTCGGGATACCTAGCATAGGGACAGATACCCCACCCTCACTGAAGAAGGTGGAATACAAGTATAGAGCCCTACACAAGTTCTCTCTCCCTGTTTTGGAGGACGCTCTTGAAACATCGGCCCCCCACTACTCGGAAATCCCGAGGTAGATGCTCTCACTCTTGAATCTTGGCTGAGGACCAACATCAATGCGGTAGCCCCTCTGACCTCCCGCACTTCCAGTAGGACCAGTATCTCTGCCCCTTGGTTTAATGAGCCTTTGAGAATGAGCAAAAGTGAATGTAAACGCTTGGAAAGGAAGTGGCGGAAATTTTATAAACCTGAGGACAAACTGATTTATGAAGCAGTTTTAAAATCCTATTATCTGCAGGTTTAGGAGGCCAACAAGAGTTATTTGCTTCCAACAAGGGAAAGGAGATCTTTAACATTGTAAAGTCGTTTACTTCTCCCAAGGCCGCTGCTAAGGAGTCTCCTCACTCTGCTGAATGGACTAGCCAGTTGTCCTCATTCCTCCACAACAGGATTTTTGTGATCCAACAATCCTTTTCTGAGGAAATCTTGGAGGACTCTGCTCTGCAACAGAACCTGGGCAGGGAGTGCGGTACCTGGCAACCCCCGGTGTTATTGCAGTTTCTTTCTCTACAGCTGGAGGCATAATTTGAGATTCTCAAGGGCCTTAAGTCTGGCTCACCAGTGGATGCGTGTCCAGCAAAACTATTAGCCTCTGTGGCCTCCGCTGTAAATCCCATAGTGAATAAGGTGTTGAATTAATCTCTTTCTGCAGGCATTGTGCCTTCTATTTGGAAGCGTGCAAAAAGTTTTCCGCTCCTCAAAAAGCCTTCCGCGGGCCCAAAAATGCCTTCAAACTACAGGCCCATCTCTCTTCTCCCGGCCCTTTCTAAGGTACTGGAGAAGCATGTGAACAGAGCTATCTAGGACTATGCAGAGAACCATAATCTCCTGCACATGACTAATCTGGCTTTAGGGCCAATTGTAGCACGGAGTCGGCTCTGTTGGAAGTCACCGAGCACATAAAGGAAAAGCTTGACCAGGGAGGCAGAGCTATCCTTAGATTATTGGACCTGTCAGAGGCCTTCGACACGGTCCCACATGATAGGCTCCTGGAGAGGCTGAGGGATATGGGCATTGAAAGTTCAGCACTTGCATGGCTAACCTCTTTCCTTGAGGACAGAAGCCAGGAAATTTGGGTGCCCCCTTTTGCTTCCCCCATGCCCAACATGAAAGTGGGAGTCCCCCAGTGCTCCGTCCTCAGCCCTACTCTTTTTAACCTGTATATGTTCCCCCTTGTACCCATTGCAGAGGCCAGTGGGACTAAGATAATTTCATATGCTGACGACACACAGCTGCGACAAGGGAGAGGACTTCGGCGGGGATAGAATCAGATCTTGCCTCACAAAGGTGTACAACTGGCTCAAGGCAAGCCAACTCAAATGCAATTCAGAGAAATCAGAGATTGTCCTCTTTGACTCACCTTCTGTGATCGATTGGAGTCATTGGTGGCCTGAGGAGTTGTCTCCGCCTCTCTCAGCCCAATCTACAGTTAAAAACCTTGGCATCCAGATTGACAGTGCGCTCTCAAGTTCAGGCCTTAGTGGGCACCTGCTTTGGCATGCTACGCATGTTAAAAAAGTTCCTTCCTCTTCTCTCGCTCAACACTAGGAAAACAGTGGTTCAGGTCTTGGTGACGTCCAGACTGGACTACGCTAACATTGTGTACCTAGGCCTGCCTGGTTATCTCCTTCAGCACCTTCAATGGTCCAAAATGCCGCGGATAGATTGGTCCTTAGGCTTAAACCCAGGACACCCATGGCCCCTCATCTGAAAGGATTACACTGGCTTCCGGTGAAAGCGAGGATTAAGTTTAAGGTCCTGGTAATGTTCTTTAAAGCCCTCCACGGTGAGGGTGCGGGCTATCTCAAAAGGAGAGTTAGTGCCAGATCCCTGAGGTCCTCTTCTTTGGGATTTGCTTGCATTCCCAGAGTATGCCTGGCCCGTATGGGGGGCAGATCTTTCAGGTTTTTGGGAGCTCAAGCATGGAATCAAATACCGGCTGCTCTGAGAGCCACAAATGACCTGGCAGCTTTCAAGAAACACCTTAAAACCTGGCTCTTCCAGGGCTAAACGTGCTTATGGGTCCTGTTTGCGTGAACCAATCAGCGCCGGTACACTCTTTTTGAGTAGCTGTGTGCTTTACAAATGCGTTCATTTATTCAAGGGGCCTAGAGAGCACAGCTTGGTGGGTGGTGCTGGGAGGGGGCACGGAAGGCAGGAAGCAGGAGAGGCGGAAAACGAGGTAAGGAGTGTGCGTGGAGGCAGAGGTAGGAGAGAACAGGAAAAGGCCAACGAAGAGAGGGGGATAAGAAAGAGTGAGACAGGAGAAAAAGTGTCAAAAATAGCAACAGCAGAAAAGAGAAAAGTGTCAAATATATAAACAAGCAGAAATTGTCACGATGGAAAGAGAAAAGAAGCAGAAAAGAGCAAGAGTGAGCGAGAGAAAACACAGAGAAATGAGTGGTAAGCAGAAATGAGCGCGAGTGGCAAAGATGCACAAGCAGAAAGAGTGAGAGTGGCAAAGAGAGCGAGGCAAGCAGAAGTGAGCAAAATGAAACAAAGAAAGTGGCAAAGAGAGAGACAGCAAAAAAGAGCATGATGAAACCAGAAAATCAGTGGCAATAAGGTGAGAACCAGTGGAAAAAGGAAAGAAGAATCAGTAGAGAGATAAAGAGAGAGAGAGAAAGAGAGAGAGAGAGAGAGAGAGAAAGAGAGAGAGGGACAGAGGTGAAAGAGCGAGGCAGGAGCCTTGGAAACACATGAGCGGGGTCCGAAAGGGCCTAGACTGGTCGGAGGGCCAGACACAGTTAAGTCCTATGGGGCTAGGAGGCACCTGCTTAATTCTGCCTGGTGAAATGCGGCATAAATAGACTGGAGATGTGCCAGAGAAAACAAGCTGGCAGGTGCCCCTCAGGAAAGAGAATGCAGCAAGGAGTGGATCAATGCAGACTATAGGCATTGTGTTGAGATTGGGGAAGGACACATTGCGAGTAACAGGAGCACCATGTGGAGCGGCGATTGAGGATTTTCATATTTTTTTAGATGCTTAGCAACAATGCTCTCCTAATCTTGGACCTGGTGGTTCTGGACCTCCAATGAGTTGGAGGAAGGGAGACTTAAGTATACCAGAACAAACCTGAGTGGACCCTTATTGCTCCATCAAGAGTTGAGCAGATTTCTCTTATGCATTTTTGTTATTTCATCCTGAGATCTCGTCCTGGAAAGCTTCCCCTGTCACAGGTTTCCAGGCACCTAACTAGGAATGTCATCTGATATTTGCAGTGTTTCCTGCTACAGAGTTATATATACAGCATAAAGCCACATTGGCGAAAGACAGCAAACTGTAAATAATTTGTTATTGTTAGTTTTCTTTGTATTCGTCTGGGAAATAATTTCCCTGTGGATAAACCCTTTCCATTGATGCCCGCAAAGGTTGGAGGTTTCCGTTTCCATTCTCATCCTGGGAGTCCTCAGAGCCCTTTGCTTTAGAGAACATCCTAACATTTGATCCACCCACTCTCAAACCCCTGCTTCGGCTCCACTAGTGCATAATTGTACACAGCTGTTGTGACATACAATAAGACAGTGGTAAAAAGCATTTGCACCTACTGCGTATCCTTTTGTAGATGTATGGCATGTGTAAATAGACATATGTTTGTGAGGAAAAAATGGCTTTGTCAATTGAAGTCAACATTTTTCTTATATCAGAAGGCATTGGTAGGAATATATTGTGGACATCCCTAGCTCCCTTGGAAGACGAGTCAAAAATCGAAAGCGCTAATAATTGTTGACACTTCCTTGAGATATCTACAGGAGATGAACAACAGAAAAGGACAAGTGATCTTTTACTATATACCTGCCATGTGATATCTGTGGGAGGCATTGTCTGGAACCTGAAGGAATAGGCTGTGATCCCTGATCCCTTTGGCAACATGCCAGGAAGCAAAGCACTCATTTTAATTTGCTTGGCGAAGCCTCTATCTAATCATTGTCTTTTTTCCTCTAACTTAGGTGCCTTCGCTCGATGTCGTAAGCAAACTGGAAGATGCAGCAAAAATTGACATGACTGCGGTGTTCCAGAAGGTGAGTACTGCATGCCGGGAACCTGTCTAATCAGTACGACCGACCTCACCCACTATACTAGTTATGTCCAATGTAGGTTAAGCTGGCCAGATTTCTAAAAAAACATGCATTTACATATAGTTAATCTAGATGGATGTCATTTTACTCATACTGAAAATCTGGCATGGGTATGGCACTCCTCGACCTATGTCTCTATACTTATGTACTATACAACCTAGGCAACAGTGAAGGGTGCCAGGCAGCAGAGGGCAGCATTGAAGCATGTAGGTTTTTGATGTTCAAGTTGCCCTCCCTCCCTTCAATTTGACTCTTTTTGATAATCTGTTCTTTGAAGACCCTCCCCCATAAAATACCCATCCATTCTTTTTTGCTCTACAGTCAAGATCATTGTTACTCAGTAAGGTAATTGGCTTTTAACACCACCACATGAGGCCACAGAGGGACTCCACATGTCCACAAATGACTTAAAAACTGCTTCGGACTTAGGGGGAGAGGGGTGAAGCACCAAAAAGTAAAATTGACATTTTCCTGAACTATCAAAATCTAAGTATTGTAGCTACCTATTAGATACCTTTACACTATGGAGTGGTGAGATCGCAGGAGAGCGAGTTGATTCAAATTGGCAAAAGTCTTTCCATGGTTGCCACATAATGACAGTGGTTGTTCTGATTCTTAGGCTATCCAGTCTTTCAGCGACATCCCAGCGATTGTGGAAGAGAAGAGTGCAGAAGGGATTCAAAGTAAGTAACTTTATTGCACCATCATTGTCAATACCAATTTCCTCATTTTAGCTGCACGTTCTGTAGACAGCCACCTGAGTTTGTTGCGGGGATTCTGCACATATACAGAACTATGCGCAGGAAAACAGGACCTCGATGTAATGTAATGTAAATAATTCTTATATAGCGCGTACTGTCACCCTATGGGTATCCTGGCGCTGTGACTGACAAAATCGACATTGGAGCCTGCGATCATCTTACCCAGGAAAACATTATTGGGAACTCAGCCAGACCCTACCTGGGAAACAGCCAGGTTTTTAGCTGCTTTCTAAATAGGGGCAGAGATTGAATTTGCCTAATGTCTAGAGGGAGTTCATTCCACAGCCGTGCGGCTGTTACACTGAATGCTCTACCCCCGACTTCATTTTCTTAATTCTTGGGATGTTCGCTAAATATGCATTTGCTGACCGAAGGTCTCTTGCAGGAACATACCATGAGAATTTCTCTGCAAGGGCTTTGGGCCCATTCCGTGCATTGCTCTGAACACGGTGCACAGGGATTTGAATTGTATCCTCTGGCAGATCGGCAGCCAGTGGAGATCTTTCAAGGCCAGAGAAAATGAGGAACTGCGTTGCCTGTTTAGAGCTAGCTTAGCTGCAATTGACTAAATCCTTTGTAGCTTTTGAAGTAGTGACTTTGAGCCCCCCAAATATAGTGAGTTGCAGTAGTCTAATCTGCTCAGGATTATACACCTCACAATTTGGGGTCTGGTGAGCAGTCGGTAGTAGCGGCAGAATTCTTCTCAGAGCTCTAAGCAGAGAGAAACATGTACTCAACTACTTTGGTAACTTGTGATTCTAGCTGGAGATTGTCATCCAGCAGAACTCCCAAGTTACACACCGCTTTAGCTGGCACTACAGGTTTGTCTGTTGGTGTTATTTGGAGCTCTATGGGAAAAGGCCGGGCAATCCTGGACGTGGAGCAGTATACAATCTCCGTTTTTCCTCCATTAAATTGTAGGGAGTTGTTTCTGAGCCAGTTTGCGTGTATTCTGCATACACTCCTGAAATGTATCCAGGGTGATTGCCTGGTTCCCTTCTAATGAAAACACCAATTGCGTGTCATCTGCATAGTTTACAAGATCCATGCCAAAGGATCTAATAATGGAGATGAGAGGGCGCATGTAGATATTAAACAAAATCGGACTTATCGCCGAACCCTGTGGCACCCCATGGCACATGGGGATTTTAGGAGACGTAAAGGGGGGGATTGAGACTGCCTGTTGTCTATAAGTCAGATATGTAATGTAATGTAATGTAAATGGGCACTTGTATAGCGCTGCTATCACTCCAAGGAGCATCTTGGCGCTGGGTATGATCGTAGCCATGTCAGTGCCAGGCCTTTCACCCCAATTTTCTCTAGTCTGTCCAGCAGAATGCTGTGGTTCACCGTGTCAAATGCGGCTGACATATCCAATAGTACCAATATACTCGAGTTACCATTGTCAGCACGCATCATCAGGTTATCCAGTACTGTCACTAGAGCGGTCTCTGTTCCGTGTCCCGGGCGAAACCCAAATTGGGCCTCGTCTAGCAGATAATTTTCTTCAAGAAAAAGATGTATAGGGGCTGAACCTTCCTACCACCTTAGAACCCAAATCCCAAAACCGACTAGCTATAGTGTCTCATTCGTTCTTCTACAAAATCATGAAGCTACAATTGACAGAGTCACTGTTATAGTTCAAAATGTTTATTTTAACTATCTTGCTCTATAATGCAGTATATGAGCCACAACCAGCAGCAAAACGCATAACCTAAAACAGTTAGGATTGTTACAATTCCATAGATTATAAAGGGGGATGTCATCGTATACAGGCAGTGGATAAAGAACTATAAGGCCTAACCACCCTCCCCTTGGTAAAAAGAAGTTTTATTATATAAAGGAAGGTCTCTGGGCTTTGTCAGCAGACCCCATACCTTAGTGCCTAGATGGTAGTTTTACATCATAGGAACAGCATAGCTCTTCTCCCTGGAAAGGTCCCTCTCCAAGTGTGTGTTTGAACAACATGCATCCCCATAATATCAAATCACGAGTTTCCAGCTGTCGCAGCTGTGTTGGCATGTTTTGTCTAGGTGCTAGGGACTGACCAGAACACAATAACAAGGGGCATTGTTTATCGACCTTGCACATTGTGTTCAGACTAAACTCCAGGAACAGGCAGAGAATGCAGAAAGCAGACGGTTCTCATGTGAAAGGCACAAACCGAGTCTTGCAAAATAAAGTCATGTAGTAACGGGCGCAAAGGCAACATCATGGTAGCAGAGCTCATGCTAACTTTAGCAATGTTGACAATGACCCTAACGGCCATATAACAAGTTGAGTTCAGTGGCTCAGAAGTATGCTATGCATGATCATACAAGGAACCACAGCATTTTTATGGAGCTAGAGGGGCTGGCAATGATACAGGGGCGTGCAGCAAGACCTCAGACTTGCAGTGCTTTTCTACTGTGTGTGGCGGGTCTGAAATAGAGCCTGTTTTACTATATGCAGCCTTTACAAAGAAGAAGCATCCAGGCACTGTGACATCTAGCAGCCATCTGAGCAAGCAGAAACTGGTGATATACCGACTGCTCGTGGTCAGAATTAGGAATTGGCTGAGAGGCTGAAGGAGGGGGGAGGGAGCAGGCAGACACTGATGAGGCCCTGACCCAGGGTGGCAGAATGAAGCAGTGGATGAAGTTTGGAAAGAGGAAACCAGCAGAGTCAAACTGGACCATAGGGCAATCAGGCAGTGTCCGATGGGCTAGTCTGACGGGTCAGTATGTGTGATCGTTTTTTTGCCTGTTTGCGGGACGGCAGGGCTGGATTTTACTGTTGATTTCCCTGATATTAAAACAAGCATTGCCTGCATCAAGCATAAAGACATTCAGTCTTCCCTACCCTGCAAAACACTTATACTGCGTGTCTTTACAATTTAAAAGTGCCCCTATTTGAAAACATGGACCACTGTTTTAGCTATCTAATTCACTAATTCGGGCCACTTTTATTTTGGTGCCTAGGCCTATGTTCTGTCCCAGTCTGACCCTGGGCTGGTTTGACAGATCAGTGTATGGGCTGCTTGTGGACCGGTTTCATGGTCTGATGGGTCAATATTTACTGTTTTTTTTTTGATATTACAACAAACATTTCCTGCAGCAAGCAGGGCCATCTTGGAATTCTCGGGCGTGTGAGCTGCTCTATTACACACTTCCTGGCGCAAACTTTTAAAAGAAAAAAGTAGTAGTACCATTTTTTTTCTTTAAAAATGTTGCACCCATAAGAATTTTGCGCCCGGGGCAACCGCCCCTGTGGCCCCGCTCATGCTACGCCACACCATCTAGGTCTGGTGGCTCAGTAACTACTGATGCATTCACTCCAGGAATCTCTGTTTGGCCTCATGGTCACCGATTCAAATCCTGGCTGGTCCACTCTCCCTTTTCATCTTTCGGTGGTCAATAAAATGAGCAATTAAGTTGGCTAACAATAAATATCTGTTCTTTCAGTGCCAAGAGGCTCATATGAGAATGTGTGATTTAGAAATACACGTCATATTATCTGATACTGTGTCACATACGAACACTGGAAAAGCTAGTTTAAGACATGCTCTCCGCCACAAGACTGGGCTGACAGTTGTCTTCAATGCTGGAAGAACTGTAGCAGCGCAATTATGCCACCTTAAACAGGAGTAAATGGTTGTTTCTAATGGGAACTTTGAAGGACAGTGCTGTTTCTGGATGGAAGTATAGCAGCATTTGTTGGCATCTATAAAAGTATTTACAGAGCACAACAGTATACAACCCAACAACTTGACACAAAGCAAAATAGCAATACAGCAAAAATATAACAGTGCACAACAAAACTGTCAAAACAAAATACAACACAACATCCTTAGTGCAACACAACAATATCACAATCAAATGATGCAGCACGAAAACACAACACAAAAATTAAAACACATGAATACCACAACAATATGTTACAAATATTCTTGCCACGTATTAACACTCTGTCAGTAACATAACTGTTGGATAGATCTCTGCCTCTGAATCATAGCTTGAATAGCAATTAGACGACAGTTAGTGTGTTCAAGAAAAAGTCCCTAGGAAAAAAAAAAACCACAGGCAAAAACCTCCAGAAATCAAGAGCTGAAGTGGCATGGCAACTTGCAGCAAGATGTCATGTCAAGATGCTATGAAAAGGAAATCTAAAGGCAGGAGGCCCCCAAGGAAGATTGGCACAGAATCAGGCAGCAAGGAACATGATGAAAAGACTTATTTTCCTTTTATAGGAACAAAACAGTGAAGTAGTCCCAGCATTCATAGGCCTACATCTTGGATTGCAAAAACATCTTTAAGGAACTGCTGGTAAAGGGGGGGGGGGGGTCGTGGTGGTAGCGGCCGCGGCCGATTCTTGCGGCCGCAGGTAAGAGCGGGTGAATGGGGGCCGGCTGCCGCCCCAAAACTCGTGCCGCCTGGGGCGGTCCGCCCCCATCGCTCCCCCCTAGCTACGCCACTGTAGAGCGGCGTTTGGGAAGAATAACTCCTTCCCAGAGGCTCTAGCGGAGAAAATCGGAGAAGGAGAAGGCAGTCAGGCCTGCAACGCTGAATTCAGGGAGAGGTTCCCCGGGGGAAGAATGCAGGACAGGGGGCCTACACTGGTGGGTGGGACATCACCGGGTTGCCCCGCGTCTTGCAAGGTGGCACCTCCAATTTTGACCCTAAAGAAATTGCAAACACAGAAATAGGATAGAAAAGCTTTTCTGACTTAGATTTTTTTACAGTAGTTTAGGTGGCTAAGGTCCTTTCTGCGGAGATCTGTGTATCTATCCAATATTATTCTATTAAAGGTACGATACAGGTAATTACTGGGAAGATCTGCATGTAATCTCTGGTTACAGATCTGAATCATGATAAAATAGCTCAGAGGGTTAATGTGCCTGCTGCAAAGCATAGCATGTAAGTGCAGGACACAGATTTGAATTTTATGTAAGATAGCTCAGCGGGTTAAGGTTTTTGCTGCAGATACTTTTTTATCTACTAGGTTCAGGCCTGATGAAATAGCTCAATTAATTATAGACCCGCTTTATAAACAGCTCCATTATATCTGCTAAGTTTCCATTCAGTCTTTCATTATTGTGACTTGATCAAACGTGTTCCATTTGGTGGAAATAGACACACTTATTAAGTGTCAAGTGTCAAACAATTTTTTTTGTATTATGTTTTAGTTAGTTTTTTATTATTAACATATTTACACAATCACATAGAAAGGCATAACCCTGTATTTCTACAGAAAATGCGTAAGTCTACATATCTTACACAGACCTAGAGCCTGAGAAAGTAAAAAACACTTTAAAATGTCTGAATTTTAGCAACTTATGAAGTTACGCTGCAGTGCATTTATTTATTTCTGCTGATAGGCTGCTGGGTGTAGCACTCTGATTTGATGTCCAATTGTGATGTTTCTAGTCTCCAACTGTTCCCAACCAGGACACCTCTTTGCTGCTTCCCAAAGTGAAGCACACTGAACAAGTGTGGGCGCTGTTGAGGTGTCCTGGTGTCAGCTCTCTCCACCAGGACATAGTTGAGGCAATACCCTGAGGCTTGCCCCGAATCTAATTTCAGCTCATGAATACTTGCCAGGCTAGAATAAGGCCAGTTCACATTTCTGTGACAGAATATCGACAACAACAATATCTACTTACGAAAATATTGTGTCAAAAATATAAATCTACAAAAATATCCAGTTTACTTGAATTGAATTGAATGTAATACTTATAGAGCGCACTGTCACTCCCAGAGGAGCATCTGGGCGCTTAGCGACCATGAGTGTGGCTGTGTGAGCTAAGTCATTCTTGGTACATCCTTAGAGACAGAAAAAGATGCCTCATAGAATGAGTGAATGACAGAGATCATCTGCTAATGCTGAAAAGCCTGAAAAAGAAGCGCATCAAAGAATGAGTGAATAACAAAGATCATCTGGGATGCCAAAAAGCCAGGCCTCGAGCTGCCTTTTGAAGATCCTTTCAGGTTCAATGATCTCAGCTCCATAGGGAGTAAGTTCCAGGCCCTTGTACTCAAGACGGTGA
Organism: Calotriton arnoldi; assembly: GCA_963921515.1. Taxonomy (NCBI): domain Eukaryota; kingdom Metazoa; phylum Chordata; class Amphibia; order Caudata; family Salamandridae; genus Calotriton; species Calotriton arnoldi. The sequence continues at coordinate 515,927 of CAWUFW010006150.1, forward strand.
AAGATTTACCACCTCGAGTTTTAAGTCTGTACGTGAGGGGTTTGAGCAGATTGGCTTGTGAGGACCTAAGAGGTTGTGTAGTAATATAATGGGTGACTCTGGAAATTTGGTGTTTTGGCCCCAGTGCTCTGAAGCCTCTGAAAATGAATAAGAGAATTTTATAAAGAACCCTTTTGTACACTGACAGCCAGTGTAATACTTTCAGGGCTGCTGATGGAGAGGAGCGGCGAGTCCCAATCTGGCCTCAGAATGTTCCACCACCTGAAGTTTCTGCGGGGTTTGTTTTAAAGAACCTGCATACAAGCTGTTTCAATAGTCCAGTCTAGAGATTATTAAGGCAAAAGCTACTGTTTTTCTAGCCGGTAATATAAGGTATTGAAAAAAAAAAGTCTGTGTTTTTATGAGACTGAAACAAGTTCCGGCTAATGGTGTAACTTGTCGGCGGAATGACAGGGATGCATCAAATTTTACACAGAGGTTCTTCACTACCTCGACCTGAGGAGATGGTGGAGGAGTAGTATTGGGCCACCATAGTGCCGGGGAAGGTTGGACTTCCCAAGGAGCATAATCTCTGTTTTGTCGGTGTTGTCTGTAAACTACCAAAATATTGTGCACAAAATATTGTGGAAACGAATATCGTCCAAAAGTAAGAATATTCAATTAACATATATAGCATTATAATAAATGTATTTAAAATATTAAAGTAATAAATAATGATATAAGCAAAATAAATAGTGTTAAGAAATAATGTATATATATATATATATATATATATTTTTTTTCTTTTAAAAAATATAAAGCCAATAATTAAACAATTGTTTAAATACATTAAATGAAAAATTTTAACAATAACATAAATCTAAAAATTAATAAACATAGAAAAACATGATTTCAATATTAAAATTAATATAAAATAAATAGCTTTAAATAATATTGTTAACTGATTATGGAAATAATATATATATTTACATATGTATATGTATATAATATATATATATGTGTGTGTGTATGTGTGTGTGTGTGTGCGTGTGTGTGTGGGTTTGTATCAAAACAATACCCTTTTAGGCATAGAGTGATTCATAAATTATTCCAAAAAAGAAGCAGAGAACTCTGGGTAGTTCTCAAGTTTAAAATCACTCTAAAATTGCTCACCTCAAATGTCTGCTTTTCTATCTAATTCTTTAAGCATAGGATTAGCACAGTGCCATCTACGCCGAGCTAGAAAGGGACAAAGTATTTTGCCATTTCCACAGCAAAGTCTTTAAGCATAGGATTAGCACAGTGCTATCCATGCCAAGCTGTACAATGACCAAAGCCTTTTACCACTCCAGGCACAGTATTATAGCTTTGGATTGGTAAAATACCATCCAAGGCAACCTGAAATGAATAAGAGCAACCCCTGACACGTTTTTCACTCTCATTAGAGCTTTTCAGAGAGGTATAGCTTTGTTCAGACACAAGGGAGCACCCAGTATAAGTCAAAACAATACCCTTTCAGGCATAGAGTGACGCATAATTTATGCATGGATGGCACTGTGCTAATCCTATGCCTAAAGACTTTGATAGAAAAGCAGACATTTGAGGTGAGCAAATTTAGAGTGTCGCTTGTGTTGAGAGTGCTCTATACTGGAGCTGCTTTCCACCTAAACTTAAGAACTTTCCCAGCGTTATCTGCTTCTTTTTTTGCATAATTTATGCATCACTCATTTCAGTGATTATTCCTCCACAGACAATGTTTCCCCACTAAATATGTGTTACTTTATTAGAAAAGATATGTTATTTCTATATATTTGTATAATTCAAAAAATGCATTATTTTTTATATTTAAATAAAATTGTGACTTAGTTTAAAGTGTGTATATATACATAATTCATTATTTCATTTTCAATTTATAATAATATATTTTATAAATATATATGTAAATTTTAGGACTTTAAAATTAATTTTTATTAAATACATAATTATATTTAGTTTTTTGGTATTTTGGTTATTTTTAATGTTAACTTAAAAAGGCTGTTTCATTCTTTTTGGGGGTTTCAATATTTTTAAACTCTAGATATTATTGTATAATGATATTTTAGATTTGATATTTTGTTTTTTTAAATTATAGTATAGTAAAGGATTGCCGTTATTTTAGGAGTCAATATTTTCTCTTCGATATTTGTAATGTGTACTTCGATAATTTAGGAGTCGCCATTTAGTAGTGCAATCATGTACCACCCGTTCAATTGTTAGCAGGAGCACATAAGATGAACAAAAATTTATTGCGAATGAATATCTGAATAAGAGATTATGTTAAAATAACAGTCGAGTTATGCTGAAGAGTTCTGTGGCAAAGACAGAGGGTCTCAAATACATGAGGGTCAATTCACAAATTAATTTATTAGTATGGGAAGTAGTTCTCCTGTATTATTATGTAAGTACTTTTAAATACCTTTGTAAATGGGCCCCCAAAATGGGAATTATCCAGAGACTATTCATACAACATTAGTGCAAATAGGAAGGACTGTGCCCTTTTGAAATTTTACTAATTTGGATTTGGACTTTTCAGGAAGAATTACTGTTCTAGTACTACTTCATGTTTTCATGAAAGCCTTTGAAAATCGGCCCTTGAGCAGGTCTAGAAATAGGTTCCCTCCAAGAAAGGTCTAAGACCAAATCGTCCACCTTCTTCTGGATTACTTGAAGGTGGTGTATAAGGTAGTAGAGAAGAATCAAATACAACATATTCTGATGGTCAGGTTAGGAAGATATTGTGGCTTGAATAGTGGATTTTCTAGTATCTAGTAGCACCAGAAGATCCTTTTAAAATGAAGACAATTGGATGAGATTTTAAAAGGAAAGATGATTCAGTGCAATTCAAAACTGCAGATGCAGACTTGCTTTGGCTGTCCCTGGTGCTGAAGTGGGAGTCGTGGGGCAGCTGGTTTTACTGCTCAGAGAATGCTGGTGAGGAAACGGATGCAAAAAGTCAACAGCTGAGGAACTGAGATGCTCGGTTGAAGGTGCTAAGGAGTTCCCTCAGGTTGCAGCGTCAAGTGAAAGTAGTGCCCATGGCAGAAGTAAGGTCAGCGTGAAGATATTTCGACATCCAGAGGTCCGGGGGAAAATGTTAGCCACCTGAAACTTGCTGGAGGTCAGGACTACATTTTCCACAATGCACTGGATCATCTACTTTTGGGCGATCCCTCGGAGGGCCCGATGGCCAGAGATTCTTTGGTTTCGAGAGCATGCTTTTATTTACGATCTGCAGAGGATTAGTGCCACTAGTCCAAGGATGTCTGGAGTTGCCTTTGGCTCTCAAAGGGGTCACTCTGTCTGGGGGAACCGGTCTTTGGTCTGGGACGAGTCACAATCACGCAGTTTCAGGGTGGTTGCCACAGGTGCAGAGTATTTCGCTTTTGTTTTATGCAGGTTCTGTAGTCACAGACTCATCTCTCTTCTTTGTACTCTATTGCAAATTTAATCAGAACTGATGTTCTGGTGCCACGGGTGCTCCTTAAATACTAGATTCAGGGGTCTTAGGGGTGTGGGTACAAATGGCTAATGTGCTACTAGCCCCAGTGGCTAATCCACCACTATGGTGACCATATCCGGGAGTATGTGTCACCTTTTCTGCCCAGAACCCTCTATTCTGCCACTTTTAAAAATGTCTGAAACCTTCCTTGGCTGTACCGACCAGGTAGCCCACTCTAGGGGTGTGGCTAGCCTTCTGGGGTGTACACCTCCTGACTACATCATTTCCTGCCTGAAAGGGAGTAAATGTGCCTGGGGGCAGGGGGATGCCTGTGTCCTCCTCTGGGAGGCAGCCTGGAAGCATATCTGAGGCGGTGAAAGCTTTGAAGCTCACCGCCTTAATGTGTCACTTCACTAGCCATCTTGTTGAGGGGGAGGCATCACCTCCTTCCTGTCTAGGCCTTTGTTTCAGACTCCTGGGAGTGTTCACACATGCAGGGGGTCAGATTCCTGTTGTGGTGGCAGCAACTGCAGACTGTCAGCTACAGGAAAAGCTGGGGCAACCAGGTGGGCAACCTCTAAGGTAGCCACCTGGGTGCATCTCACATCAAATCCGACATAGGAATCATGTCAGGAGAGATAAGACAAGTTGTTTGATACCAAGCATGACATATTTCAGTGGGATTATATTAAAGATGGCAACCTCTGGGTGCCCGGGTGCCAGCCCATGTTATCCTATGGACCCCATATCACTTATAGTAGCCCTTAATGGAAAGAGGCTACTATAGGGACATATAAGCTTGCACTTATATGTATATACTTTTAATATAATGCACGCTGCCTCCTGGGCTCAGGAGACCTACCTTATGGGTGACTGGCATATAATAAAAATAGTGCTTCGACCTTGCCACACATGGTGAGGACAAAGTCACGTTTGAGCAGTTTGCACTGCTCATGCAGGCTGCAATTGCAGGACTGCTGTCATCTGTTTACTTGGGTCACTCAGGGTGGCACAATCAGTTCTTCAGGCCCTGGTGACCTCTTTAACTCTCATTCCCTGGGTACCACTGGTACCACTTACCAGTTACTTATAAGGGGGTTAAAGTCCTTGCTAATTGTGGTTACCAATTCACTAGTGTCAGTTTTAGGGATAAAGCATTGGCACTGGGGCCTGGTTAGCAGGCACTTTCAGAGTCATATCCATCAGCATTGAGGCACAAAGTGAAGGATGACCGTGCTAGAAGGGCACTTTCCTACATGACCCCGCCCCACAAGAGGAAAGGTGATGAGCAACTAACCTATCCCCTGGTAGTTCTCATCATCTAAGTGAAAAAACCTAGAAAGGCCATCTGCATTGGCAAGGGTTCTTCCTGGTCTGTGTGCCACTGAAAAGTCCATACCCTGTAGGGAAATGGACCACCTTAACAATTTGGGGTTCTCTTCTCTCATCTCCATCAGCCCCCTGAGAAGCCTGTGGTCGGTTTGAACCTTGAAATGAGTCGCAAACAAGTATGGCCTGAGTGTCTTCAGGGACCAAGCCACAGCAAAGGCTTCCCTTTCAATGAAACTCCAGTCCTGCTGTCTAGGGAGGATTTGCCTGCTGATATAGGCAACTGGTTTGATCCTGGCCCTCATCATTTGTTCCTGGAGGACCCTGGGAGTCACAGGCTCCAACACCCACACCAACTGACCTGGTTGATACTCAACCAGTGCTGGCATGTGGTTATACCAGTGCTTGATGAACCCCTGGCTGGCCTCCAGATGCATGTATGCCCTTTTCAAGTACTCAGCCATGCATGAACGCAGACCCAGTACATAGTACACTATTATTATCATGCCCTTCATGGTTTTGTTGAGTCTCTCAACTAAACCATTTGTCTGGGGATGATAGGGGGTGGTGCACTTGTAGCTAACACCAAATTCATCCCACATAGCTTTTAGGTATGCAGACATAAAATGTCTGGAGGGTCCCCCTGCACTTAGGAGGTCTGACAGGTCATGACAGGCTCCTTCAGCTGCAGTACCTTTCTCAGGCACCAGGGTTCTTCCCCAGGAGAACTCTCTCCCTGGCTCTGTGACCTCTTTGAAGCTGACTTATCAGGCTTCTTGATCTTTCTCTTGTTTTAAGGGGTTTGAGTCATTATTTCAGGCTCCAAACTCCCATGACTTCCCTGTTGTGCTGCGTGTGCTCTTGTGGTCACACACACCCACTCAGGGAGTCCCAGCATTTCTGCATGAGCCTTCCTTTCAACTTCTGCCCAAGCAGAAGTTTACAGATCATTTCCCAACAGACACTCCACTGGGATGGCAGGGGACACAACCACCTTCTTTGGGACAGTACTCCTCCCCACTCTAAGCCTACCAAGGCAATTGGATGGAATTTAGTCTCATTGTCAGCATTGGTTACCTGGTGACTAACACCAGGTATTATTTGGTCTGAAGAAACCAGTCTAGCTGCTACCATAGTGACACTGGCACCTGTGTCCCTAAGAGCCTCTTCTTCAGTCCCATTGATCTTTGGCCTTTATCTATTCTTCTCCATGCTTGGAGTTAAGCCAGGGCTTCAATATCCACCCCACCCAAGGAAACTAAAGTAGCTTCAGTGTAACCTCTGGCCTCTCCGGAGTGCACTTATATCCCCACTCCTATGCTATCCAATCCCTTGGATTGTCCCCCACTAGGGGGACATTTTGGAACATGCTGCATCTCCTTTCTTATGTCCTGACTGATGACTGTCTTGACATACCCCAGAAGCCTTTGCAGGGTCCTAATTCTTACCTTGATATTTGGATACATTCCTAAATCTAGGATTTAAGGGTCACCCCTGGCGCCAGAACCTCAGTTCTGATTTAAATTAAAACAGAGGACAAAGAAGAGACCTGAGTCTGCGACTACAGGACCTGCACAAAACACAGACGCGATACTCTGCACCTATGGCAGCTACTCTGCAACTGCACGCCTGCAACTCATCCTAGTTATTGGAGTTACCAATTCACATGCGTCAGTTTTAGGGAGAGAGTTCTGGCACTGAGGCCTGGTTAGCAGGCTCCAGTGCACTTTCAGAGTCATAACCAACAACACTGGTGCAAAATGTTTGGGGTTCACCACCCAAAAAGGGCTCTTTCCTACAGAGGGCTACACCCATATTGTACAGCAAGTGACTCTTGAGATCAAGGAACCCAAATTAATTTAGCCATGATTCCTAAGTCCTGTGATAAATAGTTCACAAATGTATTGTAGCCGACAGATTGTTTCTATTTACATCCCACACAGGGGCAAGCATTTGTTGCCAACAATTCTTGTTCCCCACCAAGGGTTCTTGGGCAAATAATGCCATCAACATCCATTTATACAAGTTTTTACCTCTGTCTAGACTAGGTATGGAAAATACACATAGTTTGATACATAACATACAACTCCAGGGCACTGCATAATGCACCATCCCTGCCAGAGTATTTGTGGTCTGACCAGCCTCCAGGCGAAGCCCCCATATAATCTACTCCAGGCAACTCAGTGTAGGGTTGAAGGGTCCAGGACCACTAGCAGGTCAGTCCCCCCTCCACCTAGCTTCGTGCCCACCAAGATCATTACCCTGTCAAGAGGTCAAAAACAGCCAGTAAGTTTAATTTTTGGGGTAGCCTCGTCCTCTCCTGCTCAAATCAAAGTTTTCACCTTCTGCTCCAGGTGTGGGTGGGTGTCTGTTTGCCTATGATGCAGCCCCTGCCATAGGTCCGGAGCCTATGGAGATGTTGACTGCCACCTTGGTCATGGGGCAAAAGACTGTGCTCTCTGGACCTGCACAGTTCTTAAGGCCCTGATGTCTTCGCATGCCTAGATGACGTCAAAACCCCTTGCGAGAAGCTTCAGGAGACCCTCTTATAAATTCCTGCCCATCACACAATTAATGGCGGCCCTCTGCTATGTGCAGGGTACTCCAGCTCAGTTCCCATAGCTGTATTGGCGAAGTCTACCTCTTCCTTTATGCAGGTGAGGCAAATTCAATTTTTGGCTCCTACACTTTGGAATGACCTTACAACCACCTTTCATACAGGAAGTTTTTTAAAACTTTTTTTACAAACTCCTTCTGCTTATTTCCTCTCTTTTTAATTGCAGTGTCACTTGCTTGGTAAATAAATCATTTCCAATGTTCAAAGATCATGGGGCCAATGAAGGGGGCTACTAATTTGATGATTTTCATTGGGCACAGACATCAAGGGAGCTCAGGTTTGACAGAATTTTCTTTTTAGTAAGATTGAATGTATTAATTATGGGAATAAAAACTGTCACTGGGGAGTTTCCCATGGTAACTGGAAAAGCCTCAGGAAAACCTTGATCAATGTCTAGAGAAGAAAAATCAAAGCTCACACACATACCTCTTTTATGCCATATAAGAAAAAAGCTAACTTTTCGCAAATTAGCTTCGAGCAAGATACATTAAGTCTCGCTTTCCGGATTAGTGAGTGTCGTGTCTCTGCAAAACACAGGACCAGACACGAGTATGTGTGCAACCTTCTTTATTCAACTTTCTCCTCGAATGCCCGGCGCCTCCCTTCCGGTTCCTCCTCTCTCCCTCCTCCCCCCAGCGTCTTGTCCTGCCTGGTCCTGACGCCGCTCGCTGGAGCCAGGTATGACGATATTACATCTCCCCCCTTCTTGAAGTCCAACGTTCACTTAGTTATAGTTCTTCAATAAGTCGGTGGGTCTCCGAATGATTCTCTGCGGCCTGTATGGAAGGTGCAGTTCTCGTGACCCTTTTGAGCTTGGTACTGTCTCGAGTATTTCACGGGTCTCAGTTTCTTGACTCGAGTCGTCTGTGTCATGTTCTGACTCTTCTGCGTGGGTATAGGTTGCTGGATTGCACTTCTTGAAGTGTGACATATTTCGTGTGATTCTCTTGTTCTCAGATGCGGCCGTGACCATGGTTCCTTTCCGACTCGTCACTCGTAGGGGCTGGTCACGGTATCGACTGTCTGTCTTTGCCTTCTGTTCTTGTCTGGCTAGCACCCAGTCCCCTTCTTGGATGTCAGATGTTCTAGCATTGCGGCAATCATCCGCATATTCTTTCATTTTTGCTTTCTTGGCTTTATGAACCTCCGCCAGTCTCGTGTGGTCATGGGGTTGGGAGCTGGAAGGCACAACAGTGTCTGCAACAGGTATTCTGGTGCACGATGTCCTTCCCAGCATCAGAGTGGCTGGGCATTTGTTAGTGGTGCTGTGCGGCGTGGTGCGATACGCTCTCAACACCTCATTGAGTGCGAATTGGGTGTCTCGCCGGTCCAGTTCTGCTTGTTGCATGGCTTTCTTTATTGTAGCCATAAACCTTTCTACCATCTCATTGGCTTGAGGCCACATGGGAGTGATTTTCCGTTGCTTGAAATTGAGGTGTTTGGCGAATTCTGTGAAGTCGTGTCCATTGAATGGTGGGCCATTATCTGTTTTTACTACGGTGGGGATTCCCCATGCAGTAAATGCTTCGTCCGACCGGTATGATGGTGGTCGATCTTGTTGACGATACTTGTTGCACAATAGGGAATCTGGAGTACTCATTCATGAGGACGATGATATATTTCCCGGACTTCAACGGCCCGAAGAAGTCAATGGCCACCTGTTGCCATACGCTGTCTGGGAGGTCAGACATCTGGAGCGGGGGGCACGGTTCTTCCTGCCCTATCAGTTGACATTGCGGTCAGTCTTGAAGCGTGGTTTCAACCATGTGATCAAGGGATGGGAACCAGACGCGCTCCCGTAGCGCTTTCTTTGTTGCCACTACACCTCTGTGTCCCTCATGTGCCAAGTTGACAACTCCTTGTTGTAACTGCTGTGGGATGACAATCTGTCTGTCTCTTAGAAGTAGTCCGTTGTCACTGATTGTAAGGTCGTCTTTGACATGCCGGAAGGACACTAGTTCCTGGGTGTTGACGCTTTTGTTAGTTGGCGTTTCCTCCAGGTGTCTCCATAAATTTGTGTGAATGCGGTGCATGATGTTTTGAAGCGTGGCATCTTTTGCAGAGGCTTCTATGATCGCTTCCAACGGGACGGCTGGTGGTCTCGCCTGATCGATGACGAAGTGGATATATTCTTCCGCCAGCGAGTGCCTCGTTCGTGTCGAGGCCCTGGGATGTCTCAATATATAGTCCGCTGGGTTCTCCGCCTTTCCTGGCTTGTGGATGATCGTGTAGGTGTATTCTTGAAGGCGAATGCCCCAGCGCTCAATCCTTGGTGGCATCTTCGCTCAGGGGTTTCCGAATATGGTTATGAGGGCTTGATAGACGGTGATCAGTGTGAAGTGCTTCCCATAGACGAAGATGTGGAAGTGCTCGCATGCCCACACAACTGCCAGGCTCTCCTTCTGCGGCTGTGAGTATGCTTTCTCTGTGTCATGTGAGACTGCGGCTGGCATATGCTACAATGTGTCGCTGGTCCCCTTCGTCTTTGTACTGGGCTAAGATAGCTCTGAGCCCTACTAGGCTCGCTTCAACCGTGATTTCTGTTTTCTTGCGAGGGTTGAAGTAGGCCAGGTTGATGACGGAACTTACTGCAGTCTTGATTTTGTTGAACGCTTGTTCACATTTGGCTGACCATCGGAATGGTTGTCCTTGTTTTGTGAGTTCCCGCAGTGGGTAGCTAATGGTGGCGTAGGCTTTGATATATCGGGCGCAGTAGCTGGCCATGCCCAGAAAGGATCGTATGTCACTGACATCTTGGGGGCAGGAAGTATCAGCCAGTGCCATCACTTTTTCGGGGTCAGGTCCCAGTCCATCGCTGGAGAAGATATGGCCATAGAATTTTAGTGTTGATTTGTGGAATTCACACTTGTCCCGATTGAGCGTAAGGTTGGTGTTTAGAAGAGCGTGCCACACTCGATCTAGAGCTTTGTCGTATTCCTTGAGGGTGTCACCAAACACCAGGATATCGTCACTGTAGTTCAATGAGTTGGGAATATGGTGGATAACTCGCCTCACTGCCTCTTGGAATATTTCTGCAGCTGAGGAAATTCCAAAATTAAGGCGTTTGTACCTGAAGAGCCCTTGGTGTGTTGAGAAAGTGGTGATATAGCGGGATTTTTCATGAAGCTCAAGCTGGTGGTATCCTTTGTTTAGATCCAATTTTGAAAAGACTTTTGCCCCATCTAGGCGAATGATCATGTCACTGATGTGGGGTTTCGGGTGTCTTTTGCGTTCTTTGGCTGTATTTGGGGCCCTCATGTCCACGCACAGGCGCACTTTGTTCTCTGATCCCCGTTTAGATACTACTACTACTGGGGATACCCACGGTGTGGGTCCAGTCGATCTTTCGATAATGTCAGCCCTCAGTAGGTCTTGTAGCTCCTCATCCACTGCTTGTTGGAGGTGAAAAGGTACTTTTCGGTGGTGCTGAGCTACTGGTGTTACCTGTTAGTTTATGTGTAGTCGGACTTTGAAATGGGCTAGTTTTCCGAGTCCGGTGAATAGGTTTGGGAATTTACTGATGATGTCTGGTGTATCGTCTACCTTGTATAGGATCTCCACTAGTTTTAGGCGTTCAGCTGTGGGCAGGCTGAGAAGACAGTCGGCTGCTTCGGGTCCTTCTATGACGTGAATCTAGGCATGGACTATTCTATCTTCGTATGTTAGAGACATGCGAAACTGTCCCAGACACGCTAGGGGCTTTTTGGACATCCATGTGAAGACATGTACAGTGGCCTTCTGTAGTTTGGGTTTTGGATTCATTTTCTTGTATTCTGTTGCGCATATGTAGTTGAGAGACACTCCAGTGTCTAGGACGAATTTTGTTGGGTGATTTCCCATTTGGATGTGCAGCCTCGGGAATTTCCTTAGCCTGTCGGGGTCCGCCACCATGAATACGTATGTCTTGAGATATGGGAGTGAGGGCTGAGGATTCCCTCGACAACAAGCGTCGGGACCGGTGTGTGTGGTGCGATCGTGTACTGGATCTTGATGAGCTGGTCGACCTGTCACATCTCTCACGTATTGCTCTCGCGTGGTGGCAAGGTCCAGAGGTACGTCTTGTTGGTGCAGTTTCCCTGCGGGATGCTTGGCACACCAGTTCGAAGTGATTTTCTTTCCCACATCAGTGGCAGTGTTGTCCAATGGCAGGCCACGGGCCTGTGTGAGGGTAATCTTGACTGCAGCAGTGGCAGTGTAGTTGTTGTTTCCTGTTGCTGCTGTTCTTGTTCCCGCTGTGGGTTTGGCTTGCAGATTTCGGGGGCTTTTTGTAGTCTGACTGGCGCCGCAAGTCTGCTTGAGAGTGGAGTTGGAAGGCTTATTCGCGTTTTTCTGTTTTGCCAGCTTCCATCTTTTTTGCATGTTTTTCAGCTTGGTCATTTATTCGCGTCAGCTCTTTGATGTCGTCGAGTGAGTAGTGTTTCTTTAGCAAGCGACGACGTAGTGACTCTAACTGGCACCCCTCTATGATTCGTAGGCGAAGTGCATCTTCCGTATTGAAGTTGTCAAATTCGCAGTAGCAAGCTAGCAGTTTGAGACGTGTGATGAAGTCACCCATCGGCTCGTCCTTTTCTTGTGACGCCAAGTTGAAGGTGTATCGTTCGTAATCCAGGTTTCGTTTATGGAGGAATTTCCTGTTCAGTGCTTCTCTCACGTCTTGATATGAGGTGGCAGTGGCAGGCGGCAGTTCTTTGATGACTTGTCTGACGTCTTTGCCAATCAAGTTGCGCAGGGCGATGAGTTGCTGGTTAGGGTCGGTAACTCGCGACCCCTTCATGAAGTCTTCGAAGTCTTCTAGCCAGCTTTGCCATCTTGGACCCATAACACTGCCAGACGTGAGAGCCAGAGGATCTGGGGGGCGTAGGAAGGATACGCTGGACTTGGCTGCGCATTTTGTGATGAGCTTGGTTGTGCATTTTGTGAGCTGTCCGGGGGCACCGACATGCTGACGTGTATACGTAGCTTGTTGACTCTCTCCAAGGGTCAGCAGGCACTCTGGGGCGAGCGGCTGGAGGTGCTAGGGTGTAGAGTGCCCTAACGGTGTCACGATCCGTGGGTGATCAGGTTGCAAGAATTGTGCTTGGTTTCAAGATGGCTGCCGTAATATTGGCAGGATCTGTGGCTGTATGGCCTGACTTCAATATGGCCGCCGAGGAGGACAAACGTGCACGAGGCTGTGAGCAGAGCAAGCAATGAGGCTGTAGGCAAGCAATGAGCAGGGGCTTACCCTGGGCACGATGAGGCAGCAGTATCAGCTTTGGGCTGATGACGACTTGTCGGTGGTTGTAGCGGATGCAGTTCCGCGTGCAGCCAGTATTTACGTGCTTGGGAGCACGTTCGGGGAAATCAGCTCGTGCGCTGCCGACTCTCCGCTGCAGCGTGAGTGGTATGGACTGCGTCGTCAGACTGGGGTCAGCAGGTTCCAGGATCCCACCCTCGTTGCCAGTTGTCATGTCTCTGCAAAACACAGGACCAGACACGAGTAAGTGTGCAACCTTCCTTATTCAACTTTCTCCTCGAATGCCCGTGCCTCACTCGGCGCTCCTCCCTTCCAGTTCCTCCTCTCTCCCTCCTCTCCCCAGCATCTCATCCTGCCTGGTCTGAGCGCCGCGCGCCGGAACCAGGTATGATGATATTACAGTGAGTGCATTTACAATTTTGGAAACTTCTCTCGAAATGTTCCCTGAATTACAAAGCTTCTCCCTACGGAACTGCAGGTGTCTAGTTTTTTCTGGACCAACTATTACACCTACATACATCAGTGTAAGTCCATCTCTGCCTCTCTCAACCTGGGCCCGAGTCACAAAGGTATAGTTAAGTTGAATGGCTTGACTAACAGGCGTAAATTCACTTTTTAAAGTCGCAGAGTAATTGCAACTGTGTAAGCACTTACACCAGCATAATATCACAGCTGAATGGTGTAATGTTACCTACCGGTGAATGCATACTTTTCTAGGGGAGGAGATTGGACTTCCACGCAAAAAGTGTATTCTAAAACATCTCGATAACACATTACCATCTTTGCAACAGAGATAGTCTCCTGTTAAGAACAGGAGTAAATACGTTTCCAGATTGGGAATGTGAACTGAGCTCTACCAAAATTAATCGGGTGTAGGAGAAAGCTTCTCTCCACAGAGAACACAAATGGAGAAACGGAGAAATTGAAATGAAATCTCTGTAAACTGCACAAATGTCAATGTATTTTTGTACTCTAAATCGTACACGGTGTAGAATTAAACATGAAGAATTTATTTTGTATGCACGCACGTGCACAATGATAGCACCTTTCGAAAGCTTCGTGAATTTGAAAAAAATGTAGGACTGCACCCAAACAAGGGAGCAGATCTTTGTGAGTAATTATTTACTAACACTCAAAGGACAAGTGTTGCTTTTATTGTGTCCCCCTCCCTCTGATTCCTTCTCTCCTCTCTCCTTCTCATCTTCTACTTTCCACTAACCCATCGCCATTGTTTGTTTATCACCATTCTCACTTGTAAACATTACACCCTCTCTCTACCTCTTTCTTTCTCTCCCCCTCTCACATATCCCACCTATTGTACCTCTCCTTCCAACCCTTCTGCTTTTGTTTCCTTCACTTGTAGGCACACTGAAGGCCCTGGATAGGGCTGAGACTGATGTCCGAGCCATTGGTGAAAACCTTCGGCTGGACCGCTTCATCTCCCCCCTAAGCAAGGCCCTGTCGAAGGGTGAAGTTCAATGCACCAAGTATGGGGATGAAGTGAAACGCTATGACTACTACAGGTGAGAGAGGGGGATATGGGATTAGACAGGGAGCGGGACAGGAGAATGAAGGGGAAGGGAATTGGAAAGGGTGAGATGGGAAGGTGGTGATCAGGGCTGGCTTTAGCGCTGGTGGAGCCCGGTGCAACAATCATTTTTGGCGCCCCCAATTACATCCTTCTCCACGGATTTCCTCACTACCACCTTCCAACAGTGCCCCTCATCCCTCCGTAGTCCCTCTCTCACACACATTCCATTGGTTTTATAGTGATACTCATACTAGTGTATGGTTTCAAAGCGCTTTACATCACACACATTATACAGAGACAATGAATCATATGTGTGTTGAAATCCGTCGATAGGAAATGTTACATAAGACATTGAGGAGAGTAGGAATCACAAGTCATCCATATTAGTAGGCAGTATATTTTAAGAGGGTTTGATCCGAAGAAGCACAACCTAAGGATTTTAAACGTAGCACAGTGGTTGGGGGTGACTTTACTAATAAGAATGCATTTCTACCCATAGGAACCCCCTTTTAGCAACATTAGGATAATGAAAGACTGGAGAAAAAAACATAATATTCTAACCTATACCATGCAGTATGCATGCAGCTCTTTGATGACAGTTCATAGGTCACTGTGCCATATTAGGCTTGAACTTTATGAGAGCAAGTAACAAAAGGATCTCTTTGACAAGAGCAGTAACCCCCTGAGCTATCCACATAAAATACAGTTCTGTGATCTGCATGGTGCACATTCTTTGCAGTAGGCATAGAACCCTCTATGATACTTCATGATGAGTCCAAACTGCCATTAGACAAAACCCTGATCGCGACTCCAGCGGGAACAATAATCACCAGAGTTATCTTCACATTTTTATTGTATACTGGGAGACACACAAGGAACTCAGCTGCTTTTAAACTCATATGTTATTTATAAACACAGCACCCCTGTCCCCCGATCCTCCCCCTCAACCCTACCCACAGTAAGTGCTAGGTATTGCTGCACTGGTCACACCGCTCTAAAGCTGGCCCTGGTGATGATAGAGATGGAACAGAGAAAAGCAGGAGACCGGACAGAAAAAGCAGCAAATGAGCTGGAGAGGAAGAGAGGGCAAGAATATGATTGGATGGGTAGCGATGGACAGGAGGTGATTGGACGGGAAAAGACGGAAATGAGGAACTTGGACAAGAGGAAAGGGGGAGGAGAAATTTTGGACAATAAGAGAGGGAAAGGATGGATTTGGATAGGAAGGGAGGGATACTGAAGAATTGCACCCGAGAAGGGAGATGAGGTGGGCGTTGTGAAGGCCAGGTATCAGGGGGCTTATTAAAAGCAGTGCAGCATGCAGGGCAGCTTAGACACACACTTCAGATAGCTGGTATCGCCAAGTGGCCATGAGCAATCTCCAAACCTTTTTTTATGCCCTTGAGCCACGCCCGGCCCTCTGGCTGCATGCATGTTACAAAGTATCCTAGAGGCCGCGTGGCACTCTACATCTGTAACAAATATTTTACTATAAGGTGCTTCTGCAAGTTACAGAGCACGGCATCAAATTACATTTACAAATTTTGTTTTATACATTGAGAAATTGTGTAGTTTAAGGATTGGAAATATTACTCCTCATAGTGTGAAAAGTTACAGTGTTGTATTATTCAAGCAGTCATAAACCGTTACACAAATAGAGCAGTCATTTTGCATATTTTTGCACTCTTAGATGTGCTATACTGCAGTCAAAGCCCTAAAAGCCCTCAGTAACAGGTGTCTGGATTTGACCACAGTCAAAGCCTGTAAGACTCACCTCAACAACTCTAGGAGTTTCCTCTTTTCCATGACTGAAAATTAAAAAATAACTGAATCAATAAAAGCTAAATTATTTAATTTAGCACAAAAACAACATAAGTAAATCTGCACTCACTCATATAGCGTTTATTTGCAATAATCTAACCTGTAAGATGGAGACTGTCAACCAACCTGTGTTGCTCTCAGCACCTTCTATCACCTATTACTCCCTCTTGCTGTTGATGAATTATTTCACTGTCATCCATTCTCTCACTGCATCCACCTCCCTCAACTCCTCATCCACTCATGCTCTTCCATGCATTCCCTCAACCAATCCACACTCTCCAGCTCTAGGTACACTCATGCACGCGCTGTTTGCACTATATCTACTCTTACCATCCATTAACTGTCCCCATTCATTCTCACACACTACATCCATTCTCAACCGACACATCCAACGTCCTATCTCACATCCACCTTTTTGCATCCAGTTGCATCCACTTTCATGGCCCTCATTCCCTTTCATGCTCCACTTCCACTCTTGCGTTCCATCCACATGCACGCCACACATTCACTCTCTTGCCCCACACCCCTAATCACATTTGCATCCAGTGTCATGCCCCCATATCTAACCTCCTACTTTTGAAATTCTCCAAGGCCATCCTCTCTCTGTTCTTAATACCAAAGGACAAAGCATGAGTTGCCCTTTTTCCAGAAATTACAAAAAATATGAGGCTTTGAGTAGTATCTTTTTTAATTCAGGAATGTTGTTTACATTATTTGGTTTGTCTCCCAATATAAATCCAAGTCCTCCATAACCCACCCCTTCTGTGACAAGAACGGTCTTTACTTTTTCAGTAAATGTAGTTTTATTACGTTTTTATAGAGTTTGCTCTGCCCAGTTCACTGCTTCATGTAACTATGAAAGGATTGCATTAGCCACTTTCACATCCGAGCATGAAGATACAAGACCCAAACTAACAAAGAGAACAATATAGATCTTTTACAACAGGCAGGTGCCCATGATAGTAGGTAGATGTGGGTAGAGTCAGTCACATGTCTAGTTCTTTAACTATGAAGAAATGTTAGTTTTGGGGAAAGAATCTCTAGATTGTGTTGTCCTCCTTTTACATTGGTTCAAGCATTAATTCACAACCAAATATTACAATGTGCGCTGATTTAATGTAATTTGCGATAAACAGATATAAAAAATAGTTCATGATGAATGGCAGATTCATACGGAATATTTAATTCCTCCTTCTCCCTTTTCTACTTACCCCAAAGTTTAAATGAACACAAACAGCTTCCATTGTATTAGAGGACACTACATTTAAAAATACCGAGTTATGATTTCATCACATCACGCTGCTTTCCCTGGCAACCATCACAATAGTGCTTCTGAGAAAAGTTTCATTGCCTTTTTAGATCTCAGCTAAAGGCAGCTTTAGATGTTTGTTGGAAAGGTCTGTTGTTGCCATACATCACATATATTTAACGAAGGCTTTGGGTCAGCGCTTTGCTCATGATTGCCTAGCTATGGTTCAGCCTCACTTCGCTGTTTCTGATTCAATGGCTTTCCTTCCCATTCCTGTGCTTGTCCTGCTCAAGAACATCTTGTCTCACAGTGCTCTGAATGAATGATTTATTCTTCCACTGCTGACTTCAGATCTTCCTCATCAGTTCCTGAGTGGGGATGTCTATTTTTCCTCCTGCTCTCTCTCTCCTTCCCATCGCCCTCTCTTCCCACTTCACCCCCCAACCAGTGTCCTTTTGACACATGGTGTCCTGTTTTAGTATTTCTTTTTAAATATTTGTGTTTGTTTTGTATAACACAAAATACAACAAGTGTAGTGCTCATAGACATTTCCACCTCTCGTTGACTACATTTAGTCCGTCACATTACTCTCCTGAACTATATCCTATTCCCCTCTCATGTGTCCACTTCCACCCCTTTATCACCACCAATACACGTAGGTTGATCAGTTCCAGGGCACTCCATTCCCTGGGAGGTCTGTGCCTCCCAGACGGAGTCTAGAACCAGCAGTGTGTCTGTTACCATCTGCCATTTTTGAATATCCTCTTAGGCCCTATCATACATCTGGACCATTGCAAGACACATCTCCTCAGCCACCAACCATTCCCTAGCCTCCCTAAACAACATGGTTGTAGGAGGACCTCCTGGGTGTGTTTAGTGTATCACAATTCTGCGCTTTGCTAACAACAATACCTATGAAACAGTTTGGTACTGCTTTGTTTTTTTTTATGCTTTTTCGATTTTTGCCACCCATTGCAGGCAGCCATCTTAAAATGATTTTCCCTATTTCAAGATGGCCACCCGCATCAATGCATTTCCACAAATGTGTGTCTGGCTCCTACAAATGGTTTTGCTTTATTTTTACAAATCCCACTCAAAAATGGCTACCACAAATGCACACATGCAAGATGGCGATCTTTGAACAGGATTTATTAAATGAACCAAATGCATTAAAAGGTGTTCACCATAGATGCATGCACATCCATGGCAGCCATCTTTGAAAGGCATTTGTTAAAGTATTAGAAATGCATTCAATGTTGGCTGCCGTGAATGCATGTGCATGCGCACCAGCCATCTTTAAAGCATTTCGTGATGTTTTTTACATCCATTATAGTATATCTGCTACAGTTGAGTGCACATTTCCAGGGGCTATCTAAGCTTTTTTTTTTTAAAAGAATTGGCAAAGTCAAGAATTTTCACTATTGATACCTATCGACTTTGCCAATTCTTGTTTCACTTGTTCTTGAGCAGGTCAAATATTTTAAACCAATGCCTGCCAGCAATTGAGTAAGGAGTTTAGAGGGTATTCAGCATTGGCTGCTGCACTAAAAAGCTAAAAAAACAAATAGTATTTCCAATACCACTGTCTCCCAAAACAGTGGCCATCTGTGAAAATATGCATTTTCATTTGTATAAATGTATGTAAATTTTCAGGGCATTTTTCAAAGTAGGAATTCAGAATTCCATAGGCGCATTTTCATCACATACCCATGATCAGAAAAGCTCTATAGCCATTGGTTCTCTAAGCGCTGTATGAGAATGCCTCTGAAGAACAAACGAAATTAAAACATACAGCATCACTTTAGAATTTTGAAATAAATATACGATTTAAACAACAGAAACTGATGGCAATGGCCTGAAATTCTTGACTTAACATTGGTCATTTTATGCATTATTACTTTCATTAATACTTTATTTCGGCCACTTAGGCCATTAAAGTGCATCAGTAAAACAAACAGTATATACATCTGCATTAAAAAACACTAAATACTCACAAAGGATTTCATATACAATGATCAACCCACAAAAGAAAGAAAAAACACATAGCACAAGCTACATAGATACAGCAGGGATGAAAGTTGTATATATTAAAACATAAACAATTAAAATACAACCAGCCAGATAAAAAAGCGTTAAAAAAGAAACCATCAAATGCATAAAAATATCCAGACAATAAAATCTTATACTAAAATCTTATGATAAAATAAAACTGTGGGACATCAGTGCAAGGCCTAAAACCCAGACATAGACCTACTCACCCTGCACCAATTCCCTTCAACCCCCAGCAATCACTTTATGTAAGCCCGACGAGTGTGCCACATACAATTTAAAAAGCGCGATACAGCAAAGACAATTGGGGGGTGAGTGTCATATTTTAAAACTCTATAAGCCTCTATGGCGCGCACAAACCCTAAATTTTTGCATAGTTGGATTAACCAACGCTTGCGCGGCAGCCGATAGGCGGGGCAGAGGAGCAGAACATGTATTTCAGACTCCACCTTGTATTTGCACGCAGGGCATTCACCAGTTTGGTCTCTCAGCCATTTGCTGGAGTATGCTGCAAGTGGGAGGGTCCCCAGTCTCAATTGCATATACAGTTTCCTTGCCATTGGGGGTTCAACAAAATCTAAAAAGGTTTCCCTGCTATATACATCCTTTATCGCTAGAAATTCTACAGTTAAACGACCACTTGAGGTACTTTCTCGGGTGGCCCTTAGCTTGGTTGCTCTGTAAGAATTGACTAGGTCCAACCTTGAGAGCTTGGCACACGATGTCTCAGGCGTGCTCCAAAGGTCCGACATGCCCACCTTGAGGGCAAGGTCCCTTATATGGCAGAGCCATGTGATTTTCTTTATATTACACATAGATAAAAACTCAGAGAGTTCAGCCCTAAAAACAGACAGCTCTGGAGTCACCCACATCCTCCGCCAAAAAGTTAGGGGTCTTATGGCAATTTCTTCATCAAGCGGCCTCAATCCGAGGTCCATACGAAGGGGAATTAAAGGGGTGCTGCGGGGTAAACCTAATACTTGTCGCATGAAATTATTCTCTACCTTTATCAGGTTTCCAGTTGGACAATGTCCCCACAACTCTACCCCGTAAAGTGTAGCACCCCTCGCCTGGGCTTTATAGATTTCCACCACAGGGGCAGCTGGTTTAAAAACAGAAGATCTATACAATTTCATTATACCACCGACTGTCTGTGTTAATCTAAGCCTCGCTTTATCTATTTGAGGGCCCCATTCAAATTTCTCAGCCAAGGTAACTCCCAGGTAGTCAAATATCCTAACTCTTTCTAAGGCGATACCATGCAGAGAAGGGTTTGGCCGGGTTGTATGAGGATGGTTGAAGACCATATATTTTGTTTTATCTAGGTTGATCTCCAGCCCTCTTAACTTACAAAAGTTTGCAAAACCATCTAAAATGCGCTGGATGCCCATAGGCGATTTCGAAAGCAGCAAAGTGTCGTCTGCGAACATCAGCGCAGGGACCTTCCCTGAGGCTAACTTTGGAGCATCATTGTCCACAATTAATTTAAGATGGTTGATAAGATCATTAATAAATAAACAAAATAAAGTAGGAGCTAAAACACATCCCTGCCGTACCCCCTTTTGGACTGGGAAACGAGAAGTAAGTTCCCCGTGCCTCCCACAGCGCACTTGCATTATTACTCATTGTGTACAGACAGCTACTGTGATTATTCACGCATTGTTAAGCAGGATTGAATAACTTCTTCTCCAGAAAATAAGGGGACTCCCATTGACATCTGTTTCCTTTTAATTCCCGTTCAGAATAATTAGTCTTACTTGTGTTGTAGCTATGACATGTATTAACATGGTATGCCAATAAAGTTCTATGCAATTTAGACTAATGTGACCTGATTGGGAAGTGGAGGTGGAGAGGGCCAGAAGACCCAACAGAATCAGGAAGTATTTTAGGCTGGCTGTAAACAGTGAGTCTCAATCATGACCTCATTTTCTCTTCTTCCCCCAGGTGGATTGGTGGAATTGTTCTTTGCAGTGTTGTGCTTCTGATCATCGTCTGTAACCTCGTGGGACTGTCACTGGGTTTGTGGGGGCTCTATCTGCGAGGGGATCCAACTGAAGAGACCTTTCAAGGGGAGACCGGCGCATCAGTACTAATATCGTAAGTTGGCACAGGGGTGCATCTACATTTAACAGTTGACAGAATAGATGAGCTGGCTACAGAGGATGGTGAGGTGACCTCCCAGGTATCCTCTGGAGCAGTGGTTCTCAACCTTTTGACTTCTGTGGACCCCACTTAATCATTACTGGAGTCCGGGGACCCCCACTGAATCATTATTGGAATACAGGGACCCTCCCTGAGTCATTATCGAAATCTGAGGACTACTGCCTAAGAAATATCTATGGTTTGAACAGCAAAACAATGCACAAGAACACAGAAACAAACATTTATCAAACAAATACACAAATGATTAAACATTTTATTTAATTCATAACATAACATGTGTGTATAACATAACGTGTATTTGTAAAGCGTATGTTCATCCAGAGGGTCTCTTGGCACTGAATTCACAAACAAATATAAAAAAAATCAAAATGTTAAATTCAGTGGGAAGGCTGAAGCTTTTCTGAATTTCGTTTAGGCTGCCCATCGTCCATCCTATATTCTCTTGGCTGCACTTGCACTGCTCTAACAAATCCATCTGAGGATACCAACTTAATTTTTAAGCTCCAATTTCAAATTCCTTCATATTCAAAGATCATTTTAGAATTTACATTTTTACATTTTGTTTCTTTATTTTTTTACACCTTATTAATCTGTTAATATTATTTTATTTTCTAAGCAGTCTTGGACCCCTTGAGTAGGCGTCGCGGACCCCCAGGAGTCCCTGGACCACAGGTTAAGAATCTGAAGGCTTCTCTGTTGGGGAAACCCTAAGTCTCTGCATAATACCGAGGGGAATAAAAATGGTGCATATACTCTTCTGAAGAGTGAATAAATGAGTTAGTAGGTGAGCACATTACCGAGTGAGTAGTCAAGAGATTTAGGGAGGGAGATGCACACATAAAACATCCTGGAATTGCTGGTTAATCTACTGTAGCAACTCAAGTTCTTGAGCTCTTGTCTTAGCACTTTCCATGTGTGAATCACTCACTAGGTTCTATCCTTAGCTACCCAATATGCTATGTGCAGGTTTGCTTCGATTGATATACAGTAAATGCAGTGCCATCAAAAGAGGAATGCACCTACAATCCAGGAACCAATGAGACATAGTCACACCTGCTATTGGACAACGTGTAAAATTATGAACCAAGTCAGCTACTGTGGAATGCATTAGCGGTGAGCCCCATAGGTGTGATAACTAGGTGTGGGCAGAACTCGCAGAGTATCACTCCACGGAAATCCGCAGAGTTACATAAGAACTCCGAAAGATTCTGCGGAATTCCGTCAACGGGTGGAAAATAGGCATCTCGCTCTGCTTGCACTGCAATTTAGTGGCAGTAGTGTGAGCAGCGCTGAAAAATCAACGCGAACAGCATGATGTGGTGTGCAAGAGCGCATAGGCATTAGACTTGATTTTGCTGCCTCTTGAGTAGAAAATCCATTTGAGCAGCTGCAAATCGACTTGAGAAGGAACCCTTGACTGTGGCCGTTCACAATAGATCACAACCACCCACATTAGAAAAGGGCCCTAAGAAACTCCAAATCTCGCTCGCATTTCTGGAGCCTCGCGTGAAAAAATTCCGCTGTGCGGTAATTGGCGGAATTTGCCCAGAACTCCGGTTTACTCTTGTCACCAAATTTTGCCAAATTCGCAGGCACAATGAAACATTCTGCCCAATCCTAGTGATAACTTGTGATCTTTGAACTGGATGAGCTACTCGCATCTGGTGTGATGGAACAAAAAACCGCAATGTGTCTACCAAAATCTGAGTTCTAAAGAGCAAAGGAGGGTGTCCAGGTGTCAAGGTTCCCACTGTTATTTTTTATTTTACTTATGATTTTTATATAGCTTGTCTTCTACTCCTGGGCCGTCAGTGGACTTTACAATGACATTAGCTTGAGACCAAGGACTTTGAATAAAATACAGCAGTACAGTGAAAACAAACATGAGAACGCTGAACTTCAAGACCATTCCACCAGGTAAGAAAGAAGAGTTTTAGGCAGAAAATTAGGAAGACTAAGTAATATCGGAAAGGCTGTTGAAGAAGATTAAAACTATGCAACACAGCAATTAATTAAGTGCAAACAAAGGAAAGAGAAGTGACGATTTAGAGGCTGAGATAGGAGCTGAATGGTGTAGTGTTTTTCTGACATGTCAGAATATAGGGGAGAGAGTTACACAAGGGCAGAGAAGCGGCAGAAAATGGTTTGGTTGCAGCAGAATATGATTGGAAAATTTTGGATTCTAATCAAGAAACTATTTGCTTCTGAGTTTTTTGTCTCACAAGAGCTCTATGGGGAGGAATGTAGGTAGCACAGCCACCGTTAATGAGGACTGTGAAGGTGAGAAACATAACTTGTATCTGATTGTTGGTAGTTAATGACGTTCTCTCAGAATTAGATCTAATTGATCATATATTTTCGAAATGGAGCCACGTTTAACCTCTGTATAGGACAGCCTTTATCGGAGTGAGGAAGTTGTTGCCTAGATGTAGATGGTTCCAGTAGTGCATTTTGGAAATAACAACGTCTTCCGGTTTGAATTAGGGTGCAGAAACTTTTATTGTTGTAAACCACAAAGAAAGGGCATCATGATGTATGTAATACATGTACAGTAATAGTACAAGATTAGGACATTTTCTCAGAAATAAAGCACAGGGTCGTCTCCTGCCCATCAGTAGCCTTGGCAAGTATAGAACAGCAGGCCAATCTGAAGAGGCCAACACTGCGTGATACCTGCATGATGTGAGGTGGTGGTTCTTGTTACCCACCCGGTCCTTGATTGTGACAGTTGGGGACTTTCTAGACTTCAATGTACAATGTACTGGAAACAGTTTCTGCTGTTGTAATACCTTTCCCATCAGAAACACGCAAGCCTTGCTACTTACGGAGAAGGTATGTGCCAATGTGTCTTGCTATACTAGCCTCATGTGCCATATTGATGGTGTCTTCGAGCAAGCCTTGCTTTGCAATAGCAGCTGCTTACAGTACATAATGGTTAGCCCATCCAGGGTCACGTCTCCTCTGCACACGTTCCACAGGCCTTTGGAAGTCATTTAGTATCATAAAGCTGGGCAGCCCACCTATATTACAGAATAATTATAATGGTTTCCACACAGGAAATCCACATCCTATGTCTGCTTTGACTGTATAAGCGTGGGAGCCATTGACTCACTAGTTGTTCCAGTTTTAAGTACTTTTTGACCAATTAAGGAGGGCTCTGCAGAGTACTCAGAGGACTGCTGTGCACCCAGAGTTGAAGTCTTCCTGCCAGCTTCCCAGAGGTGAGAGGACAGCATGAAGTCTTACCTTGCTGGAATAAGCTATTCATCTGACCAGAAGCACCTAGTATCTAGTCTGCCTGCTGAGAGAGGGAAGGAGCCTGCCAACCTTGCAGGAGAAATGACTGTCTAGGCAGTGGTTCTTAACCTTTGGCTTCTGTGGACTTCCACTTAATCATTATTGTAACCAGGGTACCCCCTCACACTGAATTACTATTGAAACCTGGGGACCCCAATGAGTCATTAGTGGAAGCCAGGCACCCCAGCTTAATCAATTTCGATAATTTGAACCTAAACAAAATACAGAAAAAATACAGAGGCAAGCATTCATCAAACAAATACACAAATTATTAAATATTTTATTTAACACTAACAAATGTAAAAATAGAAAATTAATTCAGCATCTCTCTGTATAAAGTGAACAGTGTGAGAGCTGGAAGGGACCCCCTCAGGACTCCGCAGGAGACCAAGATGGGGTAAGAGCTGGTTTTGCCCCATGTAACAAATTTGCAGACCCTCACCTGTATTCCATAATCCTATTGCAGTGTTTTTTGGGTTTGCTAGTCCAATTGTTGTTTTGTAAGCGAGCAAGGCTGCAACTCTCAAAACGCATTTGTTTCTTAAATGAAAGTCCAAAACTGGAAGCACATAATTATATTGATAGGTAGGTCATCTATCATATGGTAAGACCTGTCACAATACATAGTAGGTAAAAATCGAAGCAAAGCAGCCACTCAATGTAAGACTTAGGGCCCAAATACGATGTCGGTTGGAAAGGCTCCAAACAGGATTCGGATTCGGCAAATCCTATACGGAACCTAGGTTTCCGATAATCGGACACATTTCCGAACGACCGATTACAATGCAAGAAAACCATTCGGGCTGTCCGAATTGGTTCCGAACGGCATTCGAACAGCCCAAGATGTTCGGAGGCGATTCGTAGAGCTCTATGGACACGGTTTCTGAACGAGTGATTACGATGACCGATTCGGACAGCCGTTCCGAGCCAGTCTGCCTGACACAAAACGCAGTTGGAATCTGACTTTGGGGGCCCATAGCAGGCACCCTTTCACCCAGAAGCCTCTGGTTGGGGCCTGTGGGGAACCCATTGAACCCCTCTTTACCACCATGCACAGTGTGGCAGGCGCCATGGGGTGCCCGTCACAGGGTGCATGGTTTTCCCCAACTACCCCTTTTTTCAATGGGAGCCTGTGTTCCCGTTCAGAACACAGGCTCCCATTGAAGTCAATACGCGTCCGACCGAACGATGTTGGGAAGCATCATAATCGGTCGGTCGGACTCGCAGAACCCGAGTCGTTCAGAAACGATTCCGAAACCGATTCGGTCGGAAGAGTTTCCGAACAACATTGTAATCGGGCCCTTAGTGTTATAACTTCAGGTTGTTAAAACAAAACGCAATATGACAGAATACGATGGCCTTTTCAAGAACATCTGTGTCATTTCCCTGGTGCACCTCAGACATGCATTGTATACATACTCTCCATGTCTTGTGTTTGTACTATGCATAGTTAGGTCTATAAAGTATGAGAGTCCAGGTGTGTATATTAATTAATGTGACATGCATACAAAGAATATATGTCTACCTGCTGCAAATGGGCTTTGCTGTTTTTTTTTTTGTTTGCAGTGAATATACCTGATCATGTTATATGCTGTACGTGTTGTGTCATAATTGTGCACAGCGTGGTGGCCAAAACAATGCTATTGTTAGGGTATCACTTTGTCTATTGTAGGGTACTATAGGAGCAGTAAAACACATCTGGCTCAGTCACATAAGTGGGCAACCTTTACTCCTGTTTTTATAGTATATCTGATGTGACTGTTAAGTTTTTCTCATATATTCTATACATAGCCATTTGGTCGGTCAGTTTGAGCGAAGAAGTCCTTAAAATAAGGTTGCTGTGACAGCTGCAGTGTTAAAACATAGACTTACTCATTTATGAATGTGCAGATAAACAAGTTATGTGTTCCCTGAGAAGACACAGAGGTGAACAGGAATGGAGGGTGGAGATAACGCGAGAGTCTTCAGACATTCAATAAACATCAGGGGCTGGTGCACAGAAAGGCTTGCCGCAGTACAGTTTTTGTATTGGCTGTGACCACCCTCTCCCTTTATGGCACCAGGGATGCTCAAAGTGTCTTTATTTCAACCGGCTCACCTCCTGAATTTTAATGGGGCAGTAATCATATTGTGACTCCCTGTGAAAACCAGTGAACGGTGGGATGGCCTGCATGGGAGCTGACCACCATCCCAGCATTCACATTTGTAACGCGCCTGCTTTGTGACCACCGACACATCTCTCCACGCTCACATTTATGCCGTTCTCTTTCCAGGGGTGCTGGACTCAGCTTCTTCTTCTCCTGGCTGCTGATCCTGCTGGTCTTTGCCACATTCCTGGTTGGAGGGAACGTCCAAATGCTGGTCTGCAAGTCATGGTCCAATGGCAATATTTACAGAGTAAGTCGAACTTTCTGACCCGAGACAACAGAAATACGGTCAGTGGCAGTGCCAATGTCATAAGTGGGGCAATGCAGGTTGAGTGTAACTTTCTGGCAAGGAACAATGGAAACGTACACAGGGAGCTTAACTTTCAGACCTCGAGCTATGGAAACGTGCAAAGTAAGTGTACTTAAATACCTGGGACAATGGAGACGTGCAGAATGGCTGCAAACATATACAGAGTGTAACTATCAGACGGGGCAATGGAAACGTGGAGGGGGGCTATAGAAAGGTACACAGGGAGCGTAACGTTCAGACATAGCGCAATAGAAACGTGCAAAGGGAGTATAACGTTCAGACCTGGGGCAATGGGAATGTGCCCGTGTAGTGCCACATTCAGGCCTGGGACAATTAGACGTGCCTGTTTAGTGCCACATTCAGACCTGTGACAATTAGATGTGCCGGTGTTGTGCTACATTCAGACCTGGGACAATTACACATGCCCGTGTAGTGCCACATTCAGACCTGGCACAATTAAACATGCCTGTTTAGTGCCACATTCAGAACTGAGAAAGTGAAACGTGCCAGTGTAGTGCCACATTCAGACCTGGGACAATTAAACGTGCCAGTGTAGTGCCACATTCACACCTAGGACAATTAAACGTGCCAGTGTAG
Source organism: Calotriton arnoldi (assembly GCA_963921515.1). Lineage (NCBI taxonomy): Eukaryota > Metazoa > Chordata > Amphibia > Caudata > Salamandridae > Calotriton > Calotriton arnoldi. The sequence goes on from CAWUFW010006150.1 coordinate 543,730, forward strand.
TGCCACATTCAGAACTGAGACAGTGAAAAGTGCCTGTGTAGTGCCACATTCAGACCTGGGACAATTAAACGTGCCACTGTAGTGCCACATTCAGACCTGGGGCAATGGGAACATGCACAGCTGGAGTGTAACTTTCAGACATAAGACGAAGAAAACGTATAAGGCGAATGACTTACAGAAATGGGCACAGGGAAACATATAGAATATATATTACTTTTAATCATGGGTTCATGAGAACCTGAAGAGTAACTTTGAGTTATGGGATGATAGAAACATTTTCCCTCTCTTCTTCATAAAAATATCTATACTTGTCTGATGATCTTGGAACTGAAAATGGTAGCTTCTATGTGGAGCACGATGATCTCTTTGCTTTTCTTTGACAGGTTTCTGTGTCATTTGCTACGAACTGTTTTCATGCTTTCTTTGGACTTTTTTGCTTCCTGTTCTGCTTCTTAAACTTTTTATTTCTTCATTTTCCTTTTTTAGTAACCCTTCTCTCACCTGCTGCGAGATGCATGTTGCACTGTAAATTGTATTTATATTTCGCTTACTAACCCTGATGATCTTTGGAGCGAGTAGCATGCTTCTCCGGACCCAAGTTTAGAGTTAAATAGTTAGTAGATTAGGAATATGTGGTTTCATTCTGTTTTATCTAACTGGTAAATGTTCATTTTTGGGAAAGCACATGAAGGGCTGAGACTGCAGCTTCTTTTCTATGTTTATTTCAGAAGGAAACCCACAATCTAGAATACCACTGGGCAAACCCAAGAACCTGGCTCAGTTACAAAGGAAAACCCTTTCTTTGAGAGATTTATACATTCATCTTGAGAAATGGTTATTCATCAGCTTGAGTGATAGTTTGCAAGTGAAGGGAAAGAGGGACACTAGTACCACGGAATCAGATTGATATAACTGAAGGCTAGAGTGTATTGGTATGTTCACGGGCAGGGTCAGAAAGTCCATGGTAATAGAGGAGCTAAAATAGCCATTTGAGTGGTTGCATTACCATGCAGCCCAGACACACTGCCCATGCAGAAACCCTCTTGCCTTGCAGTGAACTCTCCCAAATAAGTCCATCTAGTTCCACTGAGCACAAGGCCCCTGGTAAGGTGTAAAAGTGTCCTCCACTCATCTATGGAATGGAGGTTTGGGTGTGGTGGCTGCGATCCACAGTGGATTACCTGACTGGCCCAATCTGGGAGGGCCATCTGGCAGTGACCCGTGAGAGAGTACGCTGACATGGATCTATCCTGGTAGTGGTGACTGGCTATGCTGAGGGACAGCACCACCGCAAAAAGCATCTTGGATATATTTTACCTTGGAGAGCTTAATTGCATTCTAGAAGACAACTTCACAGTTACAGTTGTGGAGCCACGACTAGACCCTTCACAGCTATTTAACTGCACAATTGGTAGTCATCAAGGCCAACATGTTGCATACACCTTGAGTACACTCCTCTCCACCACCCAGTTATCCGAGCCTTTTACCCACCGATCCTCCAGGTCTCAAAGTGTTGGTGTGGAGGATATCCTGGAAGCTTTAGTCGGCATCAGCTGAGCCCAGAGGACCCAAATTAGCTCGGCGCTTGAACCCACGCCCTGCTTCCTTAGTCCCGGGGGCCTTCCCTCAAGCACCCAACCTGACGCGGGGGACTGTGATGGACCGCTTTGTGATCCATGGAGGATCTCGCCCCCTCTTCTAGAGGATAGACTAGATGAACTCCCAGAGATCTGGCCTTCTCTGTCTCCTCCATGGGGCCCCTCCCCCTCCGGCTTAGGAGGAGGCCTCTTATGCCCAAGGATTTTGTACTGGGCCGCAGGACTGATGACACCTGTGCCAGTGTTCTTCAGGACCCCTCCTCCTTCCATTTCCTCCCTGAGGGCGGTCCCTCTGGACTAGTGGGGGGGCCTGTGGGTGGCTTCCCCCCCTGGGCTTACTGGAGCGACCTATGGCCCACCCCACTCTGACTCTATGGTGAGCCACTTCCTTAACAGACCCTTCTACACCCAGCTGAGGATGCTATCCAGAGCCCATAGATCACCTAGGCCCACTCGCCAAACCTGAAACCGGAGTACTCTGACTGCACATGGCTGGGCTATTGCTGGACTTGCTGGGAGGTGAGTGCCTCTGTTCCAGCCTTGAGAACTGTCTGTATGGTCCCTCCCATCTATGACACAGCTTCCTGCCCCGGCTGTCCACTTTGATTGAAGGCCTCTGTTGCCTGTTCTTTCAATGCTGTGGGGGCTGACTGCACTCCCTACTGGGCTCCTACTCCTTGGCTGCTCCTTGAGGACTAGGCAATATCACATCTTGTTGGCCCGCCAGTTGTTCTTCTCTTCTTGAGTGGTTGGAGCCCTCTTGGGGAACCAAGTTGTGAGACACAGTGGGACGTTTGGTGGCCCTACTCAAAGCGCAGTAACAGTGTAGCCCCCACTGTACAGAGAGAATTTGCCCCAGCATTACAAGCTTACTATCCAAAATTTCTTGGGCTGATTACTCCAGACCGCCCGTCCCCTGGGGAGCCCCCTAAACACGTATTATTGAACCTATTAGCCTCCGTGGCATGCTCTGCTCTCTTCTTCCTCATTGGGCGTCCTCCTGAGCTGACCTCCTCCACTCACCTGGTTTACTCCCATCTCGCACCATGTTATACCTGCTCTAGGTACCTTTCACCCCATCCCGGGACGCTCCCTGAGGTCCCAGGTAGATTGTGGACTGTGAATCATTGGGGGTGACCTCCTTTGCACTGCTCATGCAGCCTCACTGGGCTTTGTCCTCCTGATGACCCACCTGGGCCCTGAAACTTTGCAAACGGGCCCACCACTCCCATCTGCTCTGTGGCTATTCCTGTCTGGTCCACCATTGACCATGGGCCAGACCAAATCAACATGCTTGAAGTCTCCACCACCGGAAGGATAATTTCCACCATCTGTAAAAGCCTCTCTGCCAATTGCCACGGACAAATTTGACACCTTATTACAGGCCTTCAACTCCTCTACAGCAACCCTTGAGACCAAGATGAGTGCCATAGCTATAGATGGTGGCTTCCTCCCGGCAGACTACCAAAAGTTGGCTGAGAGGGTTTCCCAAACAGAGGGTGCTCTGGCGAAACACACCCGACTACTCAGGATCATCGTCTTGAACTGCAAGAATTATCTGATCGCATCCGATTCCTGAAAGGTCAGACTGAACAATTTAAAGAGTGGTTGAACTTCCTGAGGAGGCTGGGGTATCCTACTCAGTGCAATTTATGGAACAGTGGCTCAAATCCTTCACACCTTCCCATTCGCTCAACACTTTCGTTTCAGTAGAGAGAGCCCATCAAGTTCCAACTAGATTCCCAACTTCTGAAGGAGGAGCCTCCCTGGCCCCTTCCTGCCTGCATACTTCACTACCGCAACAGAGATGAAGTTCTTTGAGCAGCTTCAAAAAACGACAGGTGGTGGTGTTTCCGGAGCGAAGCAGCATTTACAACGCAGACAGAACTAAGCACTACAACGAACGCTTCATTACCACGCGTTCCATTACAATGCAAGTCGTTACAACAACTTGCTTTAGGGAACGCATTGTCGGATTTTAAATCCAACACCTTACCTACTTTTGCACGGACTGGAGTTGGAATAGTAAAATATACTATTCCAAAGTTCAGCGCTTCCCTAAGGCAAGTTATTGTAACCACTTACGTTGTGATGGAACGCGTGGTAACGTCGCATTCATTGTATTGCCCACGTTGTAAAGGCATGCGTTGGAAAAGTATGCGTGAATACGTCATACATCGTTTCCGGACTACACCCAGGCAGTTCAACACCAATAGACTTCCTCCATGAGAGTCAAGTGGAAGCTCAGAGACTAAGGCATTTAGTGCTCTCTCCTTTTCCTAGCTAACCTAAAAATAATTTCTGAGGGAAAGACATTTTTCTTCACCAAACCAGAGGCCACCTATGACTGGAGGGAAACCGGGATTCCGCCTTCACAAATTTCGGTGCACTTGACTGCTCCCACACTTGTGTGTGGGACCCGGCCCCCCTGTGGGAGGGTGTGCTGGTGGGTATGAAGAGCTACCCCTTGTGTGCCCTCCCCAGAGCAGGTGCTTGATGGTAGGAGGGTGACCCTCGAAATGGTGTCTTCCTTCAGGGAGACTGCCCTGCCTCCCAAGGACACCTCTTCTTCAGATTAGAGGGAACTCTCATTCATGCCAGCCTTGCTAGATTGCCAGGCGTCTCCTCATGACCAAATTTGACATCTCCAACTTAATCTACTGTACTGTCTCTCATTGACTTTCAGTCATTTCATTTAGAGAGCGACAAAAAAGGTCAGATCCCTAGAAAGATTTCTCCCTCTTTGCTCAACCCCTAGGGGGTCCTTCACACTCTGTTCTGAATGCATTAAAGAGGAGTTCCCCTTCACCTTTTAGGCTCCCCCACTTTGAAACGAGCCCCCCATCTTCAGCACCTGACCCTCGGTGTCTCTGACCCCTGATGCCCAATGCCAGCCTCAATTCATTATTCATCATTGGGTGACCAACTTGCCACGGATTCCCAAGCTTGTTTTTCACCACCAAGTTATGAACTAGTTTAGGTTCACATCCCAGTTTGGACATCCAGCCATTTGCTTGCTGCCCAGTTTGGTTGAGTTTTCTTCCACCCTGTTACCTTTCTGTGACCTGATCCTCCCTATGCTGGGGACACTCACCTACCACCACACAACCAGCAACAATGGTAACTGCTGTACGCTTCCACCCCTGAGACTGCCTTTCTTTAACCCTTTCTCAATGTAGCACGCTAATTACACTGTGAGCACCTAAAACGTCAGCCTGCCATCACAAAATACAATCCTTTCTCTCTCATAGGAACGCAAATATCTCCTTCCTTCAGGAGACTTGTTTGCTAACAGTAGAGGGTTTCTCGTCTCCAGAAACATTGGAGAGCTCAAATATTCTCTACAGGCTCCTTGGTCTAAGCCAGAGGAGTGGCAATCTGGATCCGGGCTGCGATCCCAATTACAGCCCACTCAACACATATAGACCCAGAGTGTACATTTGTGCTCATGGACGAAGTCCTGGATAGCATGCCTTTAGACTTCAGCGGCATGTATGCCCTGACACAGGCCAATTTGCCTTCATTGCCATACTTTTGGGTTTTTAGCACCATGGCATACTTGGATTGGGTTTTCGGCTGAAATTTTATTGAGGTTTTGGATACATCTCTAGATAGGCCTCTTCCTCTTCTCCCGTACACTAATGTACAATGTACAATTCCTTGCTGACTGGCTTTGCGATTGAATGGTCATCAATGTCTGAAGGCACCATAATCCCGGACTTCATCTCTGTTCCTTCTATTCCCTGCCTCACAAACTTCATGTGCGAGTAGACCACATAATTTATCCTCGTCCTTTTCTCGTTCCCATCTAAGCCTGCACACTTTGGATCACAGCCTGTTGACCACCCAGCTCCACTGGGGATGTCTGCTCTTTCCCAGACCAGCCTGGCACTTACAGAGTGCCACCCTAGTTCAGTCATAGGACCAGTGACTCTAGATTCTATGCCACTGCTTCCCAGGGTCAAGATCAGAGCAATTCCCGCAAATATACTCACAACTAAAGAAACAGGGATACAGTCACATGTATATTTCACAAACGGCAGCTAATTTTAGAAGATAAGGCCAGAATTACCTAAAGCAGTTGTTCTTAACGTGTGGTTGGCACCTTCTCAGGGGTCCCCAGTTGTTAAGAAAATTAAATATTATTAGCAGATTTATATAGTGTTTAGGTTAACATGATCCATGCAAGCAGAGCAAGCAGAATCTAGTATCAGGGCATACTCTATCCACCAAACTCAAAGTCCACCCACCTGTTTTTGAGTCAGGTGGACAGAGTAACATTTTATGCAGACGGTAGAATTTAATGCATTGGTGTAAATGGCCCAAAGGAGTAGGTACTGTTGGAGGTAAGTCATCCAACCATCCTTCCCGTGTAAAATGGATGGTTGAACACTGTTTTATTGTTCATCATCACAAGGTATATCCTGGCAGTGAGGTACAGTAAAAAAAGGAAAAAATGACCCATCCACCAAGGGGAAAAACTCCTGTTTTAGGAGTTTGTTTTTTGAAAAAATAAAATAACTTTGGAAATATTTGCAGGCCAGCTGTCATGTTTGACCGAGTTGTCCGCGAAGTTTTTCCTACATTGACATAAACTGCCAAGATGGCATTTCCGACCAATGTATAGAGATGTCTGTGGGGACAGCAGACATCTTTATATTTGGTGGGCAAAGTGAAGGCAGGAGGTAGTCATAAAGTCCTTCTCCAACTTGCCTGCCTTTACTCCATGTGCCAAACCCTAAAACAGGCCTTTGTTTCTAGTGGCACAGTGGGAGAAAAACAATTGCTTGGAATGCTATCCCGAAGTGATTGCCAGTGGTTGAACTATTTGCAAACATTCGTCCCATCGATTGTATGATAGAGGCAAGCATTGGCTGAACCACGCGTGCCTCTACCACGCATCCCCAACAATGAATGCGTCTAAACAACGTATTTCTTTACCACGTATGCCTTTACCATGCAATTTCATGGTAAAGGCATGTTTGGTAAAGGGATGTGTGGTAAAGTTCACACCCCAGCCCCTCCGCCCTGAGTCCTAAAAACCTGGTCTCTGCCCTATAACCCGACTCTCCCCGTGAGCCCTAAAAACGGCCCTACCCCTAAAACCTTAAACTGTCCCGACTCCCCCTGCCCTGAGCCCTAAAACCTGCCCCGTTGCCCTGAAAACTACCTCTTCCCCCTGCCCTGAGCGCTAAAACTCTGCCCCCTACCTTAAAACCAACCCTGATCCCAGCCCCCCACTCTGAGCCCCAAAACCAGCCCCTCCCTTAAGTCCTAAAACCTGCCCCCTCCCTTAAATCCTACCTCCCTTGGCCCCGACGCCCTGAGCCCTAAAAATGGCCCCCTCCCTTAAAACCTGCCCCCCCAGCCCAACTTGCCTCGCCGCATCTCCCTCCTTCGTGCAGGTCCTCTCTTCCAGTTCCTCTCCCCACCCGCTTAGTCAGCTAGAACGCTGACTGCCTTAACCACGCATATGCGTGGTTAAGGCAAGTGTTGTTTCACTGGAACGAGTGCTTGAAGCCGCGCTGTAAAGGCCGTTTCCCATCCCATCATCTTTTCGGAGTTTAATTGTCAGAAGTATTCTTGGAAACCTGAGACTGGTGCTGCCTTTGTTTTGTAAACTGGTCACTATATATGTATATTTAAGTTCCTGATGAAAAAATTAACTTCTTAGTTAAATGAGGGTGAGAAAAACCAACACATACTTCTTAGACCCTAGCAAGCCCGATTCAGGGCCCCCAGATCCAACTATCAAGCCAAGAATGTATTTATTTGGGGGGGCGTCACACCCCAAACACCCCCCTGAAGCAATGCTCCTGTCTAGTATGAATGATTGCTGGTCTGAATTGAAGCACTGGTTAATGCTGACAAAAAGATAACATGCATTAGAAACAAAAGAGGCAAAGTGATATGCTAAAGTCTACCATATTACTTCATCTTTTAGAAAACTATATTTTGAAAAGCTCTACCTTTTCTATTGAAAGTAAAATTATTTTTTGTATATTTTTAATGTGCATTAAATAAAAGATTTTACAATTGGTTTATTTAGTTTATGTGTACTTATTCTCTACTTTTGCCTATTGTTTTAAGGTTCAAATCATAGCAATTGCTTAGCTTGGGTTCTCCGGCTTCCAGTAGTGATTTTATGGGGTCCACAGAAGTCAAAGGGTTAAGAACAACTGCTCTAAGAATCAGAAATGCAAACTAATAAGCAGTCATTGCTATTGCATGGATAGGGGACAAATGTATACCTATTCTCCATAAGGCAGGTAGGTCAACCTGTTTTGAAAAACATTTAAACCTTGAGGAACCTTGGAATACTGACCTTGGGAACACGTTAGAGGAAGTCAATTAGAGGAGGATCTACATGAGCTGTAAATAGATAAATAGAAACGCTAGGCTCAAAGTGATTCAGCACAAATATGTGCACAGAACACACATGACTGAACAGTTGGTGCTCAGGATACACACAGACTTCAGCCCCAAGTGTATGACAGAAACAGGCATAAGTCGTGATCTTTTGTTAAGATACCACAATTTTGGAATAAACTACTGCGGTAGATCACTGAGTAAGCTGGTTAGATACATGGCCAAGCGCACAATTAGGCTTTTAAGTGGTGTCACTCAGTAACAAGAAGAAAAAACAACTGTCGAAGTTAGTAGAACTAGAGTGGTAAGTAGAGAGCGATTGCTCTAAACTGGAAGCCGTTCTGCTGCTCCTGCACCATAAACCTAGGAATTAGATCTGACAAAGTGGATTACAGTGGGTGGCCTCAAATAGAACATGTGATGAGATGAGTCTCTCACAGGGCAAGTGGAATTATGCACCAGGAGAGGACCAATTATGCAGCAAGGATGATTAAATTATGTGGCAAGAAAAGGCAAATTATGCTACATAATGTGGCACACTTTGTGATAGTATTACTTCATAATTTTGTATTTTTCTCACATTTTAACACTGTCTGGGCAAAGGTTTCACCACATTAGTACTAGTTTAATATTACAATCAACTGAATTATAATAATTATCCCAAAAACGCCGCAGCCGGAGAATTGCATAATTCCATTGACCTTGCTCTCACAGCATGGGAGATGGTCATAACGATTCCAGTACTCTTTACGGATGAAGATCACATGTAAGCTATGACCTACTCTTAATACCATTCTTGTAAAACTCGATTGATGACAACAAGAGAGAACGTTCAAAGATGAGGATAGATATTAAATAATAATGCCTGATGATTTTTCCACTAAAAGGAACTCTGTACAATTCGAGATATGTGTTATGTACACGTTCTATCTGATGTATTTGAACACGAGGTGTATAATGAAAAATTCAGTTTCTTAATTTGTTTTGAAATACAAATAAAATATTTTTACAAATTCCTACAGTAATGCTCTATGTAATACTCTGAGTTCTCAATGGTGCTTGGCATCATTTTGCAATTGAATGTTTCAGTTTTTTGTCCTAGTCTCAACAGTGCCAACAAGCCCAACAATGTTTGATGTTCTCAGCTGTGCCTGCAAACTCTGCAATGCTTTCTGTAACCAGTGATATGGACTAGTTCAGAACATTTTCGGGAGGTTAATTGAAAAAAGAAAGTGATTACATTTTACAACATGGAAACACTGGTCTGTCATCCTCTGGCTTACTTCTGATTCATTTGTTTCCTAGTTTCTGGATGAGCCCGGGAACCTACCGCCAAGCATGAACCTTACCAAAATCCTAGGCCTGAATCAGAACATCAACATTAGCAGCATTTATCAGTGAGTATTATCTCTTATTTTAATAGTGTGATACTTGACTGATTGTATGAGAGTAGTGAGGAAGATAAATTTGTGACACTGATCATGTGGTGGAAGGTCCCATTTTCCATTTCTAACACCTCTCTAATAGTCTAGTACAAACTGTTCTCACCGGGGTCACCTTTAGCAGGGTTTTTAGGGTTTAAAAGGAACACCAAAATATATACACAAAGAAGTCTTCTACAAAATTAGAGTCTGTATTTTGATATTCAAAGTATTTGTATTCACAAAATGTATTCCCTCCACCGAGTTTTCCAAATTAACTCATACATGTAGACAACTGACTTAGAGGTAGTATCCCAGCAGACCATATTTAACAGTTGCTCTTCTGGCCTTAGAACACACTTACAGTCCAAAGCACCAGCAGCACAACACAACCAATCAACTTCCACCAGCAATGTGGTAGAGACTGCTGTATGTAAATTCACGGAAAACAAAATAATCAAAAACCCTTTCAGAGAAATAAAATAATTTGAACCTTTTAGAGAAAGACAAATTAGTAGAAATTAATTTTAATTGAATATGACAGGAAATAAACCCAATATCAATTAAAGAATTCAAATCAATTTACGTGAAAGGATCCCTGTTTTTAAAAAGAAAAGTCAATCATGGAACCCAGGGAAAATCCTGGTAGGTGAACCAGTCTTTGAAATCAGCACAGAAAAAAAAGAGGTAAAGGGCAAAGGCAAAGGAACGTAAGTAAGGCAGGGTAGGGAAAGAGTTTGCACGGAAAGGGTAAAGAGGCAAAATGGTAATTAATAGAATATGAAACATCACTTAGTTACAGAATGTGGGAAGGGATGAGGGTACAGAAAAATATATATGCTGTCCTTGTAGAAAAAATCTTTCAGAGAAAAATCATATTTAAGATTGATTGTGATTGCAATATTAAAATTGTTTGTTAAAGGCAATTTTCAAAAACAGTATTCTAGTAATTTGTTTCTACCTATTGATAAATGCTATTTATCTTGTAAAGTTTAATTAATCAGTTTGAGGACATTGGTTTGTCAGAATTGGCATCAAGTAGAAAGTGTTTCTATTAAATTACATACAATCTTTGAAGGCACAAGCTGATTCTTTGGACTCTGTAGACCTGCTGAACCTCCACAAACCTTTAGCCCCGGGACAACATTCCCACTTTGTCTTTTTAGAGGCTAATTATAAATCTAAATAGACTCTCATCCCAACTCCGGGAACCCTCATGTTGGAGAGTTACCTATGAGTTGGCAGGCATGGACAAGGGTGTTGGCTTGACTGACAAACTTGCTTAATTTGTAAAAGCTCCTCTGGGCCTGGTGCACAACATAGGCAAGACAGGTCATTTTAACATACAAGCACTTGCTTTAATTTGAGCAATTCAGATGCCATTCTGGCTGTCAATGGCATAGTAGTAGCCCAAACTTGACATAATGTGGGCATTTTAGGTGTTAGTCTGTCTATCCATGACATAATAGTGGTCCATACTTGACACAATGTGGGCATTTTACAATACATTCTTGCTGTCCTTGACATATTTGTGACTCAACTTTTCCTTTCTCTATAAACACATAGTCTTGCTACCTTTTGCCCTCACTTCTTGTGCACTAATTCGTTTGAGTTTCTTTGTCTCTAATACCTTATGGATCTCTGCCCTATATTCTCTATTTTATATTTACTTTTATATTTGTTCTTTTTTCTTAGACAGTGTAAAGAGGGTGCTGTGTTCTGGGACATTTTACCTTTGAGTAACAGCTTCAATATAGAAGATTCGTTGAACATATCAAAGGTAGGAGCACAGGATTCTTTCCTTGATATTGTTGCTGCATGAGGTAAACGTAAATACAAAATGTCCATTATTTTTTAAAAGCCGAATCAAGGCCCAAGGTGTTGTGTGCAAACTTGGACTGACCACAGGCTCACTCGTGAGCCTGGTTCACATGTGGAGACCTAGGCTGGCTCATGGACTCATTAAAGAGCCAGGTCTATAATATTTGGCCTGTGCTAGTGATCCAGCGCGATATTAGCAAACAGCATTCATACACTAGATACTCACTTGGGCCCATACATTCACACTACGCTAATACTTACGCTGGATTTTATCAGTTGTTACTCTCTATCAAATCCCTGCTACCAATTACCTCCTGATTGAAGAGTAATGACTTACCAATGAATCCTTTGCTAATTGGGAAATTTAAAATGAGTGACATTCATTATAGTACATAATCCTGAAATAACCACTGAGTCAGGAAGTTTTAAAATGTTTATCTAAAGATTTAGCAGAGTAAAATACAGAGCCACATGGTACTTAATCGCAATACCCAAGATTAAGCATAGAAATGATTATTGCTAATCAATGACGGTGTTTAAAGAAGAGGAGAGAATAGAGATAGCAGCGCAACTAAAGGTTGCATTATATTTACCTAAGTGCGAGAACCAAACCCCTTAGCCAAGGAGTTGAAAGAATAGGACCCAGGAAGATGAAAAGCAAAGACTTCCTCCAGGATCAGGACAGGACCGGTGACCTCTCTACAACGACGCCTCGCGTCGTTCCCTCTCTGATACTCGACTTCTCCTCGATTCTCCCGTGCCTTCCTTCTAATGGACTCTGCCGCCCCCTCCTCAGGACCTCTCTCTGGACAGCAATTCAGTCTGCAATCGATCAGCTTGGCAGTCTGGAGCTAAGAGCGCTCTGGCAGCATGGACGCCTGTTCTTCATGAACGCAAAAGCTCTCATGGAATCTTGCTCTGACTAATTAACTAATGCTATATTCTATTATACCCTTCTACGCCCATGTACCTCCCTTAATGTTACTAAAATATGGGACCACTACTTCTGATTGGACAGGGACAGGGGTGGATTCTCGCACCATATCAATTTGGCTTAAATTGTAAAGCCTATTGTCTTTACGTTCCCACCCCTTCAAATTAATACATTCGCTTTATTTCCCACCCGTCTCATGACAAATGTAAACCAATTTTCACAGACATTGTATCAATGTGCGACAGGAAAAGCAATAGTACAACATCTTCGGCCATCAGGTCGCGGCCTTGGACTTCGTCCAGGTTGACTTCATTTGGCAGGCACAAAGGACACATGCGCAGAACCATTTGCCTCTCGAGTTTCAGAACACCAACCCAGGCCCAAGTTTACGAACTAATAAAAGTGCAAGAAGAAAATATTAGAATCACAAATAAAATGTTTCACTGTATACCCACTATTTCTATTCTTTTCCCATTTAATTATATATTCTAACCCGCGTTAGTAGCGTTAGGAAACGACAATTTAGTAATGACATGAGAGCAAGCTGAAGAATGTGAAAACATCAAGCAGCCATTTTAATGCACACTGCGCAGAAGCAGAAGTTCCCACCAAGCAAAGAAAGACGTCACACCATGTGATATGGTTGCGACATGCGCATTGAGTTTTCCCGCACATAGCGGCCATTTTGAATTACAAACAAGCGTTATTCATTAGTAAAACACATAGGCAAGCATCCCTTTCTTTTGTGTCATGAATGCAAAGGTTAGTATTAACAATACAAGTTTAATAAATTAATACTGTGAGGAGGATTGAATACAAGCAAGTTTCATTTATGAAACCTTGCTCCATCAATCCCTCTCTGATGGCGTTTCTGAGCCATCAAAAACATTACCCTCAATCAGATGCCAACTTCTAGCAAATTACTTCATTCTCATCTTTACTCTTTCTATTTTTACAATCTCCTTTTAATTTCTTGTATAATTCACTTCTCCACTCTTCAAGTTCGATTTCATCTACCTTTCGTTTCTTTCCTCTTCCTGTCACCTTATACGTTCCATTCCTTTTACAGCATTTGCACCATATTGTTATTGCCAAAATTATTATTGCTATCCCTGCTAAGGGTACTAATATTTGACCTATAAGTCCTTTCCCTATATTAGCAAACCAGGTTCCAATTGACGAGATACTATTTGTCAATCTTTCCCATACACTATCAACTTCCAGTGGTTTAAGTTCTTTCTCAACTTTAGTTATATTCTGTATATACGTTCCAATTTCTGCACTCTTATCAGGAATATAAGTGCAACAATGTTTCGTCTTCAATAATTTACAGACTCCGCCCTCTTTTGCCAATATAATATCAAGAGCAAGTCGATTTTGCATCACCATAGATCTAATTGCAACCATTTCTGCATTAATCATTAGAAACCCTCCAGCAGTATCCATTGATAAACGATCAACTACTGTAGACAATTTACATATTTTCCTTGAGTTCAGAATTATTCCCACTGAAGGTATCAATGCACCAAATATATCACCTACAATTTCTGAAAAACTAGCTCTTTTACTACGTATTAATTCGCTATTGTTTTCATTGCTCTCAGTGTTTCTTTTTACGTGGTATATCTTTGGAAATACTATTCCAAAATAACAACTTCCATACCACCGTGCAGGAAGCCTAAAGTAAGCCTTATTCCCACACACATAATAGATTCCAGGAAAACTGAATCTGGTCCTCCTTTGAGTCCCCAACCTCCAAGAATTAAAAAATTGTGTTCACATTCACTGGTACCGATGAAAACATTGTTAAAATCAGTCTTTAACCTATGAAGACAAATTTTTCCTGTCTTTACGAAATCCAGAGCCATAGCAGCTTGAGCCTTGCCAGGTGTGTAACTCCCTTCTTCTCCGCCCAAGGTGGCAAATGAGCCTTATGCTCAGAAGCTTTCTTTTGAAAATCTTGTCTTCTATCTTCTACTAAATTCAAAAATATCTTCTCTTCTTCAAGTAAAGAACATGTTAGATTGTGTCTATGTGCATGTGTTATGTCTATTAATTTCATTGTTAAGAAAAATTCTCCCATAAACTGTGCGTCTTTACTACTAAGCACTGGGTTCATACTCTTGCGAATCGGAACCTCAGAAAATATCACATCTAAGTTTGAATAATAATACTGAAGTTTCCCTGTTCTATAAAATAAACTAGACAAAACACTACATGATATGCCATATGTCAGTGGTAAATGGTGATATGTTAATCCTTCTGCTACTGATTCAGGTAACTTCATACAGACATAACAATTACTAACTTCCATGGTGTCTACATATTGAAATAATAACTTTGTGAAAACATTCAAACTAGTGTCGTTGTCAGCTATTTCATGATGAATTTCTGCCTCATTTTCTGCCATTAATTCTACTCTATTGCCCTTCATGTTTGCTGTCCTCTCCTTAGTTTCATTATTAATCTTTTTATCCATTATCATAAGGTAAGGAATTGCTACAATCGGGACTAACCATACTATAAGCACCATTACTAGACTACATATGCATATTGCACAGCATCTTCTACAACATATCTGTTTTGGTCTCCCAGTAACTCTATCGTCAGGCATTTTTCGACAAGGAAGATTGCTCTTCTTATCTTTTCTTCTTTTCTTTAGCTTATTCTTTTGCTTAGTCAGGGTGGTCTTGTTTCTTCTTCGTATGTCAATTCTGCACTTGTTCCTTCGCCACCACTGTCACTTGATTCTGAGCTTTCAAAATCTTCAAGGATGATATAAGTCCAGTCAGAACCCTTGAATTTGTTATTCACAAGTTTCAGTCTTTTACTTCTTCTTTTCTCAGTTTTATTTTCTTGTTCAGTTTGACTTGTTACTTCAGGTACTTGATCTGGATCTTCACTTCTGGTTGTTATGTGGTATTTTACTCTTTTAATGACACTCGGCCAATGATCTCCTTTTCTTGTTTTCTTTGTTGGCACTGTTTCTTTGTTTTCGTCTTTAGAGATCTCGTTAATTTCACTGCTTATCACTGTTTCGTGTTCTTCAATTACTGTGTTTCTTGTTTGCTTCTTTTCAGGTCTAATTGGTTTCTCTGTAACAGCTCCGCTGTGAGTTTCCAATAACTGACCTTGTTCTTTATTTATTTCTTCAAGTTCATGTTTTTCAAGGTTTTCTTCTTCTGTGTACTCTTCTTGATCTAACTTGTTCTGATCAGGGCTTATTGCACTGTGACCTTCTGCAGCCTGACCGGATTCTTCTAGACCTGTCTGTCCCTGATCAAAGTCTATTAGGTCTTTACTGTTTTGAGTCCAGTTTCCTTTCCCTATCTGACCTTGTTCAGGATTTCTTAATGTCTTTTCTTCTTGTTCCTGAACTGCTTCTTCTTCACCTATCTGATCTTCTTCAATTTCTTCCAATTTCGCTTGACTTCTTGTTCTGTGGTATATTTCAGGAACCTCTACCACGGGTATCCAATCCTGACTTGTGCTCGGTTGTTCTTCTTCAGCTTCTCCGGAATCTCGAACCTGAGATCCTTCAGCTGGGCAACCTTCAGCTTCTTCAGTGATTGGCGTTGTCTGAGGATTCTCTTCCTCGGGATCTGGTACTCTCTTGGTGTGACTTACATGGATCCAATTAGGAAATCCGGCACACTTCACTGCTGTATTCGTTGTCAGTATGACTTGACACGGTCTGCCCCATCTAGGTGATAGACACGTTTCTCTGGTGTGATTCTTCACTACCACCCTGTCACCAGGATTCAGATCATGTTCTTGCTCGGGCTGCCTGGAAACTGCGTCTTCTACAACCTGATGAGAGACAGAACGCACTAGGTCAGCCAATCCTTTGCAATAGTCCAGAACCATATCATCAGATATATTCACCAGTTTGTTTGTGGGAACATGTTTTGTCTCATTGCTCTTCCCATCATTATTTCATGTGGGCTCAATCCTGTGGTTCTGTCAGGTATACTTCTGAGTCCCATTAAAACGAGTGGCAATGCATCTGGCCACTCTAATGATGTTGATGCACACATTTTTCCCAGTCTTGACTTTATAGTGCCATTCAATTGCTCAAACACTCCAGAAGCTTCTTGACGATATGCACAGTGCAGTTTCTGTTTTATTTGAAATGCTTCACAGATTATTTGAATCACTTCGCTGTTAAAATGTTTTCCTCTATCTGATTCCAAAGTTACTGGAAAACTAAACCTAGGAATGAGCTCTCGTAGCAACAGTTTTGCAACTGTAATGCTGTCATTTCTCCTAGTAGGGTAAGCCTTCACCCACTTTGAAAACAGACACACTATGACTAGTACATATTTCAGCCCTCTACATGGTGGTAACTGTATGAAATCAAACTGAAGTCTCATAAATGGACCTTCTGCCTTTCCAATTTTCCCAAATCCAATTACTGTCTTCCTCCCCGGATTATGCATCTGGCAAGTTAGACATCTCTGGCAAAGACTCTCTGCAACAGCCCTGAATTTGAGATTGTACCAATTTTGTCTGAACAGCCTAATCATTGCATCTCTTCCTATGTGTGTGTCTCCATGATGCATTCTAGCCATTTGTGAGAGTAAACAGTCTGTCATGACTGGTCTATCATCAGCACTGATCCACACTTCATCATCTCCTCTTTGGGAACAACCCACTTTGATCCACAAATTCTTCTCACTTTCATCAACCTCATCTTGCAATTTCTTCACCTCATTCCAAGTTTCAGGTGGCATATACAGCATAAGTTGGCAGCTGATTCCCATTCTTTCCACCCTCTTATTGACTGACATTCTGGTTTTGGCACAATGTTGAGCCACCAGATCTGCATACCTGTTGCCGACTACCACCCAGTCATCTCCTGACTGGTGTATGGCACATTTCACCACAGCCAATTCTTTTGGTGATTGTATTGCTTCTAGCAATTCCCTTACAAATTGTCCATTTTTAATGGGGATCCTGAAGAAGTCATGAAATCCTCTGCATCCATAGTTGGCCAAAATCGTGCACAACCCCGTAACCATATTGGCTATCTGTAAATATGGTCACTCTCTGATTCCTCCCAATTTTGCATGCTTTTATCAACGCAATCAATTCAGCTACTTGTGCAGATTTGACTCCTGGTAAATAAGATGCTTAAACTATTCCAGTTAATTCACATACCGCATAGGCAGCAGTTAGTTTACCATCTTCATGTCTTTGACATGAACCATCAACAAATAGCTCCCTGTCTGGCCTTTTAAGAGGCTGTTCCTCTATATCTGGGCGTGGTTTTGTGCATAACTCTGTGATTTGTATACAATCATGTTCATCGTCTTTATCATCTTTAATTCTCTCATGATATGGGTCTGGTAGTAAGGTTGCTGGATTTATTATAGTACACCTTACCATGTTCACATTTTCAGCTCCCATTATTATTCTTTCATATTTAGTCAGCCGACTAGGAGTAAGATGCTGAGTTCGGGTTCTTGTCAACAGAATGACAACTGCATGTGGAACATACACTTTTACAGGGTGTCCCATCACAATTGACTCACTCTGTTCAATGCTCAAACAAGTAGCCGCCACTGCTTTTAGGCATCCTGGCAACGCGGCTGCTACTGGGTCCAATGTAGCAGAAAAATATGCTATAGGACGTCTTTCTAGTCCATGTCTTTGAGTTAGGACAGAAAGTGCACAATTTTCTCTCTCATGACAGAACAATGCAAATTCTCTTTTATAATCAGGCATGCCTAAGGCAGGTGCTGAACATAGGGCATTTCTCAATTTTACAAAGGCTTCTACACTTTCATCCTCCCACTCCACAGGGTCCTTTGCTTTCTTTTTTGTCATGTTAATTAAGGGCTTAGCTAACATGGAAAATCTTGGTATCCATTGTCGACAGTAACCTACTATTCCTAGGAACATTCTCACTTGTCTTACAGGCATTTGCATTTTTTTTTATTAAAGCTACTCTTTCAGCTGTTACTCTTCTTTTTCCTCTCTCAATTTGGTGTCCCAGATACTTAACAGCTGTTGTACAGAATTGCAATTTTTCAGGTGAGACTTTATGTCCTTCTTCTGCCAAAAGATTTAACAATGCTATGGAATCAACAACACAGTCCTCTCTGGTGTTCGATGCCACCAATAAGTCGTCGATATATTGGACTAAGACTGAGCTTCCTGGCAAAACTAGTTTTTCAAGGCACTTTTTCAGTATCTGGTTGAAAATAGAAGGAATTTCTGTGTACCCCTGAGGAACACGATTCCACACATAAACCTGGTTTTCAAATTTAAATGAGAAAAGATACTGGCTGTCTGGATGTAATGGTATTGAAAAGAATGCTTGACACAAATCAATTACTGTGAACCATCCTGCACTCCACGGAATCTGGTATAGAATTACTGCAGGATTTGGCACTATGGGACAACATGGTTCTGCAATCTTATTTATTTTTCTCAGGTCCTGAACAATCCTATATTTTCCACTAGGTTTCTTTAATCCCATTATTGGTGAATTACATGGGCTACTCATTACTTCTTTTAGTATGTTTTGTTCTACCATTCGATTTATTTCTTCAATGACTCCTGCTTTTACTTCTGCACTCATTTTGTACTGTCTGGTATTTGGGAAAATTGCACCTTCTTTTACAGTAATTTTAACTGGATCTATTTTAGCCATAAGTCCTACTTCTTTTCCGGTGAAATCCCATACTATGGGGTTTACTGTACCTTTTAATTCTTCTGGCAACTCATCTTTTGTTATTAATGAAAACATCTCGTCTACTTCTGTACCTTGTTTTGCAATCATAATTTTATATACATGATCTTCATCTGGTGTCTGAACTGCCACACCATCCGGTGTGCAGAAAATGGTACAATTCATCTTGCACAACAAATCCCTACCTAATAAGTTTACTGGACTGGAATCACATACTACAAATTGATGCATTTCTCTGAAGTTTCCAATTTTAACTTCCATGGGTTCGGTAAGAGGTGTTCTAATCCGCTGATTAGCTACCCCCACTACTTGGATATTTTCACCAGAGAGAGGAAGATCTGGAATGTCTGCTGTTCTCACAGTAGACCGGATAGCACCAGTGTCCAAAAGGAAAGTAATATTATTACCTTTCACATTCCCTTCAACATATGGACCTGACTGATCTACCTGTAAGGATGCGCCAAGTATGCACTCCTTCTTCCCCTCTCCTAGGCACCGTCATGGACTGTATTGACAGAAATCGTCCTGCAAAAGAAATTGTGATGTCATATAATCACTCTTACCACTTCCTCCGGGATATCCGATGTCTGTACCATGCTTTGCTCTGCTTACATTACCCTGAATAGGTGCAGGTGGCAACTGACTCTGAGGATTTACACCCTGCTGTGAGTCATTCTGCGTCTGTGGATTTAAATTTTGATTTGGGCCATTATTATTCCGAATCTTTTTACATTCATCCTTCCAATGCCCCAATTTTCCGCATCCATGACAAGGAAATTTCTTTTTAGCTTCTTCTCTACTCATTCGTCCTCTAAATTTTCCACCATTCCCAGTATCACCATTCGTTCCAGAATCCTTCCCTTGATTTTCACTCGGATTTTCCAAATTGATTCCCTGTTTCTCAGCCATTTTCACCTGAGCCCACATTACTTTTTCCTGCAATTTCTTGTGTCTATCCTCAATATCGTCTCCACAATATTTTGCATACTTCAAAATCTCGTCAATGGGCTTTCCCTGCCAACACAGCATATGCTGTTTAATCATCTGGCAAATTTCTGGCTTCAAACCGTAAACAAATCGATACACAAACTGACTCATGTTCTTGTCTCCAATGTCCTCAAATCCACTATACTGTTTAAATACCTGCAATAGACGCTCATAGTAAGAATGTACTGATTCATTAGCTTCTTGGGTAGTTCGATCTATTTTTACCCAATCTGTTTCTTTCGGTGGTATTTTCCCTTTCAGGTAAGTTATCACTTGCTGATACTTTTTCATTACATCTTTTGACGGGGCACCTGTCTTCGGATCTCTAGGATATTCATCACTAGGCCAATCGACTGTAATTTTTCAATCTGTCCACAAATCGGCAGGTACCACTATGTCAAACAAACCATCTAAATCCTTCAACAATACCTTTGACACCTTCACAAACCTATCAACCTGCTTGTACCATTCAATTGGTTTTTCTCTCAATTTTGGAAAATCATTCGTAAATGACAAAATATCCTGTCTGCTCCATGGGACATGTACATATCCTCCTCCCGCAACTTCTCGCATTGGATACATCTGGTCTGCTTTCCCTGTTTCCTTCATCACATATTCTGATGCTGTTCTACTTGTTCGTGCTTCTTCCTTTTTCTTGGCCCACCTAGTTTTCCATTTATCTAGGTCTCCCCATTTTTGCAAAACTAACATTAATTCTCTTATTTGTAATCTTCTTCCAGAGGCATTCATATTTTCTAAATCTTTGTCTGAAAATTCTGCTCTATATGGTTTCTGTAGTACCTTTGATCTCCCTATTTCTATTCCCATCTGTAGTGCTAAATTGGATAATTTTTCATGAAATATCCTTACATTTCTGGTGATACTCCTACACAGGAACAATAATTCTTCTTCATCATAGGTATTTAAGCGTTCTAGTCCTACATTTCCTGCTATTATTTCTTCTAATTCGACTTTCAATTTATGAATGTCCATTATTTTCGGAGGTGTGCACTGTTTAACTGACCCTTGCACCCATTTTTCTAGATCTTCAGGTGTTACTATGGTGGCACTTTTTGCTCCCGATGAAGTTATTAAACTTACATCTTTTGAACATCCAGGTACATCTTTTCTGGGAGTGCTATTTACAGAACCTCGAATAGGTAAGTCCATGAGTGATATTGTGGATTCACAGTCACTAAATTGATCCTCAATTATAACTGGAGCTTCAGGTTTTGGATTATTCACAGCAGTAGGTGTAAGTATCGGTGGAGGACAGCTTCCTGAGTACCATATAATGGAACTACTGGACCAATTGTTACTGGTATGGTCAACGAATCAGGGTGTACTTTTATCTGGGTTATTTTCTGTATTAATTCTGCTCTGGTCTTTTCTAGGGCTTCTTTTTCTTTGTCATGAAGTATTCTACTCGTGGTGAATTCATGCATTACCTGTGGCACTAATGGAGTTTTTGGTGGTGCACTTGGGGTGCATCCACTTGTCCCTTCCTGATATGGTGGGGGATTTCTTAACATTTCCTCCATAAATTCGTCTTCAGACTCCTCATTTCTCATTAAATGTTTTGTCTTTTCTGTGCACTTACTTCCTAATTTCTCCTCTGCTGAGAACAATGGATATAATCCTTCTGTAATCATTGCCCTTCTCCATTGTTTCATCTGACCTTCCCTAGACTCACGTATATATCTGGGAAAAAATCCTGGATAACTCCTATTACTTCTAGATCTATCCCGCTCAAATGCCTCGGTTTCCCATTCTTCTAGAGCTTCGTATTGAGTTAATCTAGGTCTGGGTTCTAAGTCATTCATCCTCAATCTCAAGTTTTGTAGAATTCACCCATTGAATGTGCCATTCTCGGGAAATGCTAGTATTCCATCATTTTTGGTATATTCTATCCAATTCTCCATCCATACACAAGTATGATAACCTCTCTCCATCATCATAAATGAAGCGGGCGTTTTAGCTGGTGGAATAATAATTCCTTCTCTAGTTTTGATTGGTTTGTCCTTTTTAAAATAATTCTTAATCTTTTGTAAAAATGACATTTTTCTCCTTTCTCCGTACATTCTATCTAATCTTCGGTGTACAAAATTATATTCTGCAAAACCTAGGAATCTCCTATCCGGACGAGTTCCTGTTAAAGTCGGATCGCGTTTTAACATGCAATCCTTATCCACTAAGAATTTCGCTTCTATAATTTTGACCAATCAAATGTCTGCTATCTTTTATTTCCGAGCCAATCCTTGCGCGGCCTTTTGGTGACGTTTATCTGTCAACCCCTCCTTTACAATCTGCTCTTTTCTGTCCTTGCTGGTTTAACCAATCCCAGCGCGGCACCAATGACGTCAGTACTACTCCTGACTACTGACCCCTCCTTTACAAGGGTTTTTCCACACCCGCTGATTCAACCAATCCCAGCGCGGCGTTTAGTGACGTCAGCTCCCTCTCCGGCAACTGACCCTCCCTGTACAAAAATTTCCGCAAACTTATTTTCTCTACAATTCTTAATTTCAGTAACAACATAAAACATTCGCTATCGTGCCAGTTTCTCTAAAATAGGAAAGATAGTTTTTCTCTCATACTTAGTAAAACCTTTCCATTTACTAAACATACACTACGAGTAAAACACTTCCGTCTACTCTTCACACAAGCTCCAGAAGTACCTGTTACTTCTCCAATGTTACCCTTTCTAGGTGATATAACATCAAATTTTTACCAGCGTACTCTTTTGCTATTACTCACACGCATAGAGTCCCTAACGAGTACTGAAAGTCCTGCTTAACTTTTCAGTACTATTTCTGCCTGACAGATAACCTCACTGCAGTATGGCTTCCACTTACCATCCGCTATTCTTTTTACCCCGGGGATTCTGGACAACATAAAACAAAACTTTGAATACACAGATGTTAGTTCATAAAAATACAAATAAAAATTCTCATTACCCAATTAACAAAGAGTAACCATCCTCTGATTACCAGAAAACTGATCCAGCGCGATATTAGCAAACAGCATTCATACACTAGATACTCACTTGGGCCCATACATTCACACTACGCTAGACAGTGTAAAGAGGGTGCTGTGTTCTATGACATTTTACCTTTGAGTAACAGCTTCAATATAGAAGATTCGTTGAACATATCAAAGGTAGGAGCACAGGATTCTTTCCTTGATATTGTTGCTGCATGAGGTAAACGTAAATACAAAATGTCCATTATTTTTTAAAAGCCGAATCAAGGCCCAAGGTGTTGTGTGCAAACTTGGACTGACCACAGGCTCACTCGTGAGCCTGGTTCACATGTGGAGACCTAGGCTGGCTCATGGACTCATTAAAGAGCCAGGTCTATAATATTTGGCCTGTGCTAGTGATCCAGCGCGATATTAGCAAACAGCATTCATACACTAGATACTCACTTGGGCCCATACATTCACACTACGCTAATACTTACGCTGGATTTTATCAGTTGTTACTCTCTATCAAATCCCTGCTACCAATTACCTCCTGATTGAAGAGTAATGACTTACCAATGAATCCTTTGCTAATTGGGAAATTTAAAATGAGTGACATTCATTATAGTACATAATCCTGAAATAACCACTGAGTCAGGAAGTTTTAAAATGTTTATCTAAAGATTTAGCAGAGTAAAATACAGAGCCACATGGTACTTAATCGCAATACCCAAGATTAAGCATAGAAATGATTATTGCTAATCAATGACGGTGTTTAAAGAAGAGGAGAGGATAGAGATAGCAGCGCAACTAAAGGTTGCATTATATTTACCTAAGTGCGAGAACCAAACCCCTTAGCCAAGGAGTTGAAAGAATAGGACCCAGGAAGATGAAAAGCAAAGACTTCCTCCAGGATCAGGACAGGACCGGTGACCTCTCTACAACGACGCCTGCGTCGTTCCCTCTCTGATACTCGACTTCTCCTCGATTCTCCCGTGCCTTCCTTCTAATGGACTCTGCCGCCCCCTCCTCAGGACCTCTCTCTGGACAGCAATTCAGTCTGCAATCGATCAGCTTGGCAGTCTGGAGCTAAGAGTGCTCTGGCAGCATGGACGCCTGTTCTTCATGAACGCAAAAGCTCTCATGGAATCTTGCTCTGACTAATTAACTAATGCTATATTCTATTATACCCTTCTACGCCCATGTACCTCCCCTTAATGTTACTAAAATATGGGACCACTACTTCTGATTGGACAGGGACAGGGGGTGGATTCTCGCACCATATCAATTTGGCTTAAATTGTAAAGCCTATTGTCTTTACGTTCCCACCCCTTCAAATTAATACATTTGCTTTATTTCCCACCCGTCTCATGACAAATGTAAACCAATTTCCACAGACATTGTATCAATGTGCGACAGGAAAAGCAATAGTACAACATCTTCGGCCATCAGGTCGCGGCCTTGGACTTCGTCCAGGTTGACTTCATTTGGCAGGCACACAGGACACATGCGCAGAACCATTTGCCTCTCGAGTTTCAGAACACCAACCCAGGCCCAAGTTTACGAACTAATAAAAGTGCAAGAAGAAAATATTAGAATCACAAATAAAATGTTTCACTGTATACCCACTATTTCTATTCTTTTCCCATTTAATTATATATTCTAACCCGCGTTAGTAGCGTTAGGAAACGACAATTTAGTAATGACATGAGAGCAAGCTGAAGCATGTGAAAACATCAAGCAGCCATTTTAATGCACACTGCGCAGAAGCAGAAGTTTCCCACCAAGCAAAGAAAGACGTCACACCATGTGATATGGTTGCGACATGCGTATTGAGTTTTCCCGCGCATAGCGGCCATTATGAATTACAAACAAGCGTTATTCATTAGTAAAACACATAGGCAAGCATCCCTTTCTTTTGTGTCGTGAATGCAAAGGTTAGTATTAACAATACAAGTTTAATAAATTAATACTGTGAGGAGGATTGAATACAAGCAAGTTTCATTTATGAAACCTTGCTCCATCACTAGTATATAAATCGCTCATGAGTCAGGTTTAAAGCTGCCTATTTAGGCCATTAGCAGGATCGTTCACTGTCCATTTCCTTATGTAAAGATCTGCATTGTAATTTAAGCCCAAGATGGCAGACTGCCAGCCCAACTGGTCGCAGAGGCACTGGTTTAGCCCATGGTGGTCAGGAATGCCCTTCACATTTAGGGACCCCTTGTTTGTATGGTAGGGATCTCTGTGATGCAAGCGTATCAGTTGTAATGAGGATTCACTTTTCCCGCTGCTCAATCCTAGGAGGACCAGCATGTGTTTTTTTGCCCACTCAGTATTTTATTTTGCTTTTCAGAAAACAAGAGCAAAAATGGAGATTTCTTTGCGACCAGGAAATTAAGAATGGCTCTGACATGCTGCTTGTTTTCTCCCTGCACATCGGGCCATTGTTTGGTTCTCCTTCCTGTGTCTGCTGTGCCATAGATAATGGACTCCGAAAGGGCGGGGCCACAGCCATGCAACTGGGCAATCTCAAGGCCTACAGGCTAGCAGATCAAGAGCTTTTGAGAGCAAAGCCAGATGATTCTCTGTTATTGCAATCCCAGCAGTCCTTCCACATTTGAATGGGGCAGGAGAACTACAAGTTCAACAAGGTCCACTCTTGGGGCAGTCTATGGCTCACTCATTAGCAGATCTCAGATTTCCAACCAGCTCCCATCTATACTAATACTCCTTCACTTCCTGAGGGCATTTAAAATATTCAATCACGCTATGCTCCTTTGTATCCCAGCATTTCAGGTATGTAACTCCGTTTTTTCTTCTGCTACCTCTCTGTTCGATATAACTCAGTCTTATGGCGCTCATCATTCTTCCCAGCATTGACCTGCTGGATTGAGTTCCTCAAGGTTCAGTCCTAGACCCCTCATTTTTCTTGCTTATATTTTTTTCTGTGGTACCGTGGTACTCCCACGCTACCATCGCTGAAAAATCAACTATGGTCCAACAAGACTGCTTAAGCTTCACTCTTTGATGATTAAGTGGTCTTGCTGTACCTCATCTCCCTTTGGAGTCCTGTGGTACTATGTGAGGAGGCTGCACTGAGTCCCGCAGGAGTACCATTGGACCCACCCCACAATATATTTTATTTTGGTCCCAGAGTGGGTTCTTCCGGGACCCCCACAAATCACACAAGGGCCATAGGGTCAGGGTACACCTACCCTTCCCCCTTGTGGCATCATTTTTTCTTAACTCAGGCTCCCATGTCCTGAAATGGCAGCTGCAACATTTTTGTTCATTTTGTGGCAAGCCAATCAGATTGGCTGGTCTCGTAAGACTGATAACCAGTCGTTCGGGACCAGAAGGACCTAAGGAATAATGCCCTCTAGCCCAATCATTTAAAAAAAAAAAAAAAATGTGCAGTACCGCAGTACTCCTGCAGGACCACCCGACAGATATCACTATAAATTACATTTTTATTGCTCAAAAACAACTAAACAGATTTACATCAAATAAAAAAGCATGGTTTGTGAGTAAAGATCTAGCTTTCTGCCAAATTTGCTGTTTTTTCTATATTACTTCTCAAAATTCTTATGGGAATTTAAATGGGAAAAACACGTAAGGCACCCTATTTTGTCTCAGCCTCCCCTTGACAGATCACCACAAAACTTTCCAGAAAGAACATTAGGTGGATGAATTTTTTTTTTAGGAGGTTCATGCAGATTTGTATAACAGCACACATATTTTTACTGTTTCTCAATCATCATGTGCTTGCATCAAACCCATTACTTCTTTCTTTGTGTCAACAACTCAAATCGTAATTGACCATACATAGTGTGTTTTGGCTGCAATGTACAGCATTTCTTGCTGAAATGTGACTGTTTCTTTCAATAAAAGATTAAATAAGTCAGGTTTCAAACTCTGCTTCATTATAGAACAAATTTATAGGTGCCAGCAAGGGCACGACTCACCCAGACACATGGTTTACTGGTCCAACCCGTACACAAAAAGGATTTTTGTAACTTCTTTTGGTTAATTTGCTAATGTTTTTTAGATGTTTTCCTTACGTGTAATTTGATGTGGTCCTGTATTTTGGCCTGGTATTTTGGTTGCAAGTTTTCAGCTTAATGCCAACGAAGAGCCACTTCTTTCACTACCAAAGTGTTTCTCCACCTTGATCTAATGATGTTCCTATTTGAAGAAAATGCCATGGTTAAAGCTCAGTAGGCTTGCTCCAGCCTCGTTTCTTTGTTTTTACTTGTGTCACGAAAACATGTTTTCCTCTTTTCTCCTCTCTTTGTCCTCTAGTATACGGCTGACTTTCTGAAGAACACCAATAACATCACCATCGACCTGACAGATTTTGACATGGTGAAGACCATTGCCCTCTTTTGGTTCGGCGGATTCACTTCCAGTGGGATGGGTCAAGTAAATTACTCCCAATTTGAAGCAGAGGTAAGAAACGCAGAAAGGATCAGGTAATCAGAATTGAGGAAAAAGGAACCAGCAGCCGAG
The DNA here is from genome assembly GCA_963921515.1 of Calotriton arnoldi. Classification (NCBI taxonomy): domain Eukaryota; kingdom Metazoa; phylum Chordata; class Amphibia; order Caudata; family Salamandridae; genus Calotriton; species Calotriton arnoldi. The sequence continues at coordinate 571,030 of CAWUFW010006150.1, forward strand.
GGAGGGAAGTAGACACGACACAGGATTAGAGTTATGGGGTGTCGAATGAACGTTGAAGATGAAGAAGTTTTGTGGTAGCTAGAATGGGGGAAGGTGGAGAAATCAGGATGTTCTTGAATTCAAGAAAGAAACCATCTATGATGGGTGGAAAAAGAACAGAAATGAGAAAGTGTGGTTTAATACGGATTATCATGGCAGTCCTTTAGCTTCTTGTCTAAAATGAAGGATTTGCTCAAGAGGAAAGTGTAAATGCAGTCCAACGTCCTCACCCTCCCTCAACGGCTGCAACAAATAAGACTGATCGCTAAATGCTGCAGCTACCAAAGACATCACTATAATGGTAAAGCCTTGACAAAATGGGTTTAAGTTGTGAAACACAAGTAAGCTGCATTAGAATTAGGGGTGGGCAGAAAACTCCGCTCCGCCAGCGTAGCGGATAAAGCCAGCCACCCCCGCTCCACAGCCCGGTCCCTGCTTCTGAAAGCAGCCAGGCCGGGGAGAGCCTCCCCGGGCCCTGGTGGACCCCCGTCCCCAGCGCCCGGACCCTCGGCTGGCTTGCAGTACGGGGGGCTCCCGCACCCCGGGACCCGCCGGACGGAGCACGAGCCCCGGGCCCGGTCCCAGCTTCCGAACCCTAGCCAGGCCGGGGAGAGCCTCCCCGGGCCTCGGGTGGAACTGGATACTGGGGGAATCCTGGTTAGTTTCTTTTCCTCCGCTTAGTAATATGCTTAAATTCAGCGGGTCGCCACGTCTGATCTGAGGTCGTAGTCGGAAGAAAACGCCGGAGCGTTAAAGGGGGGAGCCGGGGGGAAGCCAGCCCCCCTGCTGGAGCAGGGGCCCTGGCGTCCCCAGCAGCACACGCCCTCTTTCCCCGGATCGGATCTGGAAGGGGTTTCGCCCTCGCCGGGAAGCCGGCCGCGGAGGTGGGCGCCCGAGGCACGTGGGCGCGGGCAGCCGGTGGGATACCACAGACAGCCACGCGCGGCACGCAGCCAGGCGCCCGGGACAGGCCCGGGCAGACCGGTCGCCAGACCCCTTCTCAGGGGCTAGGCGCGCCGGCGGCGTACCTCCGCGACAGGACCCGGCGAGGGACCCTGCCACGAGCGATCGGGGGGTCTGACCTTGTGGGGGACGAAGGGGAAGCAGAGCTAACCCTGCGACGGCCCCAGCCGCGTCCCGGGAAGCCCCGGGGCGATTGACGATCGAGCGACCCTCAGACAGGCGTAGCCCCGGGAGGAACCCGGGCCGCAAGGTGCGTTCGAAGTGTCGATGATCAATGTGTCCTGCAATTCACACTAATTGTCGCAGCTAGCTGCGTTCTTCATCGACGCGCGAGCCGAGTGATCCACCGCCAAGAGTCACAGGCAACTTTTCGAAAACGTTCGCCCACCTGCGGGCACAGGAAAGGCGGGAGGAAGGCGACGCCGTCCGTCCGCCGCCCGCACGGCGAGACGGCTCGGGCGCCCGTTCA